>JAFBJR010000147.1:1005776-1533892 GCA_016785285.1 Brachirus orientalis | reverse complement strand
ACCACAAATCTGTTTAGGGTCCTGGGAAGAAAAGAACACATTTAGCAAATGTCCTCTGAACTAAACTTGGAATCTATTCTGCATGTATGTGTGTTTTGTCTTTTGAGGTTGCATGTTATCTCAGCTATTTATAAAGTAGTTTGCCTCTGCTACAACATTTGCGATGTATTTTTTTGTTTCTTCCCAGGCCTTATTCAACCACGAAAAATGTCAAGAACACATTGGTTGTCTCAGGCTTATAGTGCACTGCAGAATGTTTTAGGAGGCAGCCAGCTCTGTAATTGGTTGTCTTTGTGTCTCTATGTTTTATTTAGATCTCCCACTTGTCAATCTCTCAGTGGAACCTCAGCCTGTTCTGGAGGGCAACCTTGTGAAATTCCACTGCTCTGCAAAAGCCAACCCTCCTGTCACACTCTACAGGTAAGCTCACAAAAAACAATTGTTTCCGAGCCCACACACAACTCATGAGTATGCAACTGTAGCGAGAACAGTTAGAAAATGTGGTCCTTTCTGATCATTTGCTGGCTTAATAATGTAGTTTTGCATTTTTGTCAGATGTAACACTTCATTACTTATAGCATTAATAATTGGACCTTGTTATGATGCCACCAGACACTTATATCTTCATACACTTTGAAATGAGGAGAAGAAAACAATGCAAAACTGTTGTGCTGACAAATGTAATGAAAATGAAAATGAAAATACACAAGTCATTTGGGAAAAGTTCTTCATGTTCCAGTGGGTTGCAGCAAAGCAATGTGATGCTTTGTTGCATAGCTTCTCCCCTGAACATTAAATGTCCATCAGTGCGTTGGAGGAAACTGGAAATAAAATGTGTGTGACTTCTGATGAAATAGTCAGAATTACAGCTTTTTCTGTGATAGGGTTGTGTTCCACATATAGAGCAGAGGAACAGGTTCACCCCCAAAGAGTCTGGTTGTATTTTTATGTGTGTGTTTGTGTGAGTAGGCTGAGTGTTTTGTTTTAAAAAGAATACAGAGTATAAGGCAAAATGGGTTCATACTGTATATCAGACATTATTTTTTTGGTGAAGTGGTGTGAGCGGTCACTCTAAGTGGTGGTGTTGCAGGTGTTTGGAGTCATTTATTATTGGTAGTAGATGTAGTAGTAGTAATATCCTCAATTGTAACAACATAATAAATCATGGATTTTTTTGTGTTCTCTGAAGGCATTGTACACATTGCAGCACCCTTGCTCTCTGTAGTGTTAAGATTGCTGTATACGAACACTCTATGTTTGTCAAAACAGTAGTCAGATATAGACAATTAATCCTGCAGACTCTCTACAGGCAACAACTCTTTCGGGCAGCCTGAATGTTCAATTCAAGAGAATCTTGGAAAAAGACCTTAAATAAAGATGACCGGCTGGATGGTGACAGGCAATGAATTATGATTTTCCTGAATAAAGGTTATGTGTGCTGTATGTGACCAACGCCTCGGCATCAAAACACGTTTGTTCCACTTTGTGAACCAGGGTGCATTAGTCCTCCTTCATTGGCACTGAACATCAGTGTCACATCTAAGTTGTGTGCTGCAGAATCAGCCAGTGAAAACACATATCCAAGAGACTCTGTTTTCTGGACTCTTGCATTCAAATAAAAAAAGACAAATGATTTATTGTTGTTAATGGATCAACAGCTGCATTTCTATTTTTCATTTTAATCAAAAGCATATGCTGCCCAACATCTTCAGCAACATATACCCTAGAAATACTGCTGTTCATAAAATACAACACGGCACATATCAACTTAGAGCAAAAATAATGGCAGCAAACTGAATAAATGCATTACTAAAATAAGAGTTTAAAGCTGTTAATCAAACTCACATAAAGCTGCTGTCCTCTCACCCATTTGCTGTGTAAACTATATTAATGGACACATTCCCAATTGCATGTGTTAGTATTTCTTCTTATCTGTAATTGCAATGAAAAAGCAAAATAGACATTAATTATTCCCATAAAATCTTGCATGGCCCTCCAAAAGTGATATGGAAGTGATTTGTCAAGAGATAGTTTTCTGTGTGGGAGGTTTTAAACACTCAGCACAAAAATAAGTTGAATGAAATCAATAGCAAAGGGAATTGGCCGTCTCTGAATCTTGTAATGGTGCTGGGAAATAAAATGGATGTACAGCACCCTCACAGGTGGTAAAGTAGAGATGTTGCCTTTTTGATGGATTCTGCCCTTTTAGAAAAAAAAAGCAGGGAGGGCAGAGATATTGTGGAAAACAAGGTTTGTATTTGATCGTGTAGGTTCACAGCAGAGACAGGAACGTATATTTTGCCTGCAAAGGGAGTTCACCTCTGTTGTTATTAGACTGGAGCAATGTTCGAATCAGACTTCTCCCCAGGGTTTTAAGAGCGATAAGATGCAATGGCAGTGGAGATGACTGAAAAAAAGGGTTGGAAGTTGAAAGTAAAGTAGAATAAATCTCTTATTGCTCACTGTCTCACTGCTGTCATTCACATAGTCCACCTTAGGACTGAGTAATATCTAGAAAGATGAATGACTTCTAAAACTTTAAGGTTAAATTCTTTAAATTGTCTAATTTCATATTCTCCAATTTGGATTTATCTGCAGTTTATACAAGCCTGGCAGTTCTCCCATGCACCACTGAAGTTCACTAGGGATTTTTGGGCCCATAATGCTTGCCTGAGAGGCTTCGACTTGGGAGAGCCCCCCACAAATTTCCCCTCTAGAGAGCAATATCACAGAGGAGTGCAGGAAGCTGGTCAAGCAGTGTGGGGCCATTATTCAGTACTAATACACTCTGTCTACCCAAGATCAGATTCAGCAAAGGTACAGAGTAGTTCTTAGACAGATGGCCTCTTTTCTATTCCCAAGAGAGCCATCCATTCCCAGTGTGCATTGCACCATTTTGCTATCCTCAAATGCTGTGGGCACTTGAGACACTGGTCCAAGATGTTTGGCATACTAGATAGAGGAATGGTATTTCCCACTGTCTACACTGTCTGATTGCTGCATCGTCTCAATAAATGTGGCTTTAGACATAAAAGAGGAAGAAGATCCATTTCCAAAATTTACATGGACCTACACTGGAGAGGAATTTATGTATAAGCAGGGGCTGGAGGAGAGGATGAAAGTGGTGCTGAAAGTATGAATGAAGTAAGAGCAGCTCATGGGAATAACATGTTTCAATCATCTCTCTTGGAACCAGTACACTCTGAGGGTTGGAGACAAGTGGGTCGGCACATCTTCATTACCGTTTACTCTATTATAGTAGGAGGGCTAACTGGCATACATCACAATCACTCAGCCAGCTTCTAGTGAAGCCACAGAGGGTTTTTCCCAGATTCGAACAAGAGCCCACCAGAGAGACAGGAAAGCAAATCCGGTCCCTCATCTGCATATC
This sequence comes from Brachirus orientalis, assembly GCA_016785285.1. Lineage (NCBI taxonomy): Eukaryota > Metazoa > Chordata > Actinopteri > Pleuronectiformes > Soleidae > Brachirus > Brachirus orientalis. The sequence continues at coordinate 1,530,501 of JAFBJR010000147.1, read as the reverse complement.
CAACCAGAGCAACAACAAATCCAACTCCTTTGTGTAAGGGCACTGCAGCAAACATTACAGTCCTTTAAGGTAAAAAACAATAACATTCAGATTTTCCACAGAATTTTAAAAATACAACAAAATAATGCAGATGTTCACACATTTGTTTAATCAAAGGGACCACTATTTACTATTGGAGGAAACAGTTTTATAGTTTGTGCAACACCTGAAATTACTTGTTTATTAGTAATAGCATAACTTACAAAAAGTGGCTAAATATTCAGTAGTTAGCTGTAGGCAACTGGAGTTGCTTGAGTTAGAGTTGAAGATGTTTCATCTCTCATTCAAGAGTCAACTATCCACAGACAATTCTGTGGATAGTTGTGCATTGTTTTATTTATTTTTTTTTTTAATGTTCAAATCATGGCAAGATGGAAAGTAAAACCAAAAACTAGGACTAATAAACCTATCAAGAAGTCTATTATATCCCTGAAAACCAGTTTTTACTCATTACATCTCAAAGATATTCTTATCCTGTAGGGTTAAAGCCAATAGTTGAAATTACTTTTCTTTTTTCTTTTTTGTTTGTTCATTTTTTCATACAGATATATGTATGGCAGATTGTTCTTTAATGAATGTCCATGCTAAAATGACTGTGGGCTAATGCTGCATAAACCCTGCATATGTGTTTTATTTTCCACTGAAAATTCAGTAGTCATCACTTTGATTGTGCATGTTTGAGACAATGGAAGCACACTGTGCTGCGGTTAACCATGCTGATAATAACTTTGGGGTCTGATTTACTGTGGCTCTTGTTGCTGATGGCACAGATACTTGTCTAATTTAATTGTCACAGTTTTATTGCCTTAATCACATTCTGCAGAATACAAAATAAAGCAGACTTGTTTAACAATAACAGTATTAGTTCACACGCTCATGAACCCACCAAAAGCGCCATACACACACACTGATTGTATGAGTATCAAGCATACAGGACCGCCACCCTTTGTCTGAGTCAAATCACTGAATAGGATACAACAGTGTAAAGTGACAGTTATTGAGTGAGCTTGCACCAGCCCTTCTGACCTCCCTAAAGGCAGTGCAGGTGTTTGTGTTACCTTGAGCAAGCTATGTTTAGACATGAGTATTGGACAAGATCCAGCACACCAACAGAGCATCCATGCTCCCTGCAGACGATGGCATTCTGTCTCTGCTTCCTCTAACACTGTCAGTGGCTCCCAAACCTGGCAGTGAAAACTTCAACTCAGGAGCAACCGGCTGCCCAAACATCTGTGCCTATCATGTTACAACTCTGGCAGTATGAGCTGTAGTTAGAAAAGCATTTTCTATCCATAATATAAAAGCACATTTAAACATATTTTAAACAACATCTTAATTCTCTTGACAACCAGTTTGTCTGTCAGATGTCACTGTTCAATCATTACTCATTACTTTTATCATGTGAATGAAAGTTGTTGCCATCATTTTTATCATAATTTATCAGTATTATCATCACTACTGTCACCAGTGTAATTAATACAATCATCATTATTGCTGATGTCATACGAACAACAGCAGAGATATTCATACTCATATTCTTATTCAGAGGCACATGGGTATTGACCTACTTGTACCAGTGTTTTGAGGCAAGTCTGCATCACAATATTTAGACATACAGTATGTACAGTGTTGCTGCTATATTACTTCATTTACGTACATACGTAATTAGTTTTTTCTCGCACAGACACTGCATAAGTGCTCCTACAACTGGATCGTTTTTTATAACCCCATATTAAAGCCTAATTTTTTTAATTTGTTATTTTTTTACAGACGTGTTGTGGGGCTCTCGGGCAGCAAAGCAGAAAGACAATTTGGCTTGTGGCCAAAGGTTTGCCAGTTTGAGTCCCTGCCAGGTTAAGGGCTGAGCAAGGAACCAAATCCCCATTGCTTATTATTAACTGGAGTACTTCTTGTGCCAGTCCCAAGTCCAGATACTGTACATGGGAGATTTATGTCAGGATGGGCATCCAGCAGAAAAAGAAAAAAATCCAATGTGCGGATCATTCGCTGTGGCAACCCCTAGGGAGGGTGCAGCCGAAAGAAAAAAATAAAATAAAATACACACACATTGACACAAATCTGAAAACAGGTACTCCAACATAAACCATATAAAAATCTCATGAAACCCAGTTAGAATTCTACTGCATTTAATGACTGAACAAGGAAATTTGTTCTCATTTAAATGATAGCATTTAAAGCAAGCATGGGGCCAGCTTAGTCATTGGAAACAAATGAGCTCCCATTCCTTTGAAAACTGCTCCCAGTACTGGCAGGAACATTATACGTAGACACTGTCACTGTTACAACTCTGTTGTGGAAGATGCCAATGTTAAGATGCGCTGTCCACATTTTCTAAAAAGATCCAAGACATCCAGAGATGCCTTTACTCCACTTTTATAAATGGGCCTAGTCTTTTGAAACAGCAGAGCCATCTACATCACACACAGCGAGTCACAGCTGCCCATGACATCATAAACATACTGCCTACACACTAGGAGAGTGTTTGTGTCCCCCCGTCACAGAAGCTGTCACTCACAGACATAAACAGATGTTCTTTATGTGATCCCATGTCATTTTATTAACATCAGCTGTTGTGCGTAATACAGTACATCTCAACCAACATCTTCAAAGGTAGAGGAGCAAACCATTTGTCATTCTGTGATTTGTTTTTCGTAGCTGGCACCCTGTGCTGCACTCTTTGCCTGGCGTAATGAGGAACGTGCTGTCTGCTCTGAGTCGCCGGGGAGCTTGTCACAGCATGGAAGGCTGCCACAAAAATATGCTGAAGCCAGCACAGAAAACCTGCCCCAGAATGATGATTTATTCACACAGAGGAAAGCTATTGACATAAGGAGGTGTGGAAACCTGTCTTAATGCCTTTTCCCCTTCTTCTTCATTTCTTTCCCATTTCTTTCCTGTCTCTCTATTCTCTGCTTTCTAATCCTCACACCAGGTGGGCCAAAGGAGGGAATATAATCAAGGAGGTTTCTGGAGACACGTATGAGGTGACTGTGGATCACTCCTTCTTTACGGAACCTGTTTCTTGCGAGGTTACCAACCCCCTTGGCAGCACCAACATCAGCCGCAATGTTGATGTTTACTGTGAGTGACTGGTTTAGTGACACTGCATGCAATGTTAGAATTCATGATAAAAGTTTTTTGCATTTTTGTGTTTTTTTTTTTAATATTTTGACACTGATGCTTCATTATATGCGAACCATAGACAGATAACAATGTTTATTTCAACAGTTGGCCCTCGCATGGCTGCAGAGCCTCAGTCTTTGCAGGTGGACCTCGGATCCGATGCTGTATTCAACTGTGCTTGGACAGGCAATCCCTCTCTTACGATTGTGTGGATGAAGAGGGGATCTGGTGTGGTGAGTATTCTGATTTGCAATAAATTGCAACAGTGTTCAAGAGATAGAGAACTCTCATAAAAACAACTCTTGTTTGTTGAGACTTAGAGTGACAATTCCAGTCCCAACATTGTTTATGTCTACAATATTTAGGGTACGCTCGATGGTTTCTGGCAGTAATTTTTTTGGTAGTAATTGTTGCCATGGCCATATGCTTTGAAATGTCCATGATTTTGACACCATTGCAGTCCCAGCCTCTTGGCAACCCACTCTCAAGAGATCTCTTAATTTGATCTGCAAATTGAGACGCATTTCACCTCTTGTTTTGTCAACATGAAAGAAGCCAACCTCTTCACTCTGCTGAGCTCATATCCTAAATTGGATTTTAATAATTGAGAAGAGATGCCCTTTATGGTTATTAAATGGCCCTTGTGCTGCTGCTGCTGTCGTTGCTGCTTTTTCCACAGGTTCTTAGCAATGAGAACCTCCTGACGCTGAAATCCGTGAGACAAGAGGATGCTGGGAAATATGTTTGCCGTGCTGTGGTTCCACGTGTAGGGGCAGGAGAGAAGGAAGTTTCTCTCACTGTCAATGGTAAGCTGTCTTTGTGATATGACTTTCATACAGACACACACCCACAAAGTTGCATGTGCGTCGAGTTGTGAATCTTTAGGTGTGAGGTCAAAGGGGCCAAGAAGAAAGCAATTTCCTCTAGAGGTCAGTATTCTGCTTCCTCTGTGGTTTACAAATTTCCCCCTTCTATAAAATTCCCAACTGTATTTGATGATTTAGTTCTCTGCTGCAGTAGAACAATTTTTATCTGCTATTGTATGTGAAACTTTACCAGACAAGCAGAGTAACAAATGACAAGCCTTCACGCAAACACACACACCACAGGCATGTGGCACATGATCCCTGCATGTAAATTCATTATACTGATAAAGATGAAAGCTGTTTAATCAACAGGCTTCTTAGTCTTTTCAAGGTATGATCATACATTTAATAAACAGGTGATATGTACTTCTATGCTAATTATATTCTGCATGAGTAACGGGGACACTGCCTACTCTGAGGCACTGACTGACTAATGAATACCAGCCTTGGTGGGAGACCTGGCAAGTCTCAAACAAATTACTTCATTGTCAGTGCTTGATATTCCGAGCATGCTTTGGTGTGGCAGAAGTTTCCCTCATGTCTATGTGAAAGAAACATGGGCTAAAAAACAAATACTTTAAAATGCGGATGTTTTGAAAGCTAAGAGTTTGTGCCTGTAAGCGATGCTGATGCTGGTTTCGGAGATGAAGATAGGCACACTTTAGCAGAGTGTGTCCCTGCTCCAACATACCTGATTCAGATGAATGGGTGATTATCAGGCTTTGGCAGGGCTTGATGATAAAGTGACTGTTTGAATCAGGTGTGTTGGAGCTGGGTAACATCTAAAACATGCAGGGCAGAAGTCCCCAAAGACCACGTGTAAAGATTTTTTTTTTTTAATTCAGACCTTTAAATAATGGAGAGAATGGAAGACCAGGTTTCCCCCCAGCACAAGATCAGAATCATGGCCCTTTTTGGATACAAATAAGGCAGAAGAGATATAAGGCAAAATCATGACTATTGCTTTCGTCTCCAATTCTGAGGAGCTCAACCTGCATTGGCATCCTTCCCACGGCCTTTATGTGCAAACAGAATTCATAATATCCAGTGTGCCAGTTTATTTTCACGCATCTCGTTTCTGCTCGTGTAACTATGGAGATTGTGCTGTTTTCAAAAATAAGATGCCATGCGAGAATGGAGATGGATTGTTTTAATAAGGTTATAACACCAAACAACTCTAGCATCTTTACTTTCTCTCTGTAGACTTAATTCACGCGAGTTCTGGATGACTTCTAGCCACTTGCGATGTTTGTATTTTTCCTTTCAGCATTTCTGCCTGTGTTAGTATTTGACATTTAAGTGCCGCCTTTCTTTTACCCTTAAGAAAAATTTAAAATCGTTTTTTTTTTTCCAACCACACAAGAGGCTTTGAGACATTTCTTACTTGGTCTTTAATGTGAATCAGATTGTCAGACTTGTGAAAGTGTAATCACATTGACTGAAGTGGTGGTATGAGTGGGCAAGGACTCAAGATTCATAGACTGTCCTATAAGTCAGTGCCAGTGCTCTTTACCAGCCTATAGGCTAAACTTCACTGACACTCAGCAGAACTTAAATGAATATGTCAGTGAATACATAGCATAACAGAAGAGTGAGCTTTAATAGGGCATGACTGTGATATTGTAACATTTCAGGCAGTGCTGTGCATATTTAGATTATTCACGATTTTATAGTGTCTGCTGCATATTTGAGTGTTTATTTGCTGTTTATTTTCCCTGCAGTTAGCTCACAAATTCTTAATGCCGTCATTTAAATTACATGTATTTATAATTTGTCATTCTTCTGTCTCTCTTCTCTCTGCCGTTGTGTGCCACTGGCTCCCACTGTGGCATACCACATAGGCATGAGGTTTCCTTCCCTGGGGAAGAGTGTAATTTAATTATAATCAAACAGCTAGCAGGGGAGACAGTTTGTGTTTAAATCACTAATGGATACATAGTGCCTTCCCTAGTCAAACATTTTCTGAATGCAAAGCTCCTCAGCATCTTGTTTGTGTCATTTCTGTCAAGTGGCTTCATGTAAAATGGGGTGGTGGTGGAGGGGGCATGTGCAAATCCATGTGTGTTATTATTTGTATTCCATACAAATACATATGCATGGCTTTTTACATAGTCCTGCAGAAGTTAAAATTGAGAGAAGTTATCCAAACTGGTTAAAAGGATTAAACTTGTATGTGCTCTAGGACCATAGATCAATGTAATACATATTAATTAATATACACACAGGTGAGAGTCGATCTGTCCAGTCCCCATTTGTGAGCATGTATGTGTCTTTGGGCTAAGCAATATGTATGTATAATGAGACACACATTCGAATACTTGGGCAGCCTTAGGAGAGAAAACCCATTTCCACAATAGGAAAAGGGAGGGAATGGAGGAAACGCCAATATCCCACAGAGCACTGGTTGTTATAGATTTTTTTTTTTCCTCTGCCATTTCTCTTTCGAGGCAGCTTTTATGTACATAGCTAATTAGCATTCCAGTCTTCTTTATATTACTAATGATATTGTATGAGAAAGGAAAGTGCAAATTAATGAGGGGGAAACTACATTTAAGATGCAGCAAAATTCATCTGACCAATTAAATGTAAGTACAGTAAGATATGATCTGGTACACTTTCTGGAAGACTTTGAACTCACTTTTCCCATTATGAGTACCTGTCACATTAACTGACTCTGCTCAGCTCAGACATAATTCATAATGTTTTTTTTTTGTTTTTTTGTTTTTTTAAATGCACTTAATGTATTCCCTCACGATTCCTGAATAGCTAGTTGTGCAGCAAGGTTTTCTACCAGAATAATTCATTTAGAATTCAGCTTTAGAGGCTCAGCTAAGACTTGAGATAAACAGCTCCAAGTTTTCTTATACAGTAGTTGACCAAGGACGGGTAGATGTTTGAAAATGTTTCTTTAGCAAATTCATTGAAATGGAAAGTGATACTAGAAAAACATAGCCAGCACATAAAATATAATTTCACATAATAATCATTGGGATAAACTTGGAGGCTTATGAAGTTAACCATACAAACTCACAGCTCAGACATTAGAAATTAGAAGTAGAAGGTGAGAAGTTACCTGCTAAATGAACAATGCACTTGAAAATTATAGTCACACAACTGTGCATATTCCAGGGTGTTTTATTGGCAGTCTCTGATTTAATAATGCAATGTTTTTGCATGTTCATGAATATGGCTGCTGAACCTTGAAAACTCTGAGTAATGGTCTTATTATCATTCTCAACATGTTGAACTTAAAAAGGAAAAAATGCTTTCTGTCAAAAGTTGCAAACTTGGATCAAACTTTGAGTGTGAAAAAAACATTGTTTCTATCCAGCAATGTGACTCTAAATGCAGTCTACAATATAAAGTAAGCACAATAGGTCTTACATTGCATGGTAGAAAATAGTCCCTGTTGTAAAGAAGACTGAGACAAATCAGGCAAACAAGGGCAGTCTCTGATTTAATAATGCAATGTTTTTGCATGTTCATGAATATGGCTGCTGAACCTTGAAAACTCTGAGTAATGGTCTTATTATCATTCTCAACATGTTGAACTTAAAAAGGAAAAAATGCTTTCTGTCAAAAGTTGCAAACTTGGATCAAACTTTGAGTGTGAAAAAAACATTGTTTCTATCCAGCAATGTGACTCTAAATGCAGTCTACAATATAAAGTAAGCACAATAGGTCTTACATTGCATGGTAGAAAATAGTCCCTGTTGTAAAGAAGACTGAGACAAATCAGGCTTCCTCCATTGGCGAGTTAGGGATGAAGATAAAATTATTCATGATAACACCTCCTCAACCACTCAGACACCATCACTGTTAATGTGATATAGTGTCTGAAATAAAATAGCCGGTACATTACCCTAACATAAGATGCACTCATTCTCGCCCAGTCTTGCACCAACACATACTGTATGTATGCAGATTAGCAATGTTCTGAAAACAAGAAAGAGCACCATTAACCATATTGTTTCAGATGACTTCTTTTCTCTTATGAACACATCATGACTCTGAAACGACAATGCATGCAAATCATGTACCCACTCTTTGTGTGCATTATTACCTTTGTAATTGCATTGCATTGTAATGCATTGTAATTGCATTATTTACTTGAGATGTTTAAATGTTCTTATTAGCCAGCAGGTCACCAGCATCACTCTTTTCAACAACAAATAGTTCTCTTTAACTTTAATTGTACTTGTTCCTTATATTTAACTTCAACACAACACATTGACAACAAAAACTGACTTCTTTTGGCAGCTTCATTACAAAGACAGTGCTCCATGGATTTCTCCCGGTGAAGAATTTGGCCAAAAGTGACAATACAAGACATTTTTCTTCTGCACCCTGCAGCTGTTTTGGGCTCCTTCTTATCGCACAAAGAAAACATATAAATCAAGAGAGCAGGTTTGAGGTAGCCAGGAAATGTCAAGCTTTTGTTCAAAGCAGATGCCTCAGTTTAGAATGGAAATGTAAGCCCTGGCCTTTTGACACCCACGCTTAAATTGTGTAATCAGACAGCAATGTCCACTGCAGAGTTGACACCTACTCAAATAAATGAGCGAAACATTGCACCCAACATTTTGATTACCTCCCCTGCTGCTAACATTGATGTTGAAATGCCACCCACCTCCTCTACCCACATGTACTTATATGCACAAATACACTCACTTTCAACCCAGACTGTTCCACTGAGAAAAAATCTATTTAATTATATTCCTCATTTGCAGCTCTGATTCATAACATAGGTCCTCTCCGGCCAGTGCCACTGGCTTCTTACAGCCTTCAAACAAGTGATCATGTTATTTTGAGCTCAGATAAATCTTATATATCATTCCATCTCTTAATCACAAGGTAATACATGCACATCACCCATGTAAATGTCCTGTTTTGAAGACTAAAGCACTAACCCCTCTGTACATGCTGTATTATCGGTGTTATTCCATGTTGGCAAATCAGCAAAAGAAGAAGAAAGGCTTTCATTCCATTTTTCTTAAATTGGCTGCTCCATTCATTTTGCAGCAGCAGCAGTGGCTTTCCAGCATCCTCTTGTAGCAAACCAAGATGCCATCTGGCAATCTCTCATTAAAATGCTAATTCATTTTAATAAGAGACAGGTAATAAACTGCAATTATGTATCGTCAGACAAATGGCAGAGAGCAGGAGTTTGAGGGAAGTTGGCAGGGAAGGGAGTTGTCTGACTAATCAAGGAGCCGTCTCACTTGCCACCCCCTCAAACCTACATTCTTAACCTTAATGTTTGATTTAAACAGCTTTTCAAAGACTCTTTTCCAAGTAACATTGAATATTAAGAAGAAAGAGTTTGCTTATGCATCAATCCTAGTTTTTACTTGCAAAGAATTACAGGTGGGTGACAATAGATCATGGAGAGATTATGTCATTATGTACAATGAGTGTATATAGCCAGTCAAAGAACATCCTTACTGGAATGAAAATGTATAGATTCTTCAACCATTAGATTGGTGGCAGCAAAGTTTATTTTAAATTGACAAACAAAGCCAGTATTTGCAGCATATTAAATGTCAGGCTTGACAGGCAGAGCATATTGAAATGTGTTTTGTTAGAGTGACCCTTTAAGTGGCTGAAAAAGACAGCAACAAATGATGGAAGGTGATGTTAAGCTGCATCAAAAATTGAGATGGTTATTATTCACAAATAAATTCACCGCAGTACAAAATATAGGAGCAATGTTCTTGAGTTCTGACCAGCAGCATATAGAATAAAGTAACACTTTGTATTCTGTAATTTAAATTATAAGGCCTGGTGATATCATTAACAGGTGAAATCAATAATAATAGTATATATATTGTTTATTTTATTTTTTATTTTTTTGCTTTTATTTGTATTCTTGCCCAAATATTTAGATTTTTTAAAATTATTTATTAAAATAATCCAAACCACAAACAATACTACTTTCACCCTACAGCACACAAACAACAGGTGAGTGACTTGAAAACCTACATGCTGCTAACTATAAATCATCATCAAGAAATACCAGTTGCTTTTATATACTGTATAAGATATACTGTATGTAGAAACCAAGAATACAAACATACAGAAAAACATGCATGTTTGCACAAGTTTCCTTGATGTTAAAGAAATGTATAGAGGGAATGCTTTACAGTAGTGAGCTCTTTAGAACTAAAGGGAAAATACACCTCAAAGACAGAACTGGGTCATGTGTGACATCTTGTCTTCAGATTAGTGCTGTCACCTGGTGTGAACAGCCTCTAGACCAGATGGCAGGCAAACCAGTCGTTTAAGGTGAGCTGCCATTGTCAGATGAAATCTTGTAGCCCGACCATGGTTCAAGTCCATCACACTGAATATTTCAGACAGTATGCCCTGTAAAATATTTGGTTATATAATGTATTAATAAAAAGAAGTATAAAGGTATGATACAGGATAACATAGTGATGTATCTGTGCATTTTTGGTAGCTGAGATTTATAGTTCAGTTATTTTCTGACATTCTGGTTGAGGGGTCAAACCTGCTTTAAGCAAATTGATTGAAGTGAAAAACTACGACAAAGCCTTTATCTCCCCATAATAGCATTTTTCTTTTGCCATCTGTGTAGTCCTGATTACACTCCAAAGAACTGCTGCAGCTCTTTCCAACAACATTTATCTCAGTGGGAGAAATCAAAGCAGCCATAAATCAACAAATTCTTTTTCCAGAATGAGGTCCAAGCCCCCACTCATGCCCTTCATTCAGTCCTGGTGTGTCCTTGGTGTGATTGTACCAAGGGATGAGGCATGGTCACACTGCACCGCAATACAATTTTCCCCTAGAGACCTGAATTACCTAACACTTCAGGTGTTACTGCATGGAACAGGGGAATGATTACAACATAATGTACCACAAGAGCTCAATTGAACAGAATTGTCATATGACCTGAAACTAAAGAAATGAATTTAATCATCATGTTTCCATCTCTATGACTCATGCCCAAACTTTTTTAAATGACTTTTGTCTTTCAGGCCCACCGACCATCTCCAGCACACAGACTCAGCAAGCCTTACATGGAGAGAAAGGACAGATCAAATGTTTCATTCGCAGTACACCACCACCAGATCGCATTGTGAGTAACCCTAAGTCTCATCTTTATCTACTCCTCCTTTCATTCCTTTGTCTGTCTGGAGTATTATACCTGAACAAACCTTGATCTGTTTATTTCACATGGACAGCAAATAAAAGACTGGAAAAACTTTGTAGCATTTGATCCATTGTTTGTTTTCATATAAAGAAGTCACTTTAAAACTACAGTGTATGAACACTTATTTTCTCATTTAACCACACTTAGCACTCATCTCATTATGATTAATGGACCTTAAATACTAAAACAGCATAATCTCTGAACTCACTTTGAATTTGTGTCTTGTATCTGTGTGTGTGAAGGTGTGTACCTACCTACAAATGCATGAGGTTAATTTTTACTTGTCATCTAATGTGCTATTGTTGATATTGTTGATATTCAGAATTAATGAGCAACATCATTAATATCAGCTTTATGTGAGAGGTGTGCCAGACTGCAGAGGTCTGTTTATCCTGGTTTCATATTATTTAATAGAGAATTGTGAAACCATTCACCATAACAGCTGATTATGTCAAGTCAAGTTAATTTACATAGCCATAAAATCTATTCTCAGGCTCAAGTTCCATTATACATTTAAATATAAAAAAAAAGACTTGCAAATCCACCTCTCTGTTTAACCACTTGTCCATTTCAGCAAGCTTAAAGTTGAATGATTGTTCAATAAGATGCTTTAAACAAATGTAGCCACTAAATGGTATGTGTTAAAACATCATAGCACTTCATGCTATATTTAAATCCACCACATGCAAATGTATTATATGTGTCAACATCACTTCACTTCAGGACATCTTATTTTGCACCCATCACTCTTGCATATAATGTGGCTTTTAAATCTATCTAAATATTTTGTGACACTATTACTTTAAATTACATTTACAGTATTTAGTGCATTCTTTTCTCAGTCATAGTTATAAAATAGAAACCAAGTCTCTATTCATTTGATATAAATTTGAATGCATGCATTGTATACAGTATGCACAAGCATTTGGCCTATATGAACAATCAGTACATTATAAGTAATGCAGTACAAGTCTAGAGACTGGAAATTCAAGCATTCAATCAAGATCCATGTGATTCTCTGCAATTTATTTTCTGACAAATTCAAAGGTCTTTTTTGCAGTGTGAGATGAAAAACAGATTTTAGCCACAACACAAAGGCAAAAACAGACACATTTTATGTTTCCAAAAAACACCTTGTATAACTTTATATGCATATTTGATGCTTATTTAATCTATTTTAGTCCATAAGACTAAGAATCTGTGGCCATGCAAACAGCTTCACTGAGACACAGCAGCGCTTTACTGTAAGCGGAATAAGAAGATGTATAAGAAAATTAATGATGCTTATCATTAATTTATGAACTAATTTGGATAAATTCGTACTGAAGGGACAATGTAAGGCTCCATCAAAGTCAGCAAGCTTTGTTTATTTTCCTGTTTCTTTGTTGGTTTTGCATAAACGTAATAAAATTTAACCCACCATTTTTTATATACATTTCATTCTGAGAAAACAACACTGACATTGACATGTCAGTCACACACACACTGACATAAAATGAGTAAAGCCTGTCGTAAAATGTGGTGCAGTCTTCTCTTAAAACTGTCCTTCACAGCCACACTCCTCAGTCACATCTTCCCCAGCATTTGCTTTTGTGTCACTGGCCACTTATAGGTAGATTAGCGACCCTGACAAAGAAGTACTCTGCAGTGCATCTAGTGATCAAAAATATCACACAGTACATCTCTTTATCTTTTGTGTCTCACCAGGCTTGGTCATGGAAGGAAACCGTGCTGGAGTCTGGCACATCTGGCCGCTACACCGTAGAAACAGTCACCACAGAAGAAGGCGTAATCTCCACACTGACCATGAGTAACATTGTGCCGGCTGACTTCCAGACCATCTACAACTGCACTGCATGGAACAGTTTCGGCTCTGACACCGAGATCATACGCCTTAAGGAACAAGGTGGGAGCCAAGGTTCGACAGATTCCACCTTCCTCTTCTTCAAATCACATGACGGTGGTTTCGTAGATTAGATAGAGGGCAGATTGTGATAAAGCTGTGGTGTTCTTAATCAGAGTGCTTGCACTTGCATGTACTGTAGAACATATATTCTGCATCAGTGTATTGTGTACTATACTATATCAGTGTAAGTGAATGTGATTCTGTGTATGTAAGTAAACGGGGCGTGATTTCAACTGGTCATCTATGAATCATATCAAGCTATAGTAACAAACAACGCATTTTCAAAAAGTACCTTTTAACGAGTAATTTCAAAGAATACATCCTTACTTTGATAAAATAGCTCCTGTTAATATCAGACAAAAAAGTTGATTGTAAATGTTATTTTACCAGTTTGGAACTGCTTGATAGTAATACACAGCTACACTGTGTGGCCTACATTCTGAAGATTTTGGTGAGCACTACATGTGATGATGACTGCCGACCAGTTCATTGGTTTGTGAACCTGCCATACACTGTGTAAAAGTCAAATGGAACACAAGTATAAAAATTCTAACTTTATATCAATGACTTTTCCCTTCCATTGTTAGGGAAGGCTGTTTTCTATTCACTTTCTGAAAATGATAAATTTATAAGCTGCTTTTGTGAATGTGACATTGATCAATGAGGCCATTAAATAGGCTTTAATGGTGTAGGAAAAACACTCAGTTGTTTTGCATTTGTCTAAAATGTGAGAAGGTCATGAATTGGGGGCTGGTAACTCACGTCCTCATTAAAGCATATTTTAATGAGCACTTGCAGTGTTGGAGCAGCATATAGATGTGTGCCTACAGCTTTAATCTCCTTTTGGTTGTGAATGCACTGCAATATTTATTGCAGAAACACAAACATGATGATTACGCTCAAACAAATGCACACAGTCTTGCGCTCCACTCAATGAAAGTAAAAGCCCTCAGTTAAATGCTTTGATTTGTTAAAATGAGTGTATATTAAAAATTATTATACAGTAGGGTAATGAGATACTATTAGTCGTAAATGTTTATCTGGCACTGACGGCAAAAGCTCTGCTAATTTGTTTTGGTTACATTGAATTTCAAGTTACGTGGTCATGTAGTACAGGGCATTTTTGTCCTCTGTGGCATTATGCATGTGTATATTTATTGCACAGAATTGAAACTGAGGGTTGATGTCAAATTAACTTAATGGGATTAAGTGGATCAGATCTTCCTTTACTGGAAAAGACAAGGAGACTCGTGGGTGTATATGGTGTGAAAGGAAAAAGTGACCACGACATTTTGTTTCGACATAATGTACTGTAAGAAACGGACTTTATAATGCCGGTATGTGAAAGAAAATGGAATAAGTTTGCTTTTTACTCCACAAGCCATCAGACTAGTGAACAGTAACAGTTCAGGAAAAGGTCAGTTCACTTACACAAATGGTGCAGCTTTTGCGAGGAAACACACACACATGCACACACGGTATAAAATATTATTCCTGACCTAAACCATAACCATTTAATAGCAAACCCTAACCACAATCCAGATCTTAGCCCTGAACTTAACCAGTTCTTCAGAAATGAAGTTCTGCCTCATTAGCATTAGGTTTTGGTCTCCATTAAGGATTACTGGTCCTGACAAGGTCAGTGTTTATGCCAGAAAAGGTCTTTAAGTATAAATTTAAGCACACATACACACACAAAGAGAGAGAGAGAGAAAGAGAGGCTTTCTGCATGAGTCAGGACTATGAGTATTAAGAGGAAATTATTTGTGGGCACTTCTTGGCATTTTTAGCCAAGTAGGCAGTGACATCAGACTTTCCCCACACTTCAGGTGAGTCTGCAGAGCTTTCCGAAAGGACAAATCTAAAGGTCCATATTCTAACCATTCGCTGCCGTCTAACTTAGCTACTGCCTTCAATCAGTGGTGACATAACACGCAACACTCTGTACGCGGCTCAGGGCTGTCACCTGAGACATGAAAACAAAACACTGCTCTACTGAGAAACACAGGGAGGGTCATAGGGTCATGTGCAGCTGATAGCCGCAATCATTGGTGTGTGAACTCATTTGACACACTGTAACGATTGTTGCTTATTACATGTAGCCTTAACCATCCTTGAGTACACTTCTTTTAATGGGACGTGTCTTGTTAGATTAGTTTATCCTTGTGTCGTTGCTTTTTGTGTATTTCACAAATTTTAGGTGTTCATGTGGACAAATTGTTTATGTATTGTTTGTTTGCTTGTCGGTAGACCCACTTGTCTTCATTTTTGAATTCAACTGAATTGACTTAATTGAGGCGTTAATGGTATGTCATTGTATAGAAACATTGTCTCCTTTTTGTTCCCTGCAGAATCTCTCCCGGTGGCAGTGATCATTGGCATTGCCGTGGGAGTTTTTGTGGCCCTCATTGTTCTCATGGGCACCATTGGGGCGTTCTGTTGCACCCGCTCCCAGAGAAGTAAGTTTCCTCCTCCCTTTTATGTCAAGTGAAGCATGTACTGTATACGGAAGTGCTGTATGGTCCCCAAAGACACAAAAACATGTCCACCAAGTCAACTGCGGATATTGGTTCTTGACTTTTTTTTAATTACAATACATTACAATTACAAAAAATGCTGGAACAGAATATAAAAAAAAAGATTAAATCCTTAGTTGAACTGGGCATCTTTTTGTGGTAAAGATTGTGATAAGGGTTCATTTCATGCAATCCCAGTCTGGCTGCATTTGTATTTTGAGTATTTTTTTTATTACCTGCATCATGTTCACCCATTCATCTATGTACCAAGTGACTGGTTAGAGACAGTCCATTGTCTCTTTCCAAGAACCAATCTGTGCTGCTGGTCCCCTCAGCATGTCTATTGTCTGTATACTGCAGAGGAAGCGCACCTGGTTATGCCCTCACTGCCCGTCTCCATCTGTACTCACCAGAGAGAACTTGCAAGCAAAATTAAGACAGAAAGTAAGACTTTGTTATATGAAAGTATCATCAGCATTGTCCCAAACAGAATAGCCGTCATAGAAGGCTGCATATGTATGCACAAAAAAAGGTTGTTGACAGGGGAAAAATTATTAATAATGCTTTGTATTGTACTTGGGAAGTGGGGGGGGATCAAACCAAACCGAACCAAACCCAGGGATCTTTGCTAAATTCTGTAAAGCTGCAGACTGCACTGGGGGAATGATAATGTCAACAAATACTGAATGGTGTTTATCCAGCTTATTGAGATATACCGTATGTGTCTTCTGTTTCTGCCAGATCTGAAAGGAGTCGTGTCGGCAAAAAATGACATCCGTGTAGAGATTGTGCACAAAGACCACAGTGCAGCACGAGAAAATGAAGAACACGCCTCTATGAAACAACTGATGGTGAGTGTGAGTGTCACAGTATACTATTTTCCATTTCTCTTTTCCTTTTCTGAGAAATCCAAACATTTATTTTCTCTGTGCTGACAACAGCTGTGGCAGGAGGCACGTTTTCAGGTTGTTTGTCTGTAGAACGTACCATATATTTATGTACAACCGTCCACGAGAAAATGTTTTAAACGCAAATAAACAAGAAGTTCTTAAACTTAGGCGAAAAACACTTTCACCTGTTTACTTCGGGACAAATTGAGTAAAGCTTCGGTCAGATCAAGCATGTGCTTATTATGTCAAAACATACCGTAAATAGTAGCTTATGTTATATTCCCTCCAAGTCACAGCTTATAGTTCACAAGTCTTGTATTCATACTGCACCTTCACTGGCTGGTGGAGACAAACAGCGACGTGGTAATCCTAATTTGATATATTTTTGCTTTTCTCTCTTAAGCCGACAGTATGATAATGAATGCGTTGTATTATTTGCTTTGGTTTACCCGTGGAATATATTACTTCATGATAATGAAAGAACAGAGAAGCATGTAGATTGTATATGTGTCTACAGTCAAAGCTCAGGGGCTATATTTATCATTAAGATGCCAGAACAGACAACAACATATTGTAACTATGGAAATTCTGATGTATACTGGGTAATCCTACAGTGGGTGTGCTTCTGTAACTCAAGGCCTTGTAGACACACACACAAATGTTTCCTCTTTGGAAGTGTACCAGTGTTTTGGATTCCATACAGTTTCCTCCAGGGCAGGGCTATTTGGAGGTGGAGGTACTGGAATATTTTTTTTTCTTTCAGAAACACTTAATGTAGATGATGATGATGTCAGCGCGAGGAAGTGGGCTTTGATATTTTGCAAATCTAAATCTTGTGAAAATACATAAGATATAGTTATGAACAGTGTGTCCGCTGCCAGCTGTTATTACAACATAAACAAACATATTGAGCTAAAATAAAAATTAAATTAAAATTAAATTCACAAAAGTGTGCTTTTAATCCAAGTCGAACATCAAGACACAGACCCTAAGTACACTTGCTTCATTTCAATACAGGTCGAATGTGAAGAGTTCCAGCAGGAATCTGTTCTGAAGCAATTGGAGGTATTGCAAGAGGAAGAGAAGGAGTATCAACACATTAAGGTACAACTCGTGAAATTATTGCATGAATGCGGGAGAAGTTTACATGTAAGGGTTAGGGTTAGGTGGTTAGGTGAGACACAGAGACAGAGAGACATTTGGAAGAGGGTGATCTTCATGTCTGAAATAGGACTGAAACAGCAGTTATCCCTCTCTTGTTATAGAAAACTCCATATACAAAATGACTCCTGGTGGAGGTATGATTTTATTAATTAGTCTCTCATCAACAGTGTATCCAAAAAAAAAAAACACTGGTTGGTTGGCCCTGAAGCTAGTATGTAACTAACTTACAGTAAGTAGTTACTTATTACCATGTACTATAGATATATGAATTACATAGATTATGAAATATAGGACTGAAATAAGTGCTCAGAATTTATTATTAGTGCTGATTTTCCTCTCTTAGCAACTTTTCCAACCTTTGGCAGCTTGAAATATGTTAAACCTATCAACTCCACATTACTGTCTTGGTGTTTTTCAGTATTGCAGTGTTTTGTTTTTGTGTCTGTGGTGACATTCTTGTGCCACACACAGAGTGACTATTGTTTGTCCCAACTGATCAGACAAGGCAGAAGAAGCACACAGCACAAATAAAGAGAGACAGCTTTAGTATAATACATTCAGATAAAAACTAGTCCTAAAATAAATTAAAATCAAATCACCCACTGGATTTTTTTTTTATCACATTTATTTTCCAAGTATAAATTTCAATGGAAAACTCTGATTTGGCAGTAAATTCAACAAGACCATTTATGTTGACAACTGTTAATCAGTGATGTCGTCAGTCTCTGTAGACAAAGCACTACCATCATCACATCAGAAAGACAGAACATGCAAAGAGTGAGTCACAGAGCAATTTCAAACTCTAACAAGAAATGTCTCCAACATGTCTGGTGGCAGATAAGATTGATATATTTAGTAACGTGATATACAAGTGTGACCCCAAGTGCGCCATGAATGACATCTGCTCTTTGGTGAGTTTGTTCAGTACATACTATGACATCAGTATTTCTGCTCCCTGTCTCATATGGAGCGTGTACAGTTTGGTTCTGTGAATATGTAAAAAAAGACTAAAATGTCATTGTGGTTACATTCAACCAAATGTGTCTTATTCAGCCAAGCAAGTGTTCACAGAATCTAATAAAACTGACTTCAGTGCTGTTTATGGCTTTCCATCCATTTACATCGCAATGAATGGATCAGCCTGTACAGACGGGGCACATTGCTTTCACTTCTCACATGAAAGCATTTTACCGCTTGTAACTCCCACAATAAATGACCCATGTGTGATTTGCCAGGTTGTAGACATTCTTGTATGAATCCCTCTTTAATAACCTCTTCTTGCGATGTTTTGTAAAGTTAGGCCAGCTTTTCTTCTTTGTGTTCATCATATATGTTGTCACACTAGTCAAGGAACCACGAAAACAAAAATAAATAAATATTTTTTATTTAAAAAAGAAGTGAATTATCTTTACACATATTTTCAAAAAACTCCTGTAATACTATTGTATGTACAAATAAAAATTGTGACATCTTAACATAATACATTAACACAGCCTCCTGGCAACACTTGCCCCACATTCTACAACAGAAAACCTTATATTTATATCGAAGTAGTTACTCAAGTTATTTAAATACACAGCAAGAGCCTTTACTATCGCTTTGTGCTTTTCATGTAAATGCACCATTAAATCAAGCGCAGAGGTTTATCTCAGCAGGTGTTTGTTCTACCTCTGTACTGCATTCTTCTCAGCAGTACTGTAGATGATATTTCACACTGCAATGTATGTTTAATTTATTATTCGAAGATGATAACGCAGTTCTCATGCTATATGTGCAAGGTTGCTTAGGTAGTGTGAGTTCAGACTCGACTGCTGCCACAGAAGCAAATTGTGTCCCATTCATTTGTCCTCTTGTCCAAGCGGATGTTGGCATTCACTCCCAGGAGTGCGCTTCTGTTCTGTTTGCCTGCTTACCTGCACCTCTGCATCCCTCAGGCACAATGTTTTGATCCTAGCTAATGACAGATTGCTTGAGGCAAGAGCAGAGAGGAAGGAAAAAACACATGAAAGCCAAATGCAAGCAATCTTCCTGCCCGTTGTATGATAATGACAAACATAACAAGGATCCACTCAGGTTCCTGCTCTCATTTCCTCATTATGTCATTTCTTCTTTTTGGATTTGCCCCTGTGCTTGCTGTGCGTGACATTCATACCCATTCTCAAGGGGAGATTAAAAAAAAAACAAAAAAAAAAAACATAGACACATACATATGCCCTAGCTGAACCCCTAGCAACAAGACAGTGTCTGCACCCTGGCACAGTTGTAGCCTCAGAAGCCATTTCAGTGCATACATGAAATTACAAGCGCTACAATCGGTTGAGGTCCAATTAAAGCTGGAATGTGAGTAAACTTTGCAGTGACATGCTGGATGCCAGACTATGAATCACCGAGGCCCACTTAATTATCAAGAAACATGACTTTAAGGTCAGTGTGGGGGCTGACTGAATCCTAGAACTTTTTTTCTCTCTCTCTCCCTCTATCATGATGTACGCAGCAACAGTCTGAGTCCTTATTTATTCAGCTATTTGAATCATTATTACTGCTAGTTTGACCTTGGCTCTGATGAGCTTTGAGTAGACAACATGTGAATGCACATTGAAAAGAGATTCTCTTGTACCTTGGTATTCCGCTAAAAGAACACAAAAGCCAGTAATAAAAATAAAAATAACAGAGTTGTGCTCTTTCTTGTGTTTTAAATAGGATCCTACAAATGGCTACTATAGTGTTAATACTTTCAAGGAGCACCACACACCGACTATGGTGGGGAATCAGTCCACTGAGGTGAGGAATCCCACTACCACGGGTACTCTGGGGAAGCAGAGAGTACCGACAGGCATGTCCTTCACCAACATCTATTCCACTCTGGGAGCAGGTCCCAACCGCCTGTATGACTACAGCCAGCGCTTCGTGCTGGGCATGGGCAGCAGCTCCATCGAGCTATGTGAGCGGGAGTTCCAGCGCGGCTCACTCAGTGATTCCAGCTCCTTCATCGACACGCAGTGTGACAGCAGCGTCAGCAGCTACAGTAAGCCGGATGGCTATGTGCAGTTTGACAAAGACAGCAAGGCTTCAGCCTCCTCTTCCTCCCATTATTCCCAGTCCTCATCGCAAAACTCTGACCTCACACGGCCACTCCAGAAGCGCATGCAGACCCACGTCTGACCAGCAGAGAGGAAGGAGGTGTTTGAACGGGGTGCAACAAGAAGTGGGATTGTAAAACTGTGAAACAATGAGCTCCCAGGAACTCCTCAAGTAACTGTGTTACTGTGTTTTCTTCAGATACCTGCAGAGGCCAGGACTGGCTTTAAACATGTGTTGTGACTCATTGAGACTTCTCAGTGTCTCAAGAAAAGTAAATCAAGAAGCCTTATATTTTTCATGCTTAACTCATCAGCCACCTCTTTTTTAAACCCATAGTCAGATTTGTGCCACCGGGAAGTTATTTGCCAACACAGAGGGAACATGAACTTGGAACCTGTACATTCAGTATATGGTGTTGACAGTGGGATGGGTATCAGACTGGAGCGCAGGAATGCAAGGCTTTGTGTGACAATCAATTCTCTGGCAAAGGAAGCGTTTGCCTTGTGAAGAACAACTGCGAGTGTGGTAACTTGTGTTGGAGCACTCTGAACACAAAGGCATCTTGCACGTCCTGCCTCTGAAGCACAAGAACAAATGTGCAAATGGTTTTAATTAAAACTATAACTTCCCCCCACCCAAGCATTACCTCAAAACCTGTTTGTTAAACTTGGCTTGCTGAAATTCCTCTCCTGTGTAGGTGGAAGAAAACTTTCTCCGTGCGCCCACAAAAGTCTTGAGCGTTTAAAAGATTGGCTGTTTTTCTCTCTGCAGCTGTATCTAGGCCACAAAGCTAAGTAGATTAAGAGGCCGAGTTCTCATTTTAAATCACTGAGTCATTATTTTTACTTTGATACTCTGCGATAAAAGAATATCAGTGTACATATATGACTGCAATGTCTTTTCTAGCAGCTAATTTCAGACTCTTACCATCTTACAGGACTCTAACTAAGGCACGAGCCCCCTTTTCTTTTTCCATGTTTTCTTTGCCTCCAGGGCCTGTTTGAACTGTGTCAATATAAACTTTGACTTAGTGAGACAGACATTCACTGTCAGCTCTTCTGTTGATGGGGAGCCATATTCTCCATAGTGTTACTCTCCCAAATCGAGTTTCTCCAACTCCCACCACAACTTGGGGTGTGCGCGTTAAATCAAATATGGACATTATATTCTAGCTGAGCATCTTATTGTGTTATTATCTCATTGCTGTTGTAAGTATCAATGTTAACACTGGAGCTACTGATAACATATACCTTCCAGCAATCAAGCTGGTCAGCGAGGGACGGGACAAGCAAATTTAGAAAATGTGTTTCATTTTGCTGTCTGCTGTTCGTTTTTGGCTACTGTGGAGCTGACAGTGCATCCGTTTGTTTTGTTTTCTTTGGCACTGTTTGTGATTTATTGGATTTATTATTTAATCATTGACTCTGTATTTACTTCAGCTGAGATTAGAGACTGAATAGTGGTTTGACGTGCAAACACTCAAGCCTCAGGTAAGAATTCATCTCAAGGCGGTTGTCAAGAATACCCACAATATGTGTACTGTGCACATATTGTGGGTATAATTATACCATGGGAGCCTTTTTTGGAAGCACTCCTTTTTTTTTAATTGTCTGGATGCAACTACAAACCATGCTGGGTCAAATCAAATTCAGGCCCCTTAAAAACTGTTGTAAAGTTAAATAATACTGGTGATCAAAGGACCCTCATATCATTTTAATCTGCTTTAAATCCAAATTTGAAGACTAAGGTCAACATTTTACAGCACACAAATAATTTCTTTAGAGTCACATTTGCATTGAATATTACTTTATATTTGGTTTTAGCCCTCGTTTTAGCCCTTTCTGATATTCTGTTTCTGATATTATTTTAGGTTTACTCCACCTGTACATTTATAGAATTGACCCAGGCCTTATTTGATCAGGTCTTTAAAGGGTAAACAAAATTTCATGGAAAAAAATTGCAACAAGCAGTAGAACTATAACAGAAACAGTGGCTCATAAAGCTGATGTCAGTTTTGTTTTGGAAAACCAAACTGAAACACAACACGCGTAAATGAATATGTATTATTTAATTAGGTGCTCTTTCTACAGAGTATTCTAAGGTTCCGCAGCCAATTGAGATGAAGTGAGCCAGAAACTATAGAAGCTGACACTCAGCCATTGCAAAACCAAGCAAGGCATTTCCTACAAAAGCAACTTGTTGTTGTAAGCACTTTACATATGATTATATTCAAGGAATTTGAATGGGGTTTTCCACTTGAGTGGCAGTGGTTTGTACTCTAATTTTACAAATGGATTGGCACTCATTGTACAGCTTAAGACAAAAAAGCTCTGTTTCAATGCTGATAATCCAGCTTGGCACTTAGCAGACTGTATATAAATCTCTAATGCTGTCTTTCTCTGTATATAATTTTCCTGGCTTTTTGCTCAGATTTCACTATATCAGAGCAAAACAAAATCCTTGTGGCATCAAAACTGTACAGGCAGACAATCATTTTTTTGTTTGTTTCTCTTGCGCCTTTTTCACAAATTACATGAAAGGCTTATGTAAGGAGTTTCTCGACTTACCCAGATGTCGCAGGGGAAGCTAACACTCAGTACACAGAGCACACAGGAGGCTATAGGATGAGAAGCTGAAGCTTAGCAGGGACAGCTTTGAAGTGAGATGCAGTAAGATGTTATTACACCTTCAACCCTTCTGAGAGATGCCCAGATGCCCAGCAATATATTCCATTTGGCACCATGATGACTGTCAAGTATGCCTGAGCCATTTATTTTTATTTATTTATTTCCACTAGCATATTTTGTGTGCTGGGAAAAAATAAAATCTTACCTTGCAGGAGTCAGTCACAGCAGCATGATCTAGTTTACTTGGGACAAGATACAATTTTCATTTAAAATATTATTTGCATATATTGAGCATCATTTCAGAAACTTTATCTAAATAAAAATAAATAAATAAATAACCCCCAGTCAAAATGTACATTCAATATGTCTCTCACTAAAAACAAGCCAACCCCCCCAGTCTAGAGGGTCCAGATTTCCTTATCTGTTGCTGCTCCTGCACTGATCCAAACATATTTCATTTTCACCAATCAAGAGAATCTGCACACTACACAGCAAACAGATAAATATTTGATAGGCTGGCCTTCTGTCCCATCTTTTCCATGACAGCAGTGGGTGCACCAAGGATGCGAGTGCCATGTCACTCTCTGGGAATCACAGCCCATGTGGGGAGATAATCTGCTTTGCTCACCTGTGGAAGCCTCTCTGGCAGCACATCTTTGCCTGGCCATAGATCCCAGTGCATAACAGATGAAAAAATACAAAGACCCACAGCACCCTTTCCTGTACCTAAGACCACCCGTTTTTAAGGACATATTTACAGTGAAAGACAAAAGATATGAGCTGTGAGAACTGATTGAAAGGTGTTTACGATTGCTTTTCTGCCCAGTGGCCATAATATATTTGTGTACTGCGCAAATCCTTTTGCTTTGTCTAAACATCTAACAATAATGCTGTTAATATTTCACCTGTTTTCCAAAAGGTGTAGGTTATTTGAAATGTCCCTGACAGTGTTATTAGTGTCACTATCCATATATGAAGAGAGAGACAATGTGCCACTTGAAACCGTATTTCTTTACTGTATAAATGCCTTCTATAACTCTCTTTTTCTTTTCTACCAATCTACCTTGTTAGTACTTAATGACACACTAATGTAAGGGCTGGATGAAGTAGTATTTGGAAATCAGCCCGAGTTTGTTTTAGCTTGCAGGGTGCATTGAGAAGCTGGGTGGTTTGATTTACTGTGTACAATAATTCACAGATCACTGAAGAACATTTGAAAGTCAAATGAGTTTGCCTCTGTGATTGCTTAAATTCTCCTGCACTGCAAATAAGGCAAACTAGTTTGCAAATACTACATGACCCAGGTCTTAAGAAAATACTTAACTCATGTGGTCCTTTGAAGAGTTTGTATAAATAATGACCCATAAACATACAGTAATATTAATGAAAAGACAACATGTAAATTCTGCCGGGAAAGCCATTATTTTCAGGTGGTGGCCCTCTGTATCTAACAAAAAAGAAAAGAAAAAGGTTGTATTTTAACTGTTCTGGTCTGTGAATCTATGATGCTTTTACTCTGTATATTTGGAGAATAAAAACAATGTTTGAGTTTGTGTTTACTTTTGCATTAATTATTGTCTGTGACAATGAATGAATATAAGTAATATGAGAAGTATAGTAGAATGTATATGGCTGTGTTAAATGATGCTCTAAGCACAGTCAGGGGGACAACTCTTTTGCATGCTTATGTTGGCATTTATTTTTCATTAATCTTTTCAATTCTCTCATGCATGTGCACACACAGTTCCTCCTAGAATGTTAGGCACAGAAACAACCCTTCATTGTCAGTCTCTATTATCTTGCTCTTGTCTTTTTAAATATGCAATTTTCTCTCTTCCTTAGCTCTTTCAAGCTGATGTAATTTGTGCCCTCCTCTCCGTCGCATCCCATTCTTCACAGATCCACCAGATCATCCTTCTTCACATCAATCTCTGCAATGTATCAACCACCACCACTGCAGAGTCTGGACTCCATGGGGGATTGACCTGCTGCTGCTCTGGGCAGATGCCTTTAATTACAATATCTAGACTCCGAAGAAACAGCCATTTTTATTTATTCCTCTCATCCAATTAAACTATGCCTTCTGAGAAAATGCACATTGGCCTTTTTAAATTTTGTTGTCTCTACCAGTTCATTATAACTTAAAATTTTCGTTGTTATTATCACAATAAAATATGCAATGTTTGGGGTAAAGTAAAAATCGGGCCCCAATTTAACATGGGCTTTAGGGGAAAAGAGGGGATTGAATGGAATGAATTATGAAAACCAAAAAAAATTGAAAAAAAAACATAAATATGTACATCATACACACTTATCAAATATGTTGCTTTTTTCATATATTGAATTTAAAGTGTATGAATGATTTTTATTTAAAATTTAAAAGTGTACTGCAATGCAGATATGAAATACAGTTTAAAGAGACATAAACCATAAGTGCTGTTCAGTAATCAGTAATGTTTGCTTAAGTAAAGCAATTTTGTTATTGTATTTAACATTATTATTCTACATGCTCTTCATCCATACAGCCAATTTGTTTTCAGTTACTACTTCCCTGCATGGCACTTTCCTTTCCTGGTTGTGTACTAATGTGGTCTAGATTTTGGTGAGTAAACTATAATATAATAGTATAATATATAATATAATCTTGCTGCTCCATATAATTTTGATGAGCACTAATTAAATCACATTAGACGTAGAGTATGAGGAGCAAGCTAAGAGAATGCAAAATAAAGACTAGAATTGCAGTCGGCAATGCAATCTTGTTTACAGCAACAGCCTGCAGGTGAAGCAACACAAGAACAGAGACAGTCAGTCACATCCCCAATCTGACTCACATGCAGTAGCTCAGTGTCACACAGTGAAGACTATTTTGTGCCTACACTTTTACAGTATTTGTTAAGTCGGTTGTTTATTCACTCCACTGACTAGGCAGTCAGCAGACTCACATCATTACATTTACATGCAGCCCTTTAATCCCTTAATAAGACCATTGCAGTTTTACTCTAAATTAAATGAACTCGCATAACCACCTTAGCTTGTCTCAAGTACTGGCTCCACTCCTACCGGACTAAAACTTGAAACAGATTTGAATTCCCTCATGCATACAGCCAATACAATCCAAGGGCAATTACTCTTGAGCTGGATTAATCCCGTACAAAAACAGCATTCCTGAAGCCCCACATTATGAACAATTCTCTAATTTGTGAGCACTGTGCAGCTTAGAAGAAAAAAGTAAGCATTCTATCGCTGCACGTCAAGCTTGTGCTCAGGCAGACAAAGGACTTTACCTCAAAGGAAAGTGCTATAACCCGTCTGGTCTTGATATTGAGAAGCCATCTGCCAACAACATGATTTCCCTGGAACAGCTTCCTATGCTGAATTTTTAAAAGAAAAGAAAAGAAAAATCTATTTAGGCAAACATTATACAAATAGCACCATTTGTAACTGTGTGATGGATTTGACTAATCATGGGGATCCAACTCATTACTAAACAGATCTAGGCAAGCCATTTGTTGCATTGGCAGTTCAAACCCCTTCCTCTGAACTACTTGTTGGAAAGCACTAATCATTCATTCCTGCCTCTCCTAACAAAGTAGAAAGCTTGCCTCAGACCCCATGGGCTTCACCTCTCCTAAGATATGGTATCATCCTGGAAAGACTCCTAAATGACTCTGCATCCTTTACTCTGCCATGAATTACCTAGGCAGATAATTGCATCTGGAATCCAATTTAACAGAGGCAAAAAAAAAAAAAAAAATTAGAGTGAACAGTAGACATTTGGTGTGATGACACAGTCCATTACAAAATTGTATACAGGCAGCTTTTAATTTTCAAGCAGCCAAAGAAACAGTCCTAAGATGTGAATCCCTTTAACAAAAGTTGCATATTTTGTTTGATCTCACTATGCTGACTTGCCCATAGTCTCCAAATTACTTGACTGCCATGTTGAAGCCATACTACCACTACCCCTTTAATGCAATGGCCTACAAAATATCTCCTTTATAGAAATGTGTTTATTGACAACAGCGGTACAGCAGAAAACTCATGCAAGCAACATCTGCTTTTTTAATTAAACATCGACTTACGTGAGGGTCTGTAAATATAAAATCTCATCCACTAAAGTGTGTACATCAGGGAGGAGATGTAGAAAAAAAAGAAAACATCATCTCTTTCATTCTAATATCAAGGCAATATATTTTGAAACCCAGTTTCCTCACAATTGGACATGACTTTGACTGGCTGGCAACTAAGTCTTTCATGTAAGGCAGGTTTGTATTGTTTGAGCTGACATGGCCTGCACTATTTAAATCAGAAGAGGTGGCTCTCTCTGTGTATTAGCCAGGCATGTCCTGCTTTCATCAGGATAGACGTTTGAAACCAAATCTAGTTGGATATGTTAGATATGTGAAGGCCACGGAGAATAAATGGGTCTTTAAAGGTGATTTAAAACGTTCATTTGTGGAGGCAACTCCGAGTTTTAGCCAGGCAACTGGCTGCTTTTAGGCACATCTAAAAGCAACCAGTTACTTGACCTCAGAGTTAGGGATTGGTGTGTGAAGATGGAATGTCTCAGATGGTGCCAGGCTATCAAGAGGGGTGGGGGTGTCTCAGAGGAATAATCCCCATTGTGAACAGGCAGAAGTTAGGTCCGGAAAGACCAAGATAGCGGAGTCACCAGAATCAACAATTAAATTCAGATCATTAGAACTGTCTCTGAGAACATACTTTCAAAACATAGGTCACTCTTAGTATAGTTGTGATTATCGGCAAGGAAACTTGCAGGTGTAAAATGTAAACAGCAAATGTGATTCTTCGTCTAAAATAAATCTAAGGCAGCAATTCATCCTTGGGGTTTGTCCTTTACCTTGGATTTTCTCTCATTCCTTTCAAGTTTCCTAAATGGATGCTTAGTCCCCAGTTGAATTACAATTAAAGAGCTGCTCCTTGCCAGATCCTGGGGGCTAAATAAAACAGAAAATCTCATGGCATTGTGAGGGCAGTGAAAATCGACCAAGGTGGCACAATGTTTTTCCTCGTGCAGGAATGTGGATTTAAAGTTGGTTAAGATAAATAAATCTCCCCTCCTGATTACAAGGTGACTGCAGAGTCAATCCCAGGGAGCATCTTAAATGAATTATTGATTCCATGACCTTTCTCTGTGTTAAGGTTTACTCTTGCTTGTTCCGGCTCTGTTGACTAGACTCACACTATGGACAGGTTGGATTGATCAAACATAAGCTTTCCATATAGGCTGTTAATTGTTCTGGCTGTATTTGCACTGTAATATATCAGGTGAGGCATTGGGCTGTGAACCCGTAGCACAGAGCATGCTTCAGCAAAGACAGGCTTGTGTGTGTGTGTTGTATTTGTTACCTCTTCACCTCAAACTTTTGCAGGACCAGTAGTGATCATGAAGACCAAAACCTGGTCCTAATGAGTTAAGTTTAGGGCAAATATTAAGTGTGGTTGAGTTAAGGTTAGAATTATGCATTGACTGGTTATGGTTAGGTCAGGAACACTTGGTTAGGCTGTCCAAATGAACGGAAATGTCAACACAGTGTCCTAAGAAGAATAGTTGGATGAATGTGTGTGTGGACAAACTGACTGAAAGTTGTTTGCAACATAATTGAAAACCATCTTCAACATTTGGCCACAAGCAAATCAAGTGAACATACAAAATTTGAGATTATTCTCCATCATGCACCGTGTGTTTGACAGAGCTTGTTGAAGGAGAATTGTTTGGATCAGATGCTGTTGTGCCGATTTAGTGGAGAAAAACATCAACCGGTTAATCTTCTGCCAGTAATGAAGTGATGGATGTAACTTCTTCACACAGACCTGCTTTGACTTCATTCTGGCAGGTTGACATTTTGCTAAAGCAGTAAGGCCGAAGTCTAAACAGAATTGTAAGATGGTGGTAAGAAGTGGGGAAAACAGATGTGGCCAGTTATAAATAAAATGAGCATGTGCACTGAACAATCATCGCTTTCTTAATTAAGATTTGGTTTGCACTTCAGTTGTGAGGGTCTTTTTTTATTTATTTTATTTTTAATAGTAAGAGCTCTTAAATTGCTTTTCATTTGGAGCTCCTTCAAAAGAAGTGGAACAGCCTGCAGACATGACATTTGGTAGTGCAAACCTCTTTTCTACTGCAAGTCAATTTGTTGGACTCATCCCTCTGCATTAGAAAAACAGAAGAAAATTTTAGTGAGTATGAATATCAACAAGACATGGAGAGAGGACAGGGAGAGTGAGAGAGAGAGAGAGGGAGAGCTGTATAGGCAGTTGATTTAGCTGCCTGTGACAATGTTATTTTAAAGCAGTTAGTTCTTTTAAATCATGATAAAACATTGTCTGTTGCAGTCTGAAGAAAGGCAGCGATAACCTTTATTTTAGTTAATCTGCTGAAATTAAAGATTTATATGATACAGGAAAAACAAGATGTTGGTCTGTGATGTTATCAAGAGAAAGAGAGACTGGAGTCAGTTCATAAATAAAGAATAAAGGGATGGGCTTTAGCACTGTTGTTGAGGGAACTGTTTGCACAAATATTGACTCAACTCCCATTGTTTATTACACAGACAAAACTATCACAAGTTCTTTTTTAAGTCTCAGAAGTCACGGTCTTATGCTGAATACCTACTTTAATTTATGGCAAGGACAAATGAGTCAGCTGAGCTTAAGTTTTTACAAATTCTCCTTTTCTTTACGGGGCGACAAAATCATTATCGCCAAGATCAATTTTGTGTTTGACCAAAGACATACTGACATTAAACCTACACAACCTGACCCAGCAGTATATCCAATACGAAGACTAGAAGCACAACAAAATCTAACCATATGTTCCTTGTCCCATTACACACTTTCCCTGAAAATTTCATCAAAATCCGTCCATAACTTTTTGATTTATTTTGCTACCAGACAGACAGACAAAAACAAACGCTGGCAAAAACACAACCTACTTGGCGGAGATAATGAACTGCAGAACCATTAAATTGCCATAAGGTGGCAGGACATGCACATAAATGAATGTAGTGCCGCATGCGTGTCAAGTGATGAGGCTTTTCAGCCAGTGCTTCAGCATATAATGATAAAAACATTACTGTATCCAGACAGTGTTTCAGATCAGCACCAAAATCCTGTTCCTTGTCCCATTACATACCTTTCCTGAAAGTTCCTTCAAAATCAGTCCATAAAATTTTGAGTTATTTTGTAAACAGGCAGACAGACAGACCGACGGACGGACGTACAGACAAACCAGCAATAGAAAAAACATAAAATAGCTTCCTTAGCAGAGGTAATAATAAGAAAAATAGCTGCACATATATAATTATTGGGTAAAGTACAAGTCAGAGGCGACAGAAATGAAACAGTCAGAGATGATCAGTGGTGGATCTATGCGTGGTTTTATCCTGTTCGCAAGAGAAGAGGTAGGTGGGTGACAGACAGGCTCAACGTGTCACAGACACTCTTGCAGCATTAGATGACTGGCACTAGGCAGATGGCTTCCTTCCTTCAGAGCCGCATGAAGAGAAGGGTAAAAGAAAGAGACATAGATGAGGTGCCCACACAACCCTTGATGTTAACCCAACCCCCACCCACTGTTTGGTCGAACGAGCACTCCACATGGCGCTCATTGCACAGCTGCCGGCACTGATGTGACTCACAATGCCATGTTTCTGCTCGCCGGATGGAGACAAAAAAGGGGGTGTAAGTGTGTGTTTGCAAGATATGAGTGTGTGTCAGAGAGGCCGTTTGCATGTCTGTGTAAAAGCCAGGCACATGGGGAGGGTAAACTGGGTCAGGGATAAGAGTAGCCAAAGCTTCACAGTTGGCCTGGACAGAAATACAGGTCGGGCCAGGCCCTCTTTACCCCCACAATTCAACTCAGAGCGTGAGGTCCAGCGGAGGGTGTAATAATGCCTTAATTGTTCCATGGAACGGAGTTATTGAGTTATTCACACAAGCGTGGAGAAGGGGGTTAGGCCTGAGGTTGTGACCAAGCCTGTAGTCATTAGAGGAACGGAGAAAGGAAAGGAACAATGATTAATTTCTCTAATGAGCTGAACATTCCGTCCAAGTGTCTCTACATCAGTCAGATATAAACTATTCACATTACAAAACAACCTCTTTGATGACAAAGTGTGAGCAGAAAGTTACTATGTCAGGTACAGGAAGATAAACCTCCAGATTTGTTCCATGAAAAGGTCACTGAGTGTTAATACCTTTTAATGCTTGCTTTTTTTATGCTTTTAATTAATTCAAATGTATTTGTATGCCCCCCCACCTCTGTTTATTTTGTCTTCAAATAGGTTCTCAGAGTTTGTACCAAAAGCAGACAGTCTAAATAATTCAGATCACTTTGGGTATCATGTGAGACATATGGCAGATTTGAGATGAATGCTAGATCAAATGTTAAGGATCAGATAATAAATGTGTATAAGAGGTAACACATTCTTTTCAGACAGCCAAGACTATATGGTATGTCACTCAGGGATTATGTATCCATACTGCCCCCCTGTGTTCACAAGCTATGACATTATTCTGCCCACAGACAGGCAGTGCCAGACATACTTTACTTTCAGAACAATTTTTAAGCAGTGTGTAATTCTGCCATTGAAAATCTTACCAGTAACACAATTGCTATCACTATGTCACTATGACTCACATGACAAACATTTTATTTTAACTATGTTGTTCACACTTCGTACATATCAATGTCCCCATTAGCAACCAGAAATCATAATTCATAACGTATTACACAGACTGAGCTGTTTGTCCTGAAGCTTCTGAAATATTATCATTTGCATAATGAAATTTTCAACTCATTTACACATATAGAGATTTTTTTTTTTGCCACTCAGGAGTAAAATGTCAGACGTAATTAGGGCACAGAATTAGGTGATTGAAGAACACCCCCCATCTGTGATAGTAATTAGGGGGCTATGGGTAGACGGTAAGTGACGTGAAAGTCAGTCAGATGCATTTCAGTTACCCTACACAACTTCATCCAAAAAGGAGTAATTTTCCCCCAAGAAGACACATATTTAATTATATCTGATTTAATTAACATTTGGTGCAGTAAGTGTTCCATCTATCACACACACCAGTCTAATTCATCAAGTCAATGAAACATTGAGTGAGGATCTTGTGTCACTGTGTCTAACACATTACTTATTTTTGTGGTTCTCTACAAAGACTCTTAGGATTAATTTGCACTTAATGTTAATAATTCTAATTATCTCAAATATTCTGTTTGGAGAAGAGTTGGGGTGCAATGAAGTGATACATCCTCTTGATAGCTGAGTTGAAGGGAGGAAAAAGAAAGAGAGAACATGGACCGAAAAGAGTGTATTCAAATGAGAATTAATTTAAATGTCATCAATGGATGATCAGGAGACCGGAGTTAAACAATATGGGAAGAAGGTCTTTAGTTATTTAAATTTTGTTTTAAATAATCTATATTCACGAAAGAACTGCCTGACTAAAACACTAACAATGAAAGTCAAGAATAAGTCCTTGGTGTTTTGTTGTAAATTGCACAGTAATATAAAACTGCATCCCGCCTCCATGTGTGCAGTACTCGAAATAGTTTTTAATATCATGCATACTTCTAACATGATGAAGGAAAAGGTAGTACTGAATCAGTGCAAATGTTAGAAAAGGCTACGAACTGGCCTTTTCCTCCATTATCCTCTTTTGAAGGATAAAAATAATAGTACAAACCTGTATTATTGTGGTAGTGTGTATTTCGCAACAAAATTTTGATTGACTTTATTTTCCTCTGTTGTAGGTTACAAGAGAGTATTTACTGACAGTGTAAAATCCATACAAAGCATCAGTACAAAGCCATTACTCAGTCTGTGCTATCAATCACATGTAGCCTTACATCATTGAGTTTGAGCTTTATTATGAGCAAACAGCAGCCTGATGCTGGCTGAGGAGGCAAAAATACCCATTAGTCTTTTTATTATCAAAACTAAGATCTAAATATTTTGAACCAAAGTCTACTGTACTACATGACTGCATCAGCACAACAGCTGGAATGATGTGATTGTATGACAAGGGATTGTTTCAAGGTGAACTAGAGCTGGCCTAAATTAGTTAAAAATGACAACATTCAAACGTGAATTTGGAAAAGAAAAAACTACATACAGTATAAGGCAGATTGTAGAGGAGCCTTTGAGCCTCTCTCCTCTGAGCTTTCGGCAGTGATATGTTTTGCGGCCTTGTTGAACACGAACAACAGGAAGAGTTGTATCACTATTGCTGCATTTCTTTTTAAACCCACACAAAGAACAAGTGAAGCAAAAGCCAGCAACCGAAAGCTGTTGTATTTACTGTTAGGTAAATGTAGCAGGCAAATTGGATGATGATCAAATAGAGTATTATTGATTAGATTTCTGTGTGGGCCAAGAGCCCGAATTTATTTGTGCATTGGTATGGTGAACAATATCACAGCGAGCATTCCATTACAGAAACAGAGGCACACATGCACATACACACACAAACACACGCTGCCTTAAGGCATAACACTGTTATTGTATTTCAGATGTAAGATGTTGAATTTGAAGGGGGGGGGAATCCAATATCTACAGTAAGAAGGGAAAGTATCAGAATCGAAGAGCATGCACTAATTCAAACCAGAGTACAATAAGTGCAATGCGAAAGGCAAGCTGCCTGAGAGTGATCCCTGTCAAGCCAAAGGGCCTAATATGCACTACTGCTGGAGGAGTTATTGTGGTCATTAAAAAAGGGCTAGAAAAGAAGACAAAAATAGAATCTGGCTGTATCTGACCAAAATATCTACAGTGAAGTATTTCAACTTAAGTTCACGGGAGAAAGACCTCAGTAGAGACAGACAAAGAGGGGGGAGATGCAAAAAAAAGGTTAGTTAGCACCTTCTCAACATTATTTTCCCTCATAAATCCCTGTTTATTTGTTTTTTTTAGTATATATTATTTTTATACTGGGCAAATTTATTATGATGTTGACCTTATGGTGTTGGCATTTTTACCTAAGTGGGATCACACATCTCTATATACAGTATGTCATAAATATTTTAACCTTATGCCATTTCACCTCGACCTTGTCAAGTACTAATTTGGAGTGACTTTCCAGCATTTCTGGTACAAAATAAGGCCCTGTGACACCCACCATTTTCACCTTTCGAATAAGGTAAAAAAAAAAAAAAAAAAAAAAAAAAAAAACGAGACCAAGTGGAACTGTTGCTGCAGGGAGTGGGGGCAGCCCGGTTAGTGGTGTGGCACCACTCTGTAATCAAGGTAATAAGAGGCACCTGTTGACGGCGTTTTCAAGCCGTTTGTCTCCAGGTCTGGTGGCGCAAGTGAAATACTTTTCAAGTGTCGTGGACTCTGTGGAACGTTTGTTAAAAGACCGTTTTTCTCGCTGAACGCGAGTGGACCCAAGATGTTGCCGTGCTAAGAGGCAGCCAATGGTGAGGAGGCGTCATTCCGCAACGGTTTGCTCAGAGACTGCGCGTTCAGCAGGTAATTAGTTTGCACTTTCTTGTGTGTGTGTGTGTTTTGTACATTGTTGCTCTTGTTTTCGTCGCATTATGTTTGCTGCAAACACGTCATGTATTTGGATCATTTTTGTGGTTTGTAATTTTGTTTGGCCTTCAAGCATTATGTGCCAGTGCAGTGAGAACAAATAAGGGAGAACACATGCTGAGAATTTGCTAGTCGTTTTTGTATGGTTAAAATTAGTATGAGTCCTCTTCTTTATTTTGTTGAAGGTACCATGTGATCTGCTTTCTGTGGTTTGACATGGGACCACATTAATAAAAACTACTTAATCATCTGTTATATGAAATATATCAGTCATATCAGAAAGAATCTTGGAAGTCTGTACCTTCAGTGGGATAGTTGTGTATTAGTTCTGTTGGCAAAATTACATTTTTCTGTACTATGTGGCTCCCTTCGATTAAATTCTAGAGTTTTCAGGTGGGTGTCAGAAGCTCATTCACTGAATCTTCTGGGATGATGTAAAGCTCATGGTATGTCATGTGGTAGGTGGTTTTTCTGAGCAGGTGGTTGAAGGACAGAAGCATACAATAGTGTTGGACTGTTTCAAAGGCAAACAATGTGATCAAGATTTTAACTAGAAGCTCTAGAGGCAGAAAAATTCCTGGATCCAGACGGCAGTTCAGATCACCACCAAAATCTAATCATCTGTTCCTTGTCTCATTACAGACATTTTCTGAAAATTTCATTAAAATCTACCCAGAACTTTTGGAGTTATTTTGCTAACAGACAGACAAAAAACAGATGCTGACAAAAACACAACCTCTTTTGGTGGAGGTAATGAACTGAAGTACATTAAATTGCCACAAGGTGGCAGGACATGCACATAAATGAATGTAGTGCTGTGCGTGTAATGTAATCAGGCTTTGCAGCAAGGTGTTCGACATCAAATCAGTCCATACATTTTTGAGTTATTTGCTAACAGATGGACAGACAACATTGGCAAAATCATAACCTCCTTGGCAGATGTAATAAAGGAGTAGCCATGGCAAAATGTTTACAACAAATGCTTGGATTGTGCTCTCACTACCAAATCATTCTTTTATATATTTTAAATTTCTGTTTCTACAACTGATTTTGTTGCTTTTTTTCTGCATATTCAACTTGAATTTTGCTTGATTGCACAAAGTTCTTTGTTTAAAAATGGTGCCATGTTTTCAGCTATGATCACAGAATGCTTATTTTTTTTATCAGTATAGTGAATCAAACTATTTTTATCATTCATGAATAAACCTGTTAATTATGGCCATGACATGAAGGGCAATCGATTTGTTCTTACACTTTCAAAATATGATACTTTGCATTGAAGTAGTGAAAAAAATCATTATGCCTGTGGGGATTTATAGACTGGGAATGACGAAAGTAAGAATATAATTATATGAAATTTAACAGAATAGAAATAAATTTACAAATGTTAAAAGCTGATTCACCATAAAACATTTAAATAAGCCTGAATAGGTCCAACAATGAAACGATTCATTATGTGACATTTTAATTATTCAACTATTTTGACTGTTCAATTGATTTCTTTAAAATTTCTGATGTTTTATGAGTCAAATCACTAATTGATGAATCAAGAAGGATTAATTGATTAAAGTTCAAAAGATTTGTCATTTAAAATAATCATTAGTTGCAGCCCAAAACCTTATCGGTGTGTTTTTTTTGTTTTTTTAAATTGGTCTCTCTATTAAAATCTTTCATTAAAAGCTGGGAATTAATCAATGAAAGGTAAACCAATAATTAACAATCAGAAGGTGACTGGAATTCATTATTATAATAGAGTTAACCATCATGAGTGATTTAACCTAAAATAAAGCCTGACATTTCAAGTGGTCCTATTGGATTTCTTCCTCAGTTTTTTGACTTCGATCAGTTCATTCTTTAAAGTAATATTTCCTGTAGACAAATGTATATCTCTCCATTTTTAGCTCCTGGGTTATATCCTTGCATACTAATCTTAGTCAAAAGATTATTTGCCACAAGAGAACTGTTCAATTAGCTGTTGCTGACACTGATGAAATGTTATCTCCTGCCTCAGACAAACATAATCTTATAATATGGCTGCACGTCATTAAACTCAAAATATACAACAATACTGGTAGTTTGTTTGAGGTGTTTGCATTGTTATCACTGTTATTCAGAACGCTCTGAGCATAAAAAGGAAAATTTTCAATGAAAGCAGACTCATGCCTGCTCTTGGCTACATTTTTAAACTACATTTGCATAACAAGAAAACTGGAAAGGAAGAAATCATACAAATCCTGGAGATTAAGTCTGTATTTGTGCTGATGAAGAGTAGATACATGATCCATGTGAAATCTAAAATATAAATAAATCAGCAGAATTAATTTCTGATATCAAGTCTTTTACATGTGAAGCTGTGGGTAAGCCAAATTAAATGTTAGTCATGTAATGTCTTGCTACTATTTTAACAGCACTACAGGTTATTTTTAATAGACCCTTGGTAGGTGCTGTCTATATTATTCATGTCACTATCTTTCATTGGATTACCTTTACAATATGGGAGATTTTCTTCAGTACAGCAGTAAATGAGAATCACATGATATGAAATGAGACTTGGTCACACACTAGAAGAATAAGCTTCCTTATTCCTGTAGCCTCTTCTCTCTGGTCAAAAGACACTGGAAGTAGTGCTGGGTGGTAACTATACGATATTATTTTAATATACAGTATATGAAAAACAAAATATGCTAAGGGCTTAGCTGATGAAGTAACTTTGTTAGTAAGTTAGTAGCATTAAGCACTTCACTATCTTTGCAGAACACACACATTAGTACCAATAATGTACACTTGAGGACAAATTATTAGCCCCTTTGAAAGTGTTATGTGTTTCGAGTGTCTCCCACAATCTGTTTAAATAGAGCAAAGACTTTTTAACAGATCAGCTTGGTTTTATTTTGGATGGTTCTATATTATTTGACTTTTCACACAGAAATTAAATGATTCCACAAAAACTACCAGGGTCAAAATTATTAGCCCCCCTGATTCTTGCAGTTAATTGTGTATCTTTTTTTTTTTTTTTTTGGATAACAGTCTGTAGTCATTTGTTGTAGTTTTCAACAAGTCTCTGAAACATCTCCTGAGGAATCCTAGCCCATTCTTCTTTGGCAAATCTCTGAAGCTCCTCCACATTTGATGGCCTTCTGGCATGGACTTTGTCTTCAGTTCACCCCAAAGATTTTCAATGGCATTAAAGTCAGGACTTTGTGCAGGCCAGTCAATAACGTTCACTTTGGTTTTCTGGAGGTAGTCCTTCACCTGGAGAAACAAATGTTTTGTGGTGCTGTTGAGTTCAACAAAGCAATGACCCAGACCCAGTGTTGCTGCTGACTGCTTCAGTTTTTCTTTCAAAATCTTCACATATCCTCCTTTCTTCATGATTTCTTCCACCTTGACAAGAAATCCAGTTCCAGACACACTGAAGCATCCCCACAGCATAATACTCGCACCACCGTGTTTCACTGTGGGGACGGTGTTCTTTGGGATATACGCCTCTCCCTTCTTTCTCCAAACATAAGCAATGTCTCTATGGACAAAGAGCTCTAGTTTGGTCTCATCTGACCAAACGACATGCTTCCATTATGCATAATCTTTGTTCAGGTTGTCCTTAGCATAATTCAGTCTGGCTTGAAGGTGTCTCTTCTACAGTAGTATATTTCTTCTTGGTCTGCCACCCCACAGTCCATTTCTGTGCAGAGCTTTAATAATTGTCTTCTTTGAGACTACAATTCCTGACTTGGCTATGTCATTTACTAGTGTCTTGGCAGTTGTTCTGGGGTCTTTAGACACATTTTAGTCTTTGAAATCTTTCACTTCTTACCTCTGCCAGGCTTGTTTGTATTGTGTGGCTCTCTTTGAATTTCTTGATGATGCTTCTCACTCCAGTTCTTGACACTTGGAAAAGCTGTGATAACTTTATAAACCCTTCTCCTGCTTTTTGAGCATCAACAATCCTTTTTCTCAAGTCTAAACTGATTTCATTTGTTTTTGGCATGATATTTTCTCAAGTGACAGCTGAAACCATTCCTGAAGATTTTATACTGTGTGTAACTTGGGAGATAACCCTCAGTTTTAACTTGATTTTTAAAGTTTTGAGCATTACACAGTTAAGCACATCATTGCACAACAGTGGTTTGTGCTATGGCTAAATAACAAGGTCAGTTCTTAACGGGGCTAACAATTTTGACCCTGGAAGTTTTTGGTTTTTGTGGAATCATTTGATTTGTGTGCAAAGTCAAATAATGGAAGCATCCAAAATAACTAGGATGTTTGAAAAATGTTTGAAAAAGCTTAATTCTTTGCTTTGTTTAACAGCATGTGGGGGAGACTTTATAAAAACAATGAATTTTTTTTAATTTTTCATCAACTGTATGCATTTACACAACTGTATGTCCACAGAGTTGTGCCACCGCTACTCTCTCGCTCAATAGGAGCGCCCACTCAACTTTGCTTATGCTCATGCATTAAAAATACAGTTGTATACTGTGAAATCAACAAAATTTTGAAAAATAACATGATATAAATTTTTGGTCATACCACCCTGCACTTAACTGGAAGAATATGAGATACCAACATCTGTAGTCTTAAAGGTAATCTGTACAATTGGATAAAAATGTCAATCAAATCTGCTGTTTGAAGAGTAAACCACAAAGTTTAAAGCTCAAATTGAGGATAATGCATGGAGGTTTTCACATGGTGAAACGCACATCACTGCTTTGCTTTTGGCAGAATTTTAGTATACGGAGCACAGCAAACTGATGCATTTGCCTCCTCCTTTGACCCAAAGGACAGCTTTTGAAATTGAAAGTCCCAATGCTGGTTCATTTTAGGACTGCCAGACATCACATGAAGATAACAGAAAATGCTGTCTGAGGCTTGACTGACCTCATTTCAAGTAAAAATGACATAAGAGGAGCAATCTGCCACTCTGAACCATGGCCTGATGGCAGTGATATTAGTCGAGTGGACTAAAAGATGTGAGACAGGACAGTCTGAAGCAAATGGTGTGAAAAGAAGTGAGCCCACTCTCTTGGTGCTTGTAATTAAAAGCCAGGGAGTCATGTAGACTGGAAGATAAAGTCCTTCTATATTTGCAGGTGCCCAGCATGACACTGTCACTGTGTTTCAACAGTAGAGCTCCAAGGTTAATTCAAAGTGTCCTCTGGCCAATTCCGTCAGGCTAAAATGAGAGACCACATAATTGAAGTGACACCTGTTTATTTCCATTTGTGGACTCCACAGTGTGCCTTGGAACACGACACAAAGGGTTTCAGAAGGA
The DNA here is from genome assembly GCA_016785285.1 of Brachirus orientalis. Taxonomy (NCBI): domain Eukaryota; kingdom Metazoa; phylum Chordata; class Actinopteri; order Pleuronectiformes; family Soleidae; genus Brachirus; species Brachirus orientalis. Next base: position 1,490,246 of record JAFBJR010000147.1, on the reverse strand, counting down.
GCAGAGAGCATACAGCTGTTGAGCATCAGTAGGATCATTTTTAATGTTCATAGGCAACTTCAGGACTCAGCCATGTGGAACAATGTCAGAGGTGCTGCAGGCAGAAAATATGCTTGGTTGCTGGATGGATAGCATGGCCAACCTGAGCTCACACAGATGTAGTAAAAACCTTTTTTGCCAGTTACAGAAACCAGACGCACCACATTTATTGTGAATCCCAATATAGCTTGTTCCAGTTCAACTTATTGCCTAAATAGTTTTATTGTCCCCAAGGAGTGCAGAAGAATGTGCTGTATTTCATAAACATACAGCATGACTCGGGCATCCTTTTGATTTTGGAATCTTTATTATATCTCTTTATCCCTGTTTTTCATTCTGAAATGGGTAATATGAACTTGTCAACTGTAATCTTTGTGTCTTTTTTTATCAATGTAAACAGTGGCTATTTTGTATTGAATATTCACAACTTTTTCTACACTGCTTGAATGTCTCAAGCCTGAGGGTAGAAACCATGCACATGGCATATGAACTCAAGAGGTTTGATTAAAAGCTGCTACTACTACTACTCAAAGAATCCTTGACTCTTTCTGTCTGATTTTAATTTCTCCTAAGGTTCATGGTTTAAAATTGGTTCGTCCCAGGGGTCCAGCCCCTGTATTTAGACACACATTTGCCTTCTTGTGGTGGACTAATTGTGTTGTTGGCAGAAAATGATTACATTGGGTATCCACTCTAACAATGTTAACTTTTGTTGTTGTTTTTTTTGTGTTCCATGATCATATACTCAGACCCACTAACATCTCTACTGAAGTTTATATCTCTCCAGCTACTAAGACAAATATTTATTATTATTTATTATTTTGTCATTTCTGACAGCTGCTGCTGAAGATGTTCCAGATTGGAAAAAAAATTCTCCTTGTCATTTCCTACATGATTTTGTGGTCCTGGTGACGGAAAGCTGAGGAATGGTGCTGTGTTGTCATGTCCCCAGTGTGTGATACTCCACTGTACTGTGTACAGTCGGTGACCCAGACTGACAGAAAGGTCCAGTGGGAGCCAGTGTTCTACTCACTGCACAACAGGTAATTATCACCAGTATCACTCAATAAGTGGTTTATTTAAATGAGGGAAATTGATATGTAGATTAGGAGCTGTGCCTGTCACTACCCCATGCATGCACTTATTTGCCTCATGCATAGACAAGAATGGGCACGCACACAGACAATCCAGCAGTGAAACAATTGTCAAGCAGATGCTGCAGGTCTGACATGCAATCACACATACACGTACATACACACTCGTATTCAAAATTCATCATCACACCAGCAGATTAGGATGCAGAGGATGTCCTGCAGTGCTTTTTATTAACATATGCCTTCACAGTGGGGGTTCAAAGTTGTTAAGCAGAGCATCACCAGCACTACAAAAATAATTTATCATAACCATGCAGCCTTTTTTCAGCTTCCATTACTTACTGCACTGAAATTCTGCCATTTTATTGTAAACACAACAGGGATACCAATTTAAGAGGGTATTCTTACCAAAAAGAATCATCTAATGGCTCTGTCAGAACTCGCAGGCCACTATAACTTAACTTGTACTCTGCTCAGGCTGCAAAGCCTGAAATTTGTCATTTTGAAATTACAGATGGCTTTCACAATAAAGAGAAATCAAAGCCTGACCTTACAAGCGATCTCGGGCATTCCATTTATTTTCTAGTCAATTTGAAGACTTAATACACTTAAAACAGAGATGGTGCTGGCTGACAGATTGGTCAAACACTTGTATGAACAGTCTCATTAGTGAGCATTTGGGATTTTTTTTAATTTTTTTCCTAACATGATTGGGATTTTTAATACTTTAATAAACAATGTGTTGCTGCCATAACACAATTGATGTAAGGAACATGGTTTAGGACAGCAACATTATTTAGTTATGACTTTTTTTAAATATCGCGGCTGTTTTGCATTTTATTTTTTCCTGTTTTGGATTTGTTTTAAATTTTTTTGCGGGGGGTTTGCCTTTGGGACACAGCAGGAAAGGAGGGGGAAAACAAATTGAGGGGACAATGTTGGCTCTAAGCACAAGCTACTGCAAAATCCACATCCTTGAGCTTGACCGGGTGAGCTACCCATTGCAACATTGTTTTTGCAACATTCTGCTGAATGTAAACTGGTTTTGATATTGCTTTGGTTTGTTTAGTGTGTAGGCATTCTTACCTGCATTTGTTTTATTTTGTGCCCTTTTGTTCTTCCTTATTGTTTCACTTGTGCATTTATTTTGAATTGTTGTCATCAAATTATGACTAAAGGATAACAATGTGTATTAGGCTCAAATATTTTTAAAGCAGAACTTTGCAACTCTGGTTGCTTTTTTTCTCTATGGAGCTCCCTCTACAGTTTTAGAGTACATATTTCTATGACACTACCATAAACATCCATCCATCTATCTATTATCTACCACTTCATCCTGACTGTCCTGTAGTGCTATGAAGCAATTTCTGTTTCTTGCAAGGTATTCTGAGGTATTCTGTCTTAAAATGTAAAACAAACATTTAGCAACATTTACCTTGTGTTTTCTGACATCTGTGTTTTGTGTGTCTTATACAGTATAAATACATGTACAGAAATTAAACATTCAACATATTACATCAAGTTTAAGTTGAATATTTACTACTCTATTACAAATGTACTTATACATGTAAATTGAAATAGCACATACATAAAGGAAAACTTTAATTCAAAATTATCACCCTGAACTATCTGGTCAAGGGAGTTTTCACAAGATGCTGCTATGAAAGTCTTTAGAACTTTTTAGTTAGTGGGGCAAAACTGTTGTACCCAATAGAGTAGCCTTGCACTGTAATGCAATTATTATTATGTAGTTATACTTCATTCATAGGGGCTCCGGTGCCCTTTTAGAAATCATGGATCTTGAGAAAACTTTACAAGTACACACCAACTATTAAGGAGGAAAAAAAAGCAGGATGTGGCTATTGAATTCAGCAAATACAGTCAGATTAAACTACTGTATTTTCATGGGTGCAGTTGCTTCACATGCCTTCCTATTGTCCCCTGCTGAGCTTTTATATTGGTGGTGTTCTCTACCCAAGTGCACTTGTATAACCACACACTCCTACACACCAGGTGCTGGTAGGAACCAATAAACCTATTAAAACAAACAAAGGAAAAAAATCTGTCATCAATTATGTAAGGTTTGTTTATTTACACTACGCATAAAAAGGTATAATTGTTCTATTGGTTCATTTGTTTTTGTTTTTTTGTATACTTGTTTGTATTGTGAATATGAATGTTTGTGTTTGTCTTCCCATTTTTCAAGCATTTAATTTATTTGTGTGAAGAGATGCATTTGCATTTTGATTTTGGGGGAGGAACTTAAACATCTCTTTTTTTCTGTACTGTAGTTTCACACTGTATGAATAAACCATTGTCAAGACCACCTTTTTAAGTGGACCTGGACAGGATTTTTAGTGATTTTACTGAGAAACTGAACAGTTCAGCGGAAGTCATGGCTGTTGTGGGATCACCAGAGATAATTTTTTCATTTGTATGTTACCACATACAACTCAGGGTTTTATGTGAAGCTCACCTTCAATGTTACAATTCAGATTCTTTCTAGACAGGCTGCATGATCTGTGAGCAAACTGTGATGAGTTGAGGAAAGTGATCTGCTCATTGACAAAACGGGCATTGCATACACACAAAGGCTGCATATGCTTGCTTTTACGTGCACGGTAGGATATATAAAAAGGAAATGTACTTGGTGTGAAACTTTGGACCACAGTGCAAACTCTCAAGCAGCCATCAGAGTACTTCACTCTTATCTGGCTCTGTCGTGTGAAGGTGCCGCAATATTAAACTCATCAGTGCAGATAACATCAGAGAGGGTATTGACACCACACAAACACTGCAGACCTTTCTGTAAATCCTCACTGCAACGGCCTCTCTCTCTTTCTCTGGCATCTTCATCACACCCCCAGCCCCCTCTCTTTCTCCCTCCCAGTTTCCACAGCACAAACAGTGACACTAAATAAATCATTACATTGAGTAACTCAGCGAGTTCTGTCTGCTTATTCAGTGTGTAATGTCTGCGTAATTGGATCGTGATTTTGAAATTTTAAAGATTGTTGAAATTGTCTGTATATTCACCTCACATGGATAAATCATATGTAAACCTACATGTTAGAAGCGAAATCACCCACAGAATCAACAATCAATGCACATTGTTTTTTTTTGTTTTTTTTTTTTTTTATAGGCATTGATATTAATGAGATCTTTTTCTAAATTCACAGTGACTGTTACTGACTCATGGCTCCATTTCATTTACCAAAATGTATTTTTGGGCTTGACATAGATTAATGCTTTGATGGTGCTTGTGGTAAAATCCCTTTTCTTATTTTCTTTCATCTTTGCAGCAGCATTTGCCATGACGAAAGCATCAGAGAGGGTGTTTTAGAGTAATTTGCGTTTAATTTCTTTGGAGGGGAATAGGGGTGGGATGTGTTGCATGTGCACATCCACCCAGTTCAATTAGATGCATAAAGAAAAGGTGCTCGGGAATTGGCATATACACTATTTAGAAAGTCTTACATGTATTTTTTAGATTGTGAGGATGCAATCTGTCGGGCTCTTTTATACATACATGGTATTACCTCTCTTCTGAGTGTTTCTGTTTCTTTGGATCTCATGAACCTAGACACACATGTTGTATCTCAATCCAAGGGCTGATTTCTCATGAGTGGGCAGCCAAACAAGAAGATGACACCATCAGCGGCACATTCAGGATGAGGCGAAGTCTGGCTCTGTGGGAAATAAGATCATCCAGCCAACACAACTTACAAGTCCCCCCCCCCCCCCCCACGCCCCCCCCCCCCCCCCCATAAATAACAGTAGGCTATACAAGGAGAGGTTAAATGCCACCCTCTACAGTTTAAAGTCCTGAATCACAGTTCAACTCCTGCCCCTCAAAGCCTTAGTCCTATTTAACCCTATTCAGAGAAGTCATTGTAAAAAAAAATTGGTTAAATATCTTATATATATTTTTTTTTTACATAGTGGTAGAACTAAGTTTTTTTTTTTTTTTTTTTTTTTTTTTTTTTTTTTACTTTGATTTTGTAGTTTTGTTTTATTTTCTGATCATTACTAGTTTTGAGACTTTATGTAATACAGGAGGAAATGGAGATGAATCAACACTGGTGTGTGATGTATCTCCCCACAGATTTCCAAGTATCTCACTTAACCTGCAGTGCCCAATATGTTATTCAGTAAGACAGAGAAAGCACATCTAATCCTTCATAAGAATAGGAGCAAATGTACTATCCCACAATATATAATACCGTTCAGAGATCTGTGAGATTACTTCATACAAAATTAAGGTCAAAAGGACGGGTGGTTCACTAGTTGCCTAGGAACAAAAGTCACTAGAGTGCTCTGGCACAGCCTGGAAAATGTGAGGCTATATTGGTGCCTCTACAATTAGTAGGGGTGCACTGCAACATTAAAGCAAGCCTAAACTATGGGTTAGTAGACTTGAGTAATAGTGTTACGAATTTCAAATTTTCTATCGGATTTGAATTTCTGGAGCAGTAGGTGGTGATGATGCACCAAAATCTGGATGCCAGCAGCTGAATAAAGAGGAGGAAATGGCTTGAGAGTAACAAGGTCAAAATGGTTTTGTTGGCTTTTAGCTGAGTCTAAGTTCTAATGAGGTGTAACATGTTCATAATTGACGCAACTGTTCATGCTTGATATATGGTTCTGTTCTGTCATAAGTTATCAACATAAGTTGGCTTTTAATGATAATCTACAATATTACACAAGCTGGGTGCAAAAAAAATCAACTGTTTACTATGCAATATTTCTACCATTTTTGTTTATTGTAACACTGCGGACATTTTAGATAGAAGACAGTGTGAAGCACAATGTGTCCAGTTAACACAAGCCTAATGAGGGCTACAGAGACTTGTTAACCAGACAAAACACACTAATGCTCATAGATACTGTATGAGCACTGCATTTAGGCTCAGTACAATCTGACTTGTTACAAGAATTAAATTTGTCAGACCTAATGCCACTCTACGATGGCTAAAGCTGTACCATTATTACACTGTCAAACTGCCAAGTACAGTAAGTATATTATTCACAGTAATATAAAACAAATAAGTCTTTTCTCTCACAGTCTGTTAAAATGAAGTTTGAAACAGCTAAATTCAGTATATCGACCTCTAAGTGGATTGACGTCTCCACAGAGAACAAACTGACCATGCTCCCTCTCCTCTCTTTGTCCCTGGGAGGTGCACTGTTAATTAAAGCAGGGTTTCACATGAGCATATTCTCTAATAAGTAGCTCCTTGCACCTCTGAAATTTGAGCATTCTGTGCATGCTGACACAAAATAGAGAGAGGAAAACGTAAGATCTCACATTGTACTGTGCTTCAGACAATGTGATAGAAGGAGCAGATAGGTACTACAATGGAATACATGTAGCAGTATGAGGGGGAAAAGAAAGATGGTACTTGGGGGACAATAAATGAGATTTGTACATGTGCAAAACAGGAGAAAAAGTTCAACATTTCTGTGACCATTGGCAACTGCTGTGATTGAGGCTAAGAGACTGAAGGAAGGTTAAACCAAAAATGTCAGCTTGTTGCCAGGAGTACCTAGACAACTAAAGCAATCAAACTAAAACCACCCTGGATGAATGTTGCATGAAGATTCACTTTAATGTCTCTCTCTCAGGGAATGTACTGACCCGTGATAGATTTTTACCGGTGTCATTTACCAAGTCTTTAAGAATTGATGTATCCTCAGTTGACTTTATGGTAGAATATAGGATTGTGTCAAGGAAATGTTACAAAAGAGCTTAAAGACATATTCAGTTCTAAAATGTGTACATAATATTACATTGTACATAATATGTAAAATGTTATGATTTTTTGGTCATGCTTTAATATAGATTATTTTGACAACATTAGTAAATGATGCAAGAAAGTACCACTGGACAACTCATTAATTGTATCTGATAAAGATTTTTTTTCCTGCAGAGAAAATTTGAAAAAAAATGGTAGGACTTCTCCCTCTTCATAATGCCATGCATTTTCAATAGGAGACAGTTCTTGACTGTAGGCAGACCAGTCAAGCACACACACACTGTCTATGAAGGCACGCTGCTGAGACTCATGCAGGACTGCATTGCCTGACATGGAATTCCTGGTAAAAGGCATCATCTTGACAGGAGCTTATCTCTTCAAAATTCCAGTATAAACCTCTGTATTAATGGTGCCTTCACATATGCGGCTTATCCATTCTGTGGGCACTAATGCATTCTCATACTGTTACACAAGTTGAAATGTGGACTTGTCTGACAGAACAAGTTTCCACTGTATGAGTTTGGGCCCAGAAAATTCAGATATACTTCTGTGCAAAATTCATAAATGACTTTGTCTTGATAATTCTTGATGGAGCGGCAGGCTGGTAAGACTGGAACAATGGTTTTTCCAATTTAACTCCAAGCCCATGTAGCTATTTGTATCATGGCAGTATGATGGTTACTCATACTGCTTGAGCTCTAGATGTTTATGGATGCTCAGTAGCCGTTTGCACTTGACCTCTATGCACAGAATTCTCTTAAATACCTGAATCTTTTCATAGTTTTAATTGGGTGGTGACAGACCTACATGTTTGCAGTCTTGCATGAGAAAAATGTACTGTAATTTTTTTCACAAACTTTGGCACAGAGAGCCTTAACCCATTCCAATTAACTTGCTAATTGTGGAGCAATTCCAGAGCAGCAGTACTTGGATAACCTTTTCAATCTGCAAACTTTTTCAATATGTATGTATAGGAGCAATATTTTTTAAGATATTGGAAATCATCTCTTTTTTCTGTTGAATATTCAACTGATTCAACAAATTATTGATTTTTTTTTTAGTGAATGCATTCCAACTTTTCTGAAAATGGGATTTGTAAATACACCAGCAATTATGCCAGATATTGCCAGATATTTTCAAGTGGTGGTAGGTTATCCAAGTTCAAAATAAAATTTTGTTTTGACATGGTTCTAAAAACTTTTTTTCTTTTTTGTAATTTGTTGGTATTTGTAGAAGGCTCTTTGTATCTATTTTGAAAAATTATGTATAATTACAGAAAAAAAATGTGTAAACAATTCAGAGAAAACTGTTTAATGCAAGGTAGAAGCACTAGTCATGTTAATTTGAATGTGGTATAATGTGGAACATTTTTCTCTTCCAAATAAAAACCCTGTTTGACACAAATTATTATATATCCATTAATGAGCTATTTCACTTGGGAAGTTAATGAATGAAAGATTCACAAAACGGAAGGGGATGGAAAAGCACCACTCTGCTCAAGAAAAGATGGGGAAATGGAAGATGACCAGACAGAAATGAAAAAAAAAACCACAGTCAATAGCAGTATTGTTAAACGGAAGCAAGAATGAGCACTGCAAGGCCAGTCCGCCAGCTTTCTTTGGATCTCTGCTCTTTGGACTCCCTGCCCCTTTTACCACCTTCACACCTCACAGTCTATCCCCTGCCTCCCTCAGCCTCTGCCCATCCATCCATGTGACTAACCACCTCTGAGATTTGGACCACATCCTTTGTTACAGGAGCACAGAAGAAAACAGCATTCATGTGTGGAGGCCGTTTTTATGTACCTTCCTCTGCCAATTCCTGCTGTCTTGAGAACTATTTAAAAACCCAGTATACCTTCAAGATAGATTTATTTAATTTGGAAAAATCAGATTAAAATTATGCACTGTGACATGGAACATAGATGCAAGGTATGGGCAGGATTTATTATTTTCAAATAACAAATTCGAAAAAAAAATTAATTAATCCACCAATCGTAAAATATACACGCAGCACATATGGAAACTTGCTGCAGATATGCTGATTTGTTCAGCTGCTGTGGCAGCATTGTAACATGCAGCACTTTGAGACTGGCTGTGATGTGGACACAGGTCCACCCTAATCATAGCCAAATTGATAGAACCAGATGCAGGGTAACTAAAATGCAGGAAAATGGACATTGACAACCCTGGTGCAAATGACTGTCAAGAATGAAAACTTGAAAGGTATACACTGCCAGTCAAAAGTTCGGACACACTTTCTCATTGAATTCAGTGAGAAAGTGTTTTGACTGGTAGTGTACATGGCATTCTTATCCATGTTTTGTGCTCTACCTCTATTTGGCTACAAAGGATTTATAGCCTACCATATATACCAGTTAATAGTTCAGGCTATATGCTAGTTTACTTCAGCACATCACTTTGAGTGTCATGAGGTTGACATTTTTGTCAATGTGCAGTGGAGCAGTTTAAACCCAGAGGAAGTCACAAAATCACAGTATCACACCAATGAACAACATGAATGTTTTGCAATCAATAACAGTCTGGGTTTGTTAACATCAATCAAATGGAAGACAGATTTCAAAATTTCACCTGCTGGGGGTCAGATTGCTTCAAGTTTCATCATGACTTTGTGGTGTTCACCTTGACTGAATCTCTTATGGGAACTGCAAAGAAATTGCTGTTTTGCAGTTAATCATCTGTAGTAAGAGCACACCCTGTCCATCATTCATGACCCTGTTTTATGGGATGACTTTCTACCTGTTTGTCTCTCTTTCTATTCTGCTTAAGTTTTGTTTGCTATTCCACTGCTTGGTTATTTAGACACTATGCCTTAAATAGGCTGTTATCTGTTTGGCATGAAGGAGAGTGAGTAAGATGTGAGAGAGAGAGATGTGATCAAATAAATGCAGAAGGGGAGAGACAATGTGTAGGAACAAGATTTGAGGCATCTGCTTATGCTAATTCCCCTGCATGCCTCATTTAATACAAGTTTCTCACACAATATACTGGAGAATACTAGTGTTGGGGAAGAGAAGTGGAAACCAGTCCAACTCAGTTGAGTCATGAGTGAGCAATAGCAGCCGCCTTAGAACTCCATTATTCCTAAGGTCATGGCCAATAAGCCAGGCCCAGCCTTGCTCCTCCGTCTGTGCACTTTGCTTAAGGAGAATCTCCAGTCCATTAAGCTCATCCTGCCCGTCATTTCCACAGCTAAAAGCTTGCCATGGTGACCCCTGCTGACCATTAAGCTGTGGACTACACTAAATCTCGTGGATTTTTACTGCCAGGACACAGCATTAAACTTACACTATATGTTGTCATATACAAATGCTATATTATCACCTTGTGCCTCAATAAAGGCACATAAAGAAAGCTTTCCTTCCTCTATTATACTGAGTGCTACCTGTTACTCAGCCGCATGCTCATACAACTGCATACATACAGCAACAAAGGCATTAAAAAGTTCATATACTAGCCTATACAGAAAATAAGTAGGTGATTGTCATGGTCTTCCCCTGTATGACTGTAGTTTTTCTATATTTCACCTACTGATGTTTATTCTAAGACTGAATTTTTGCCTCTTCTTGTCTTGTTAACTGCAGTTGACAACCAGTGTAATAGGTGCTGGATTTTAACTTGTTGTTTTGTGTTCTGGTTGGTTTATTTTTGGTACGATTTTGCTATCTAGTTTCCTGTGTATATATTCTAGTTGGTGCTCTTGTGAAAGCAACAGCCCCCAAAACCTGACTCCAAATGACTACACAGCTCTTTGACATACTGTAGCGAAACACGCAGGAAGCCACAAGTAAAATGCTATGTAACTTATTACATTACTAAACTGTTGGGGCAATAAAGAAATCACAGCCTGTCCAATTCTCAGTCACTCAATCTCCACTGAGGGTCACGGGGGTGGGGTGCCGGTGCCTAACTCCAGTTGACATAGGGTGAGAGGCAGGTCACCAGTCCATCACTGGATGGGTCACCAGTCCAGTCCAGTCCACTCACATTCACACAATTCCAATTGGCCTTATCCCCAAATCTGCTTTTGGACTGTGGGAGGAAGCCGGAGAACCCAGTCAAAACCCACGCACACACGGGGAGAACAGCAGACAGAGAAACTTCAGCTTCACTTTTCAATGCTTTTGTGTCCTTTAGCTGAAATTTGTGGACTTTGTTTTACCAGATTTGCTGTCCTGATTTGCTGTCCATCTCTTTTCCTTTTCTACGCAAAGCTGACATCAATAAATTTTCTTCTCCTAGTAGGTTTTGCTCTAGAGTTCGTAGTGATTGTGAATTCTGACTATACTTTCTCTGCCATCCCTGCCACAACTCACTATACCTGTTGCTGCTTCTGTTTGCCTGGTGGTGTCGAGTTATGTATCTTGAGGCAGGTAATATCTACAACGTGCACCTGCAGGGCATAAATTCTAATTGGAATATGAAGTGGGTTTCAATGAATAAGGTAAAATGTATTTTAGAAACCATTTACAGAAAGCACCTTTTAATGCTGAATTATGACATGTCAGATTAGAGTATATTTAATTGATAATTTTACATGCTGTGCTGTTCTCTCCTTGGCTGGAATCTCACACTTTTATATTATCTTTTATTTTATCTAGGTGATAAGCTGTTCATTATTATTATCAAATCATCAACTCAGTGCATTTAGGCATATAGACATGGTCAAAATGACCTGCTGATGTTCAAACTGAGCATCAAAATGGGGAGGAATGGTGATTTGTCTGACTTTGAACATAGAATGGTTGTCAGTGCCAGACGGGATGGTCTGATTTTTTCAGAAAGTGCTGATGCTGGGATTTTCACTGGTAAAGTTGTGTGTAGTGGAGGGGAGGAGATAAGAAAAGGGGATTTATCATCACCTAGATAGTAAGGACAGAGAGGGATGGAGTACAGGGTACTTTCCTCAGACAAGGGTCATGTGAGGTTATAGTGACTCGCTCCAATAATCCCCCCACTTCAGCATTATGAGGCAGAGGATCAAAAAAGCCAAGACATGAATCCATTTGAAAATCTGGGTCAGTGCCCCCTTTACCTGAATCTGTGCTGAGCCTTAGGTGAGTCCATGGACACAAAAAAAGGAGATACTACAGGTGGCAGCTATTGCAGACTCCTTTAAGATGAGAGTGGTTTTAAAGTCCATAGTGCACTAAAACTGTGAACCTGGTCATTCAACACTCATTTTTGATGACAACTTAGTCATATCAACAATGCCAAACATTTAAGCAATTTCGTTCAACAGCTTCCATCCTCACATACCTTTTAGAAGCTTTGTCATTCCATACACCTACTTGATAACATGAAAATGAAATACTGTATCACCCAGCACACTTCCCCGTCTCTCATACTTCCCAGCTTTTCATACAGCTCCTCAAATGTTGCTGCCACACGAATGTTGACGTTCATACCGTATAATAAAGCTTTTATAATCTTTCCAAGGAGTCACAACAAAGTTGGTATTCTCTTTGAAATTCTATCCCTCTGTGACTTGTCAGAAATCTTTTCTGTTTGCAGGTGAAGCACAGATGGAGCTTTATCTGAAGAAACATAAAACAGACATAAATTGAACTGAAAAGCTGCTGTGTTACTGTCTATTGTTTCAGCTGTTCCAGACACTGACCTTGAGAAACTTTGTTCACTGATGGGATTGTGTGGGTAGATATGTTGGGCAGATTGATTTATGGTCTAGATTCATGGTTGACACTAGGTGTTAATGGGAGCTCTGCCACACTTACCTATGGCACAGGCTTAGATTTATAGTTCAGAGGGGGATTTTATAATTTGGTAGCGCCATCATAGCACCCTCCCAGTGATTGTTACATGTCTTTAGACCAGTGCTTCTCTGTATATTATCTAGCTCCCTTTCCACCCCAGCCAATAAAGTGTCGTTCCCTCAATATTGACTCGATAATCTTTTGAGAATTCTGATTATAAGTCACATTATTTTTAGATTTTACATTTAGTTTCAGCGTTTAATTAATGTTAATGTTTTCACCAGTGTTGGTTTGTCTGTTTGTCCATCTGTCTTTCTGCTTGTCTGTTTGATAGCAAAATAACAAGGACAGGGAACAGATGATTAGATTTTGGTGCTGATCCGAAACGCCGTCTGGATACAGGAATGTTTTAATCATTATATGTCTGAAGCACCCACTGCAAAGCCTGATCACATGACACACATCCAACACTACATTCATTTATGTGCATGTCCTGCCACCTTGTGGCATTTTAATGATACTGCAGTTCATTACCTCCGCCAAGTAGGTTATGTTTTTGCCAGCGAGTGTTTGTTTTTGTCTGTTAGCAAAATAACTCAAAGTTAGTGTGTAATTGGATAAGGAGCAGGTGATTAGAATTTGGTGGTGATCCTGATCGCTGTCACTGACTTTTTATCATTGAGTGGCGGAGGTCTGTGCTCTCTGAGTGCTTCTAGTTGTTTCCGAAAAAGCATGTAATTAAACACCAAACAATGGATTTCATTTAACTGCACAGTTGGAATGTCATTATGTTTCCAGGGATGGGGGGGAAAGCCACGTGAGCAAAGATCATATATATTATATATATTTTTCTGGCAAATTCAGCTAGGTGGATGTTATTTCACTGACTTAATGAGCACATTGTTTGACTAAAACAAAATCCTGAGTTGAGTTGTTTTAGAACAGTAGAAAGGTTGCTGTGGTATTAATGCCCACATCACAGCTGAGTCAAGCTAGCTATCAGGTAGCATGAGTTTGAACATGTAGATTATTTTCTGTGTTTTATAATAGGTACACAGTTTGTGCTAATATGCCCTGGCATTGTTGCTTGCAGTTATACCAATAAAAGGTAAAGAAAATAAAAATTGTTTAGTACTCTGACAGGTTGACAGGTGTTTGAAGTTGCAGGTCTTTATAAATGATACTCCATGCTTCATTCGAGGGATAATCCACTCACTAGAGGCAGAGGCATGACAGAAATTTGACAAACTTGATGAAAAGCAAGTGTGCCCTGTCACACTTGGTAAACTGACATTTTAATATTGCAGACCATTCTTTTAAAAGTAGTAGCAATTTTGGACTCATTGACCCCCAGAAGCACCTCACTGTCCAAGGGTTGCCAACATTTAGGCCTCAGAATAGGGGACACTTTTTTTGGAAACAAAACCATGCATTTCAGTGTAAAACATAAATCAGGTTTCTCTCTCGCACACACGTTACCAGGCAAAGTAAGATCATCCAATCTTCTAGACTTTGTTCAATCAGTGCCAGATTCCTTTTATTAAAGCACAATGACTGCAAGTGTTTGAACAATATACTGTATCACCATGGTTTTAACAGTCACTAAACATCCTATAAAGACAACACTACTCACAGACTTAACTCTCTCTTTTTAGAATAGCCAGATGCCAGAATATTAGACTTGTTTTTACTTTCAGCACCAATGACAGTGCCTCTTGTTTTCTCATACACACACTACACTCTTTTTTTCCTCTATGAGGCTATGTTCAACCAACCATTCTGAGAAATCCTAATACAAGTGGACAGCTGTCACTCCTTTCCTCCCCACCTGGTATGAACCAGAATTTTTACAACCGACCTGGACTGCACTCTCAAAGACACAGACCTATGAAACTATTCAGATCACTTTTTTTTTCATACCTAAATAAAAACACCACATTACATGAATAAACCAGCACGTAATCATATGATTTACAGATAAAAACCTCAGCTGCAGCAATTTCAGCTTTGGAAGTCGGTGTGGCATTGGCAAACAACATGCTGATATCAGACCTACCTTTAGCTTTTTTTTTTGTGCATCTCCATGGCAGAATGCTGTTTCAAGTTGTTTGTGCCACTAAAGCTGATCAAAAAATCCTGCCAACACAATGTGCAGAATGGTCAGCTTGAATCGACACTCAGAGGTTTAACCCAATCATACTATTGTTCCTACTCCATAATGTAGGAGCACAGTCTTTTCTTATTTGGAGCAGGGCCAGCAGCCAACATCGCAGGCTCCTCATCGGTCTCACTCATGTTTTCCACTGCCTTAATCTGTTTGCTATACTACAGTCAGCTTCACTGTGCAGTATGCACCTGTTTCAGCCAAAGCCAAACAAATCCAGGAGAACCATGACTTTCTGCACTCTGCAACAATTATGCACAGTAATTAAAGTAAAGGAAATGCATAGTTGTATTTTTAAGATACCACAATACACATACCATCCGAAACAGGGCTTTTTTTAAATTTGAATACAGGATGTCCCATGTAATACAGGAGACTTGGCAACTGTACCCTGACCCTCTTTAGAAATATTGCTTTAAGCATGTCCACGTTCTCTGAAGGGTGACTGGTTCTGATATATTGCTATATTGAAAGCAATATCCCCATGTTATGATTATCCAGTTTCCACTGCATTTGTAATATAAAGTATATATATATAATATAAAGTGGGTTGTACATAGAGATTCAGAGCGAAGTAGAGTTCGTTTGTGGATGACTGATGTGACTGATATCTTTTCAGAACTTATGCCATAGCTGTACGGATTTACTGTTGTGACTGTCCACTAATACAAACCTGCACAAAAGACTATTTTGGAAATTTGGGGAATTTCTGGTTTGTTCATGAACAAACATTCATATGTTGCCACAATGTGAATTAGCTATTAATTTAAGAATTTTGGACATGGGTTAAACTGAACTGGATATGAGGCATATAGGCCTGTAAGTGTTAAAAACTCAATAGATATCAAAATAGCTGCAAAACAATGTATTGCCTTTTGTGTACATTAGATGTAATCTTTTCTTCTATTGCATTACTGCCAAAATTAAGTTTGGTGGTTTATAATGCAATGACAATAAATATCTATCAATTCAGTGGAGTTGCACACATACAGCTTGTAACACAAAGGTGTGAATGACATTTCCTAGACTTTTTCAGCTCAGCATACAAGCTGAAGAAAATTCTGGCAGCCTGAGGCAGGGATGCACATGCACTGTACCTGTCTTGCAGAACATCTTGCTTTTTATTCTGGCATAAAAACAATTGTTATTTACGGTAGATGCATCCAGTGTGGCTCATGGATACATCTACAGTTCGTTACCATATCATAATCACTAAGGAAGCTGTAATGAGGGTAGAAATGTCTGAACTACAACACATGCGGCAAGAGCTGTTCAATCCATATCATAACTTTTATAAAGAGGAAATTTAGATGACAACACATAGATATGTTTTTTTGCAAGCTTTTTGTCCTTATTTTGTCCTTATCCTTTATATTTGAGAAGTCAAAATACTTGAGTACAGTAGAATAACTGGGGTATTTGGAATCAGTACCTGTGTAGAAATAGTTAAGCCCACATCCACCAAGTGTGGATTCGTCATCTGCATGATGTCAAAATGCATCACAGCACTGCGACATGGGCTGTGTCCCCATCATCCCATGAATTGTCTGCGCCTTTGAATGTGACCGAAATTTGTGCGACTGTAAAGGCTGCATCTGGTGTATCTTTCCTGGGCAACCAGAGCAATAAAGGTGGTCATAATGCACCTTTCAGCTGTTTTAAAAACCTGAAGAACAAATGTTGTTTTTATAACACTACCTACAGGCTTGGTGGAGCCAAGAGACAAACACAAATGCAAACAATGAATAACACTAAATTATGGTTCAGGAGGATGGCATTTAACCTTTCAGTGTACACCCTGCCCTGATTTGCTACAAGAAGAAGAGAAATTGGTGAGCTGTGTGCATTAGACCATCTCATTTCTCACAGCGCCTGACTTCCATGACTTCCTAAAAGTGATCAGCTGACAGGGCCACTCACCCTGACTATTGGGACACAGCTAGTGATTCTCAGCCAATTGTGCCTCTTTTAAAGATGATTTATGATGTCTGTGGCATTTGACATTGTTTTCAATGTGCCCAAAGGTGGAAAGTATGACATTTTTCAACATGAAGTATATACCATGTAAATTTTCAAGTGAGTTATTAAATTAAATAAAATAAACATTTGGGGAAAAATTGTAACATTGGTCATGATTTCTATTTGAGTAGTGTTGTCTAGGCAACATGCATGAGGCTGTAGGAGCCTTGAATCTGGCTCTTAACCTTTGGATGTTTAATTTAACTTAATTCATGACCAAGTAGCATCAACACAATCGTGTCAGTGGTCTAAAACAAACATATTTCATAAATTAGCTATATGTATGATATATAGGATAATGAGGGTACATCAATAAATGGTATACACCAGGGAATATATTCTTTATATACAGAAATTTATATACAGAATATAAAGTCTCTAAAAGATTTTGAGACTAACCTTAACATCTCTGTTCCCTCTGGTGAGAAAACCCCTTAGAAATGAGAACATTTTAGCCTATAAATATTTCATCTGAGTGCTTGTCGGGTGAGCCCATGATTCTCTCTTATACCACTCTTACTCTTGAACTCTAAGAGGGTTGTCAGATGATGCCAAAATTGTCCTAAAGGTGGGCAGTGGTGATGGAGGAATATAGAGCACGGGAGAGAATGTGTGAGTGAGAGGATAAGAGAACTCGTCAGTGAGGTAATGATGGGGAAAGCTATCGCGCAGAGGGCAGCGAGGCTGACAAGCATTTCAGAGGATGATTGGTAACTGATTTGCTTGACCTCTCTCTCCTGCAAATACCCAAAGTTTTACTAAACCTAAAATTTTACACCAATTTTTCTGTAGATATGTGTATTTCTCAATTTCTGAATGTGTCTACAAGCAGACACAAAGCAAAGACCAGTATATCAGAAATGTTTTGAATCTTGTCAGACTAAATCTAAATGTATTTAAATGTATTCATCCTGGAAAAACTTGTTTGAGAAGATGTTTCATCTCTCATCCAAAAGATATTTATTTCCTTATGCCTTATATAGTGTTTCCACCAAGTGCCACAGTTTGGTTCACTTTCTTTTTCAGTGTAAAAAAATTGAGAAGTAGACTAAAATAATTGTTCTATACTGTCCCTGTTTTTACTACTCTTCTGTTGATGTACCAATGGTCCAGCACTTAAAGGGTAGAAGTAGATGAACTGTTGATTGCTTGACAGAGAGTTGTCACTTCTGAGCAACAGAAATGAAATGGGGAATAAATTGCTATACAATACACATTATGACAGAGAACAGACTCAACACCATTTGTTTCTTTTTTTTAATGAATAATGTCAGCACTCGGAAGTGTCTACTTTGTTGCTTGCTGAATTTATTGGCAGGCAACTTTTTCCAGTGCTAGTATGTTATTCTGTTTACATAGCTGACACAGCTTTCGCCATCCAGCCTACACATCTATTGAAAACAGAAGCCAGATCAGAGTTTACCATTTCAAACTGTACCATAGTGAGCTGAACTACACTGTCCAGCTTGGTGGAAAAGCAGCAAAGAATCATAAAATGAGAGGAGAACTGTCTCATAGTAATTCAAGTTCAGTTGCCTGCTTCTGTGCACCTCTCCTGAAGACTATGACCTGGATGACTTCACAAACAAATCTAAATATTTGACTCGCCCAACAGCAAAATATTCAACTTTTCTTTGTATTTCAAAGGAAAGTTCACCCAGACAAATCTGTTGCACCAGTTTGTATTACATTTAGACTTTAATAGAATTTAAGTCTTGAAACTTTTCTGCCCTTCATCACATGACAACTTTTCTGCTTGTGCTTCTCTAAAGTTTTGAATTATCTTGTTTTTGACGCAAACCCTGACTTACCAGCTGAGCATAACTGTTACTTTTTTCCCACCCTTTTTGAATATACTATGGTCTAATTTTAACAGCACAGTTTGTACTAACACTGCCTTTTAGGGCATCTGTAATGGCTATTTGTATACATGCTGAAAGGTTGATCTACTTACATTGCTGTAGAATAGCTATAGAGAACAGCTATAATTACCTTCTTATGGGATAATTTCTTTATCCCATAAAAAGGTTTTCTATGGAAATTCATAGTATATACTTTTCATTATTTTTGCCTCAGAGAGGTTCGTTATTTAAGGTTAGTCAGCAGACTTGAACCATATCAGTTTCAAAACAAATACAAAATAGTGATGTTGTACAACTTTTGATGGGTTGTGTAGTCACAGATTTTGCAATTAATAACCTCAGAATATGAAAATGATTACTGAGCATGCAATACTCAGGAGGTAGTCTGAGAGGAAGGAGATTTTGTTTCAAACAAAACGAAGCTCTGCATGATTTCCACCCTGACATTTTAAGACAATTGACCAAAGGGCAGCTTAGTATAACAAACATGACATGAGCATCAGGGTGTGAATGCAACAGTTTTTTCTCTCTATAAATGTTCTCTGACAGGGAACTATTTCCACTGTTGTATCTTTATAGCCATTTATAGAGGATATACTGTAATTTAAATCAGCTGTCTGATTAGTGTGACCTTGGTCTTCATCCCACAGGGTAAGTGACTGGAGCTGCAGATTGGTGTTAATTTCTGTCAACACTCCTTGGAGCAACTCGAGCATATGTTAATTAACTCACTGATTGAGGTGGATGGTTCATTTTAAAAGCAAAAGTTGAGGTCTCTACTGTGGGAAGACAAAAAGAAAAAAAAACTCTCGTGTGCATATCAATGTCTTACATCAGTAACTTGTGCAAACCATAGTTCTCCACTGCAAGGACATATTTATATCTTTTCCTCATTGAGGCCATGCAAGCAAAGTAAATCACCCTAGAAGTGTTTTTGCCTCTGATCCTCTTGCATTAATTGCTGAATATACAGTACTAGCAAATGGGGGAAGAAACAATGGGGAGTTTCGCTTTTGAACTAATTTAAGAAACTGGCTTAAACTGTTATAAGTGCCATTGCTTGTTTATATTTAAACACAAGGACAATAGCAAGTAGAAAGTAAAACAACTTAGAAACACCATACACCAACTTTTTTTTCCTTTCAAAACAACTTCACTTCTTTATAGCACAGATTCAACAAGGATTTTCCTATGAGATTCTGAACACATCTCATGCTCATAGTGTCTGCAGAGTTATGCATCAGTTATGCATTCACGCTGGTGTGCCGCTCTACCATATTCAAAAGGTGTTGAGCAGGCCTCGGAAATGTACTCTCTCATCACCTCTTTTCTCATCAACAAGGAATTTCTGTTTGCAGAACTGTAAGGACAAGCACAAGCATCTGGTGTGGCCCTTTTGGGGATCAGCACTTTCAAAAATATTTTAACAGGCCTGTCTGGCATGGCAATCATGCAACAGTCAGTCACTGAAATCACATTTTTCTGATTGTTGATCTAACTATTAAGTAAAGTCCTGAGTCTGTAGTTACATGATTGACTGAAGCATATTGATTGAAACATACAAAGAAGCAGGTGTACAGGCATACCCTGAAAGTGCTTGGTGAGCTATTTGAACTGTGATATATTCAAAAGTGCTTGAATACATTTCATTGTCCTAAAAATGTTGTGAATTTATGTGGGATTTGTTATTTCTATATTTTTTTCCTCTCAATCTCAACTGTTGAACATTTTCCCTTTATCACTGGATTGACATAATGTGTGGGAGATGGATTTGTGCATCAAGCAAGAGGTAATTGAAAACTGAAAAAATGCTCAGGCTTTGTCCTTTTACTTTGCAGGAAAATATGCCTTTTGCAAAACAAAGCACATCACATTTTGCCTCAATACTGACGTGTAGTCCATGTGGAATTGTTTGTCAGGTTGTTTGTTTCTCTATACAACAAATACAGTATGTATATCTTTTACATGCAAAGAACATTGAGCCTTCATAGCTTTTTCAAATATTCAATAATACTCAGTTATTCTTTTTGTGGAGGATGAAATTCATTATTACAAAATTAGACTTAACACACTTAGTGCACCAAACATAGTGGACGTGGCAGCAAGCTAAAATTTGAGCACACTGCAAATTGAGCAGAAACGCAGGGATTTGTATCGTATACTGTATAAAAGGGTGTAGTTGCAAGGGTGAAGCAACCCCATGAAACACTTACCAATACAACACTATAAATGTTAAGTACTTTAACAGTGTGTTTAAGTACTTAAGCAAAGCTAACAGAAATGCAGCATCCTCTTATAGAAGGTAACAATTGTTATGAATAAATATGTAGCTATTTCCTCAAGGGTCTCAACTTATTAATGATGTACTTAATAACCACAGAGTTATTAGATATCAATGAGATGCCAGTCAAGCAGCAGCCACACAAGTCTGTCCCAACAGTTCTCTATCTAAATTTACTGTGAGGGAAAAACAGCGGATGTCACAACAAACTTTATTGTAAAAGATGTACAGCCTTTCACGGTAGAGTCCATTTTGGTTGGTTTCTTGTGGTGAAGAAAAACACATCAATATCAAGACATATCCATAAATCTCAACATCGATACCCACTCCCAATTAGAGCACAACTCTTATCATGTTCAACATTTAAATGATGATGTGTCTGAATTTTCAGTCTGGTTTTGGCTTAATTGATACTCAGCTGTCAGCTATATCATAATATGAAGCACAGTCAGAATCACAGTTTTCACAATTTTATTCAATTCATACAGTGTAAAAATTTGACTTGTTCAAAAGCATTAACAGTATATTTGCTGTATAGAGAGGCATGTTGACAGGTAAATAAAACAAATTATTTTATTGTTTTAATAATTTAATAATTAATTGTTTTTTTCTTTCTTTTTTTTGACCACATTGCATTCTTTATATTGGTGCATTATCACATTACACACACACATTATAAGTGGTGCACGGTAGTATAAATGTCATCTTAACAGCAAATCATTTAATATAATTATTTTTGAAAATTACCTTAAGGAAAAAACACATATTTTTCACTGTAGTTTTCCCCATTTAAATTATACAGGAAATTCCTTTAGGGCCACACGGTTAGTGTAGTGGTTAGCGCTATTGCCTTTGCAGCAAGAAGACCTGATTGGCAATTTAACAACAAGCTGTTAGAAAATAAATTAAATTAAATAAAACGGCTCTGTGTGAGGTTATTTATTAAAAATGGCAAAAGAAGAAAGGCCATGCAGAGCAACAAAGCAGTGCCACACTGCTATTGGAATCATTGTGTAGTGCGTTACTGTTATCAAGAAACACATGTAACAAAAAGGTAACACCACACTCCCAGTACAGTAGGAAAGAAAACTGTTCCTTATAGGCTCACTTTCACCATCTGGGAAGATGCTCAGCAAGAGCAGTGCAGTGAAGCACTAGCTCCATCTACTGGAGCAGCAGAGGAAATTATATCTCTCACAACAGAGATGAATGTCAGCAGAAAAGAAATTAGTTCTCTTATAGAGGCTGCTAGGAAAAAAACTCTACTGGGGCACAGATTCGGAATCTGCTGTTACATTATTGCCCAGCCATTATGTTCCTTTAAGGTTCAATGATATCAGGCACAGTGCCTAGCTCTAGACATTTGGTTTTCCAAAATAAATGAATTCAGCTGTAGGAATTTGGAGGCTAATTCATTAGATTGTTATTATTGTTATCACTATTTACTGATATGTTCTTATTGCTGTCACTTGTATAGTATTAACATCTTTTTTTAAGATATCATCTCTACCATGTAAGTTAAGTTTAAGTGTTTACTAGCATATCATAACTCAGTACCTGTCAGCTTTAGGAGAAGGAAGCAAGGAGAGTAAATCCTTGCTTCTTGATCTTCTTTTCTTAGCTTTAGGTTCTTCTGGGAGAGATGGTCAGGCCTTTTATTATTGTATTATTATTATTGCAGGTATTATAGTCCATTAAAGTATACACCGTGTTTGTGGCTCTCAAACATTTTCTACAGCATAGCCCTTTTTCAGTTTTGAAAAAAGGAGCTTGTACTTGATAGGTAGAGCGTTCATTTGAAGTCTTGAGCTGGCAGACCTTTTATTGGAAAATAAAATGACCAAGATTGTAATCTTCTGTTTTATACTTATCTAATTGTCTTTTCACAAATGTGGCTATGCTTTGCTGGCAGTGCAGCGTTTATCCTTTGTCAACATGTCCTCAAGACACTCCCTGTGATGCAACTCCATACCTAACCTATAAGGGGTGTGCCCAAAATACTGGGGAAAATTAAATGTAGGTGTGAATGGTTGTTTGTCTCTGTATGTTGGCCCTGTGTATGTATGCTGTATATGTATGTGTGTTGTACCTGCCTCTTGACCACCTGGGACTGAATCGGGCTCCTACTACAAGCGCACAATCAAATAGGATTCCACAATCAAAGTATATATTACTGTATTTATAATTTTTGGATATATTGGCCAGAAAACAGATTTTGATTGTTCAAATTTGTTGTTCACACAGACATTTAGAATATGATATACTGTCAGTGTATACTGTCATTGTTTCTGTTCTGTTTGAGGTTCATAGTAAGTCATTACAAATTATCATACAAAGATTAGGTCTGTGGCTTCACATCTGCCAAACACCACTGGGCATTGCTTTGATAGTATAAGTATCCAACCAACTGCTAAGGTGATTGATGAGCGTCCTATCAATTCCAACCACAGTAATGAAATTAATTGAAAAGTTCGCTGAAAAGCAGCAATGCCTGTCTTGGTGTTACTGTACATTGTACATCTGCAGCCACTAAGTGTTGTCTTTGTTTAGCAGAAAAGTTGATGGCAGATGTTCAACAACTGCTGTTAAAGTAAATCCCTACTTCTTTTGGAGAGCTGCTTTAGGACAGAGAGCTCATGTACTATAGCTCAAACTCTTGTGATTTGTTTGGTTAAAAGAGGGTTAAATCTTTAAATGTATTTTGTTATTCCCCTGCAGGGACTACTAAAGTGAGCCGCATTGGATAAAATGGAACATTGGTGTCACTTTCTTTAGTTGTGTAAATGAAGATTAATGAAATGTCAACAGATAATTTACTACCACTTTTTGAAATGCTAATGTCTGTGGTTATAAATGAGATTCAAGATGGAACCAAATGAGAAATTACTTGCCTAATGGAACTCTAATACTAGCAATATTAGTGTCCCTAGTTTCTGAGGAATACAGCAGACATTTGGGAATAACGAACACTCTGTTATTTATTTTACATGCACAATAATGTGCACATCACACTTCAAAATAGATAAATAGCAGAATTAGTCTGTAAAGAGGTGTGCATTTCTAATTAAGTGATTTTACACAGTGAAGGTGTAAAAAGCCAGGCTCTGCATCTGTTTACCCAAATTACAAATCACCCAGCACTGTCTTGATCACCAGTGATTATTCTAGAGTGAAAACTGAGATCAGTCATTTTTGCAGACCGTACTGCATAATAATAAAATGGACGTCCCATCCTCATGTTACTTACTTTTTATTGAACCTTACATGACAAAGATCACTGCCTACATCATCTTCAGTTTTGATGCATACAGATGCAATTATCCTATATTCCAAGGGTTGTGGTTTTAGATGATTGTGCACTGAAAACCACTAGACAGCTGGTGTTTCAAAAGGTTTTTTTTTCTAATACCTCTGAACAGCTGAGAGTGGTGAGAGACTGATTGTTCTCCTCTGTGGCCACTGGATGACAGAGCCACTTTGTGTGCCATACGCAGTCCTAATTGGTCCTTGTCATCCTCTCCAGAATGGACTGAGGTCAATTAAAGTAAAGATAAATGACAGAGCGAGGGACACTGAACATCTCTAATGCGTAAGATAATGCATGTTTCTCTTGATATGTGAATGTTTATGAGGCAGACTGATGAACCAGAGGCTGACTTCAGTCCATGGATTTTCTATAGCTCTGTAAGGAGTGAGACGTTAAGCAGCCAGTAGATGGCATTACTGAATCACTCCTAACAGACAACAGACTCACAATGGACAACAGACAGACGTGAATGTCTGTTGTCTGAAATGTTTGCAGTCAAACAAAAGAAGCAGGTAAAATGTTTCGTTTAGTTATTTTCCAACTAAAGCTAAATTTGTTGTAAATGTGTTAAATTGTAGCTAAATTTGTTGTTTAGAAATGAAAAGAAAATCACAAATTGTGCAAACACAAAGGTGGAAAAAAAAATTATTTACTTTCTCACAAGGCAACAAATAAAGTCCTGCTTGAGCTGGTGTGTAAAAGGAGGTTGTATAAAATAAATGCAGTCTGTTTTGCAACCAACTTCCTGATACGTGTTGTTATTATCATGATACAGTGTTTAGAGGGCTCGGATGAATGGGCATACTTCATCCTCAGTGATTACTGGCTGTCAATTTAGACAAACAACATTGTTTCGGCAAGCTCAAATTATGAGATATTTTTTCACCCTCATATTCAGTAATGAATGAATTCATAAACTGTTTTGGTCTTTAAAGCTGCTTCAAGAAACAATTAGTTATCTCTACTTCCTCTTTAAACTATTTAAGATTAAACTATTTAAGATTAAAGGGCAGTATTTAAAGCAAAGGGTAAAATCAGGTGTGCAGGTCAAAATATTTTATTCAGCACGATATAAGTATGGCAGAACACCATATTGCAGTGTTTTAAGAATAATAAAAAGTGATGATTTTTTACATTCTCTTACCATTCTCTTTGACTCTGATCTTCTTTGTGTACTAAGATTTTACAAACGTGGAAAAGACAACTAAACTCATTTCTGTTGTTGACTACAATAATATTGTTTTGGCTGTTGAAAGAGAGTGCTAAACTGATTTCTTTTGTCATTCCACACTAGAAAACAAGAGTTGGCACAGCAGCCCTGTGCCACAGTCCCCTCAACATTTGGCGACACGTTCACTCCCAGCCCTCCCCTTGCTGATCAGAGGCAAATTTGCCGACGCCACTGTGTCGCATTCTGAGGATAGCTGCACATAGGGATTCTGTGATGTGCCACCTGGCCCTTGGCCCTGTTGGTTCGGAACTCTCCCTGACCTCTCCATTAAAACTCGTTTGCCAGTGAGAGCCACGTCAGTGAGAGTCTCCAAGGACCACTTGTGTGCATTCTGCCTGTGATGAGGACAGACCAGACTGCTGACACCTATTGCAGAAGCTTTGCCTGCCTCTTCTGCTCAGTAGGCTCATGAATCCACCCGGCCACGAAAACTATGCAGTTGCAGATCAAAGATTGCCCATTTCTTCCGCAGGCATCAGATGACCTGCTCTTTCTTTTACCAATGGCCATATAAGGTCTTTTAACATCATGACACCTAATAAATGCATAGCTCGAATCTTGATCATCTCTGGATTTTAAATTACTCCCTCTTAATTTAATTTGCCTGAAAGAGATAAGTAAGTCATGGATAAAACTGCTTACATTTCAGATTAAATATTTGTGAATTTTGAAAGCCTAAGTGATGGGATGGGAAGTAATTTTGATGTAAATTACATATTAAGTCATCTATTTGATTATCAGTAAAAATCAGTAAATCATATCTTATCAGTAAATCATAAGGCAGTAAATGACCTTCTGAAGTTCAAACCGAGTGTCACAATGTGATTTTTGTAGCTTTGAACGTGGAATGGTTGTTGGTGCCAGACAGGTTGGTCAATATTTCAGAAACTATTAATTTACTGCAACAACCATCTGGTCCAAAAAGAGAATATCATTTTAGTGGTAGTCGTCTGGGTCCTAATGCATTGTTGTAAATGAATTATAAACTATAACCACTTACAACCATGATACAACCATTTCCGAGCACACAACATATCAGACCTTAAGGCCAGATGGACAACTGCAGAGGACCACAGGCCCTGGGTGTAATTCCTGTCACTTTATTAAGTTTCCTGTGGACCTAATAAAGTGGCAGGTGAGTGTATTTATATACTTTAGTTATTACTCTCACCTCTTAATTGACTGTACCTGAGAGGTTACAATACATTTTCTTTTATCAGTGATTGTTCTCCTCTCACTGGATTCCCAGTATTGTAGTTAGGTCTAGGTGCAGAACAGGTGTTTGGTTTGTTTTCAACATTCAATCACCTCTCCCACTTGTCCCAGACACAGCATTGACACCCACAATAACATGTGCTATTAGACCTCACATGTGGTCTACACCATGTTTGTCTGAGTAGCCCTCAGCAAAATGATAATATTTGTCCAAAGAGCTGAGAGTAGATGGTAGAAGGCCCCTGACACTTGGTCTGATTGCGTCGAAAGACACTGTGTCCACCTGTTGCAGGGCAGGGGTTAATGCTGTGAGGTCAAAGGTTGTTTTCACAAGGCTGATTTGGAACGCTTGCTTTCTCTGGCTATAACAGTTCCCACCCTGACTCCTGCATTCTAGAATCAGCGGTTTAAGCATGTTGTGCTGAAATGAGGTGAAAATAACACTTGAAACCCACACATGCAGGACATACTGCTGTCAAATGAATCGTGCTCTTTAGCGATACACTTCTATTTATAACAAATAACATAATTATTTACCAGCTTTAAAAAAATAGTTAAATGTCATCACAGCTGACCCCACCAAGTTTGCTGTATTATCTGATGAGCTTAGCTGGAGTGACAATTTTGGGCAGGGCAATGTGAGTTGGCAGCATAACAGATAAATGGACCACATTAGAGCAAAAACAACTGCTGTGGTTACCGGGGCTTTCAGAGTACTGGGCTGTGTTCAACACAGCATTGTAATGAGCAGATAACTAGGCCATCGTATAACACATCCCCAAATACCATGGACTTGTAAGGCTCTTTTAATGGTACAAGGGACGTGTGCCACTTTTAGCCACATTTAACTCTGGGATTGTACACCTCAGAGGATTTGAAGGAATGGCTGGGGACTAATTAGCTTGAAAAACAATAGCTCCTTGATCACCATTCCATTGTGCTCCCCTGCATTGTGCCACAGATCTGATTACAAACTTGTGATAAACAAGGAGCTAAATTGGATGTGCAGTTGTTGCCATTGTCCCCGATTTCTGATACCCAAACCCCCTGTGTCCTTTGTACGTGGTATGTACGGGGCCAAAGCAGACAAGCTTGAAAGAGTCCCTGGTCCCTGATGGAGTATAAATGAATGGTAACTGACGGAAAGGGTGAGCTGATACAGTTGCTCTGCTCTCTGCGGTCACCTTCTTCTGGCAGAGCATAAGGTAATTAAGTCCATGATTGCAATCCAAGTTGTGGGCTGCCTGAGACAGAATATTAATGTAGCTTTGATTGATTGCGTCAAAAGTGATTTCTTGCAGCAGAGTGTGGGTTGGGGGCCAGCTGGTCTTGGGTCACAGTGCTGGATAGTGGGCAGATGCTTACAGGCCCTCTTAGCCTCTGCTGATGGAGCAGAATTGATTAATGTACCACAATTATGGAAACATTAAAAGCCAGGTTTTCCAAAGCTCACTTCAGTGTCTCATAATGCATGTGAGGCATTTTGTGTATTCCCAGGCTAACAGAGGCCAAGGCAGCTCAGTTTGCATGGAATCCACACTTGGCAAATTTCCACCACATTAACTGCCTGGTATGTCTATAGTTGGTTCTTAATGGTTCAGCTTTTGGAAACAGTAGTGTTGTGGGTTTTTACACATAAGAATATACATGTACATACATGTCAACAATAAAGATTGATGGGTTCTTTTTTTATAATTGATGTTAATTTTAACATTCATAAACTTTGAGTCATACTCAAATGAACCTAATCAGATGGCTGTCAGTGTGTCATGAGTGTTGCTTCACTTTTATCCAGTTTCATCACTTTTAAAAACTTTAGTTTTGTTTTGTCTTTTTAAATGTCTTGTTTCACCTACGGTGTCTTTTTCTCTGCTTGAAAATCAGATGATTTATGATGATTTTAGCAACTCATAAAGCTTGGCTAATAAAGCACTAGTTTGGCATGTCTCTTCCATTTCTCACTTTTAATGCAGAAACATTTATAAATTGTAATTTTTATAGTCTGTAAGACATTTTAAAATGAAAACATGCCTGTTAATCACTGCCCTTTTATATTATACTACTTCTGACTGTTTCAGTGTTACACAATATGTAAAAGAAGGTGAAAGAAGAAATCAAAGAATCCCTTGGTTTGTGCATTGTGCTAAATGTGACACTACTATAAAGTCATTTTTTTATTATATTTGAGAGGGGGACTTAATGAGCACCGAGTTTCTTGTCTCCGATTTTTCCAGGCTTGCAGCCGACATTACAGATTCACATACGTGATCCATAGCCTCCCAGTGGACATGCAAGGAGCCAGGGAATGTGTCCTTGTTATTACCCACCAAGCAAAGTCTGTTAAGGTCTTGTAACAGGAAGCCTTGTGCTGAGACATTGACTGGCCTGCCTGTCAGAAACTTTCTGTGATTAGGAAACAAAAGAGAAAAGGCTTAGATAGTTAATTATACATGTACATTTACAATAATAATATACTTATATTATACATCATAATCCACTAGACAATGTAAAGCAATTAAACACTCTTTTATCAACATTTGATTCATGTAACAACTTTTTATTGCATCAAAACTTCTTCCATGCTCTGTAATGGAAAAAACTTTGTTCTTGTTGGAGAGGTTCTTGTAATATGCCAGTGTGGAATTGATCATGTCCCTGAATCTTCCGCCTGCCTTGGCTCCATATGTGTCTTAAGATGAGACAGGGTCAAGGCCAGGGACAACTGCAAGGCGCTTGTTAAGTGTCGGAGGCTCGTGCCGCTGGGACCTCTGAGCCATTCCTGGCATCCTGCTTGAGCAGGCCCCCTGCAACACGCATGGGGGGTCCTGTCCCATGCTGTCCGCCTTATCCATTCCTGCCGTCATATTATGTCTAGGCCTCCGTGCACAGCACAAGCTCAAAAGACTCTTGATTGTATAGAAACCAAAAATAAACAAATCAACAAAACAAAAGAGGAAAGGTGGACAAAGCGACTGGGCTGCATAGGACAGGCAGCCTTTCCATCTGTTTGGAGCCGTCAGCCTTTGAGCTTTGGAATGAATCCACTCACCAACAGTTAACCACACAGCCTCTGAATAGCCATGACACTGTCTGCTAAACTCTGATTGAGCATGTAGTGTCTTCACAATGATGGCACCTAATAACTGAAATACCTCAGGATGCATTCAATTGCAGCACATATTTTTATTGTTTTGTTATATCTGTTGTGATAATTGAAATATGGCATACTAGTGGTGCACAGTGGCTTTTTTTTTAGCATACCAGCTGTTAAAAAAGAACAAACATTAAATACCTGCAGGGTTATACAAGACGTTTTTCTTTTTAAAAAAGTTGGTATTTTAAATCATGATTAATCAGTGTTTTAGGGTTTTGTGACTGGGATTCAATAGGCATTTATCAGTTCTGTTTGTGCAGATGTTGAAACACAGGAAACAAGTCATCAGCCGTGGAAATCACACAGGCCCAGGTTTGATATTCACACACAAAGGAATAAATACTGAATTTTCCATCAGATATGATCTCCTAAATTTGATTCCTGATTTGGCAGGATTTAGTCTAAACACAGCTGGATATGTCACCTCTCTTCTTCACCTCTTATGTAAATAATTCTGTGCCTTGAGATTGTGATATACTGTAATACTACAGTGTTGTTGTTGTTGTGTCAGTGCAGCCATACCTTATGGCAATCTTGAACGACTGTTTGTAGGACCAGTGTTTGACACGATGGTATCCTTCTCACTATGCAGATGATTTAATAACCAGTTTTTAATCTTAAAGTTTCCAAGAGTCAAAGTGTTGTTTTAAAATTTTCAAGCAGGTTAAAGGTGGCCAGGATTAAGAGTTCTGGTATAAAAGGCATCCTTTTTGTAGTTTAAGCACAAGCGTTCACAGCTCACAATCAGCCTCTTTACTCTCCTGATGATGGATGAACTAGGCATTCAGGATTCAGAAAAAAAAAAAAAAAGCTTTGTTGAGCCCAACTCAGATCTGCGCACCCATGGAGGATAAAGTATGTGTGACAACTGTTTGTATTAGTAATGGTAGGATTCTAGGGTTTGTGAATGAAGTGAGACTTAGACATATTTTATGCTCTCTCATCAAACCTTAGTACACAAGTATGTCATTAACGCTCTGTTTTCGACAGCATTTTTATTTGTCAGGATGAGATTTATTGCTGTATAACAGAGCCATAAACTCAATGTTAGCATTTATGAATGTCAGTTCTGAAAGCACCTAACCACCTGTTGGATGATATAAAGCCCCAATAAAATCAATGAGTTATTGTGAGGATTGATTATAATGTAGAGGTAGATAGTTTGAGGTCCTGCTTCAGCTGGATGCCATACAGCATGTGGAATGTTTAATAAGGGGGTTATATCATGCTCCGTGTTTGTTACCAATACAGCACACCTGGTGCAGGCCCCTCCTCCTCATTTTGCAGGCCTGCCATTATTGGACATCTGCTGCTCTTGTTTTGGAGTGACTCAAGAGCATTACATCACTAAGGGGCAGAAGGAATTAATGAGAAAAGGGAAGGAGGGTATCCTGACTGTTGGCACATTAACAGCTGGCCGTAGATTTTAGAAGTAAGGAGGCATGAGCGCATTGTGCTTCTGATGATTGTTTTCAGTGCAGGGTAACTTCTGTAATAAAGGTTCAGACAAGTTTTTTACAGTGTTGTTTGAAGACAATATGTACACAACTGTTCCAGCTGTTCAACCATAGAGCCATTGCGCAATCAGGATATGGGTGCCTTCACATTGCCCTTTACTTGTTATGACTTTGTTCATTGTTGAGGCCTTTTTACCAAGTGACCAACTTGATGTTTCTGAAATGAGAAAAATGCCAGTAAAGTCACTAAGGGTTGAAAACAAGTGGTGTTTTGCAGAACTACAGTATATATTCCTTCTTCATCATTCCAGCACTAATGAACTAATAATACCCACACGAGCCATCCACCAGAGTAAGTACAAAATAAGTTGTTACATGTCCTCCACCTTTTTATAATAAAAAAAAAAATATATAGCATTATTTTCTAGACTTTCATTGCCACCAATGCTTCAACACTCATGACATAGTGCACAATTAATACTTTATTTCAGCATAGATAGTCAGGGGGAAGCTGGGATTAGGCACCAGCACCCCCACAACCCTCAAGTGGAGGATAAAGTGGTAGGAGATGAGTGAGTGAGTGAGTGAGTCAGTAGTCGGGCAAGAATGGAGTGTCAATGGATCAACCTGTACTAAAAAAAAAGAACTCTTACTGCAATTAGGTCAATTACTAGTTGCAGAGCGTTCATGTCAATCATTTTTTTATATAGATTATGTATAATTAGGTGTCATTTTCTTTGCAGCCCTGCTATTATTTTGTGTTTTGCGTGCTATTAATACACATTAACGTGTAGCTCCAAATGAACCGATTCAACTCCACTGACAGTATGTGTTCCTATATATTATGTTTCCTAAAGAATTGATACAGTTGATGGTGGCTGAGGGGTGTACAGATATGCATACACAGTTCACCAAGAGACTCATTCTGGCTCGGGATAAGCTGCATACGAAAAAAGTCTTGTCGTCTCTGAGGACAGAGACAAGGTTCGCACAAGCAAATACAACACGGTGCTTTGACTCTTTGTTTAGCATCAGTTATGTTAAGACTTCATTAGGAGATTTCAATCAGACATGTCACCAGGCCCTGAAACGGATTTTATGCTGATGCCATGCAGGTGCCTAATGAAAAGTTCTGAGAAAAAAGTGTCCATCATGGTTCGACGGGACCATCATAGCAGCATGCAACAATACCGATGCTACATCCCTTTTACTCTGATTAACTGATGGGTAACTGGAGTCGCCTTGAGAGGAGCCTCGTGAAGCGTTATCAAGGGTGGGAAGGGGGTGTGAACAGCGGCAGAGATGCCTCCGAGGTCAAGCCTTTAATAATGATTACAAACTGGAGCTGGCTGCTGGAGCGACAGGCTGCAGCTGTGGGCCGGGCGGCCTTTGAAGTGCCCCCCGCCTGTTGCAGGGTCCCAGGCCCCCTCGCATGAGGAGACGCTGGAACTATGTGACTGCCTGTGGGAAAGAATGTCATGCGACGCCAGGGTGACGGAGCGCAGGATGGCTGAAGGGTTGACGGCTCGGCTGGTCCTACTGGTGGGCTTGTGGTTCGACCGCTGCGGATGGCACAATGGGATGAGGGAGAAAGAGCTAGGCTGAATACATTTGCTGCTGTGGCCAAAGTCAGTGTTCTTTGGTTACACACATACTCACAGGGTGGTGGTTTACTGCCAAAAAAGCTCACAGACGTTAACGGTGACAGACACTGTGGCTGCACCATTTATGTCATTTTAATTTGGTCTAAATCTGCTATATAAAGGCATATCAGTCCTTCCAAATTTGAAACATTAAAGGGTTTTGTGATTGTGAAAGTTCAGTCTTTTTCCTTTTGAGTATATTGACAAATTGAGTATATATGAACAGAAAATTGAAATGGTTCACATTGCAACAGCAATACCATGGCAAATAATTCTCTACCAATTCTAAGTAGTACTGCCTCAATACACCTCCACAAACACTGGTTATAAAAGATGTAAATGTCAAAAATGGGTCAAATGACACAATTTATAGTCCTACAAAATGTTTACAACAAATTCACCTTCACATTTGATTATGTTTGTGATAGGAATACTAAAAGCCCTTTGTTTGGATGACACCAGTTCATAATAAATGCTTGTATACTTTATATAAGTGTTAAAAGACAGAGCACTATGTGTACTTCTCAAACTTGATTTATAGCATTCACAAGGAAAAGAAAACACAAAACCTTTGTAACTTCTTTAGCAAGATGCTTCTTACATGAAGTTCATGAGGAGGATTTATGACTGATCTACTTAATTACTACCTGCCCGATGATGCTACTGGTGAAATATTACACACATATAATTTCTAGCCATACCTGGGCAACATATCAAATTATTATTCAGCTTGCAAAATGAGCAATGACAAGAAAACTGCTATGATTTGTTGCAGTGATGATGCCGGTGGGGAAATGTGCATTTAACTGTTCATTATTTATCTTTAAAGCTCTCTTTACATTCAGGATTGTATTATAGTATATGGTTCACACTGGGACTTAAGTTGTAGAGATTTGATGGTAATATGGATGAGTGTATAAGTGTATTCTAAGCATGTGTCATCCATACTTCACCTTACAAAACACTAGTAAATGTAACTGTTTGCTTTTTTCAGAGCTTTCATGATGTTTAAAAATTGACTTTAGGAGAACATACATATTAACACTGTCATAGGTAGCCAAATTGATTCTAAGCTGACACACGATACAAAATACAGGAAGAGCACATTTTCCTCAAATGTTCCCAAATTATCAGAAAAAGAAAATGACAGTCAACATTAATGAGTTTTGGTTACTTAAAAAAACATTTTATGAGACCCATCGAATGAGTTTGGGATTGATGATGTCTTTTAAAATTTAATAACAAGTTGTTTGTGTCTTTAGAAGGATATTATAAAATAGCAATCATGCACGGTAATAACTTCTCAGTGATTGTCACACACTTCACAAGTAACTAATTTTAATCTTTAATTTTCAAGTCATCTCCTTTTTTTTGAGTTCTCAATAGTCACAGATTTGTGTTAAGACCCATGACATAATCAAAGGTGCATACAGATATAAAAAGCATGTTTGAAAAAAATTAAGAAAATGAAGAACAACAGGACTGTGCAGAGTACTGCCATGACATCATCCCTTCCATAACAATGATCCATTGTTTTGTATAGGCTACTGCTCTGCTGCAATGGCTGTCCATAAGTTTTATTTGGCATTTTATGGCTGTTGGATCACAGCAGCTCAGCGCCACGCTCAAAGGTGGCCTCTTGCTGATAGTCCACTGAGACGGCTGCAGGACCGAGATGGAGCTGGGGAGGAGGGAGGGGGGTTATGCTCCTGGCAAACACTGTAGAGAGAAAGTGAGAGTGTGAGAGGGAGGGAGGGAGGAGAAAACTGTGCAAGAAGAAAAGAGACCACCATGGCTAACACAAGCCCTGGGTTTCAGCTCAATTTCTTCTGATGCCAAAGGCTTTCATCTCCTTCACAAGGATATCTTTCCTACTTCCTCAACAACAGACACATGACTGTGAAATGACGCTGAAGCAAAATGGCTTAATACACTGCAAATCCTCTCTTCTCTGTGCGGAAACTTTCATATGAAAGCATATGTCTATGTCTCATGCTCATTTGAAATAGAGCAAGAATTTTTTGTTGGGGGGGGGGGGGTGCTTTCTGGGATGTTTTGATATAATTAAGCATTTCAAAATTGCATTTGTAATGTCAGTGTAAGTGTGAAGTCACATTTTAGTCCATGAATGTCCTCTTGTGATGGCTGCTGAAAAGGCTGCTGTACTACTTCAAATGTTAAGCATTAGGCACGCGATGAATTTTGTTAAGGAGGGAATCAGACGCTATAAAATAAAGTGTAACTCAAACTGTCATTTTCTTCAGCATAATGGCCGTGGTTTAATCTTTTAGCCCATAAATGCTCTTTTTTTTCCCTGAAAAGTCTAAGTAAATTTTAACTGTCCAAGTGTGACCCACTGAAGCCCATTACTTCAACATAAATGAAAAGTAAACATATTTCATTGGAGATTAAAGGGCTAACCTAATGCTATTACAGCAAAGCCATGTCCCCCTGTTCAGATATTTTACGTACTCTGCGGCATTACCCCCAAATCCAACTTTTTATGAACTGATTCATAAATGAAACCATTCTCCACCAAATGTGCCTGTGTCCTCTCCTGTGACCATTAATGGCCCTCAGCATGACTGAGTGTGCCATAATATAATTTGGATGTTAGACTGGGATAGCTGCATGTGTATTGGCAGGCCCATGGTCTCTGTGCTCAAATCAAACACGGACTTAAATATAATTTGCCTCGATACCTTCGTTAATAACAGTGGTTTTAAATACTGCTGAGTCTCCAACCAAATGCTGTGCTATCTGGCACCTGATAATAAATCATTTTTTATTCAGTCTTGTATGCCATCATTTCAAACGTTTCTCTAGTAACATTCACTGTTTGCTAACACACTGTGCGAATGTCTTTGAGTCACAGGGGGAGTGACTTTGCATTGTCAGTTGCCAGATGCTTGTGAAGCAGAGATTCAAAACAGTCACATTAAATGCAGCCACACACTGTTTTGCATTGTAACCACAGACCATATATAAAAACTGGAAGTCAGGAATCATAAAGTAGTGATTCAACTGGTTGCAAAAAAGACAACTTTGAATGGAAGTCGATGAGAAATAGAGCGGACTAGGTTAATTGGACACTCTAAATTGCCCGTAGGTATGAATGTGAGAGTGAATGGTTGTCTGTCTCTATGTGGCCCTGTGATGGACTGGCGACCTGTCCAGGGTGTACCATGCCTCTCACCCTATGTTAGCTGGAGATGGGCACCGGCGCCCCACGCAACCCCTGGTGGATAAAGCGGTCCCTGGGTTACTGGTCTAAATCACTAGTTTTGGGCCACCTTCAATACAATTTGATATTCATTTTGTAGATCATGTTACCATTTTGAGGAAAATAGATGATAAATTGTAACACATATGAGTGGAGACCAGTGTGATTATTATCCTAAAGGAACCTGGTTGCAGGTGATGTCTGTGAACTTGCAAAACTTCAACATGGTGCCGGTCAAGTCATGAATCTGGAGGCTTCAAATTCTTATAGGTGATGTCATGACTGGTTGCCATTTGATTTGAATGCATGTGTTCCATTAAAGACACAGGATCTGATCTCAAGCTAAATCATTAAAAAATTCAAAGCAAGATGAGCAGATGGAAGACTGATATCAGTTAATAAATGAATACCTTAACCCTGCAACTAACATCAGCTGATCAATTTGTTTCTTGCATATTTCCAGATTTACTTAAAATTATTTTGCTTATTTTTATTATTAATGTCTGATTGTCAACAGACATTTTTAGAAAAGTATTTTGCACAGCAAAATAATTTAAGTTGCTGGGTTTGAGTTTTTTAGCTTCACAGTCACATCATGCATGCTTGCAGAGAAACTAATTTATGATTTACACCCACTGTGACCTCACACTTCAACTAGACAGTGTGTTCTCAGTTGCTGTATAAACATCCCCATTTAAACAGTGTGACTCATTTAGACTTTACTGTGTAATTCAGGTTTGGCATCAAATATATCCTGTTTAAACTGACACTGGCCGGCATTCATGACAGAGACGGATGCATTATCTAAGCATCCTAATGCCAAAATAAAATTACAAGGGAGAAAATGTGTGGTGGAAGGTTTCTCACTAGTAATTCTCACGTTTAATCCATCACTTTAAAAAGCTACCTTTTTTTTATTTCCTCACCATCAGTTATTTGTGCATGCACCTGCAAGAGATTCTGTCATTTAAATGCCATAGATAATAAAAACCTGCATGTGTCACACATGTTTTCGTTATAATGTGTGTATTGATTTATTTGTTTAATGGTGGACTGAATGTTGGAATTGACTCACCCATTGCACCTTTGACTGATTTATTGGTTAATTGGGTAGAGGTGTTTTTGAAATGTTTTTGCT
This sequence comes from Brachirus orientalis, assembly GCA_016785285.1. Taxonomy (NCBI): domain Eukaryota; kingdom Metazoa; phylum Chordata; class Actinopteri; order Pleuronectiformes; family Soleidae; genus Brachirus; species Brachirus orientalis. Next base: position 1,452,929 of record JAFBJR010000147.1, on the reverse strand, counting down.
TTTTCCTTTCTTTCAGTTTTACTGCCGTAACACACCTTCAATGCCCCTGTGTGGCTACAGAGGGCATGACAATGTGTTGTTTCAGTGAGACTAGCTTTTATGAAGGTAACTGTAGATTCAACAGTAGAAAGTGGTGAAGTGTGGGTCTTGACCACACTGTGGCCATGTGAACAGAAAATGGGGGTAATGGGGACGAGGAGAAGAAGAGAATGCAGGGAGAAAATGAGCTTTCATGGTTGACCAGCACTTCAGAGTTCTGCCTTTTTTTTTATTTAGTTTTATTTTTTTGGAGGGATACATGGTAAATGAATCCTGTGATTGTTATGTTTCACCTGCTGCAAAGACACAAACTCCTTCAGCTTGCTGAACTACTTTACCTACTCTGACATCATTCAACTGGATGTGTGCCAGACAGCATTTGGCTGCCTGCCAACCTACTCTGTCTTTCTTGTCTCTCACATTGCACATAGATGCAAATGTTTCTTACATCCTTTATGCACTTTAATGGCCAGTGGCCGCCACGTTCTCTCCGTTGTTGTTGACAGTCTGACAAACCTCCTTGCAAGGCTAACAGGTTGTCTTTTATTCATGCCAGCGTTCACCTCGTGTAGGCAACTTGAGAGACAGTGTGTAACATCAGATTCTCTGCTGAATGGTGGAATGTATGTCTCTCTAAGTAAGCCCTGCAGGAGAATGCATGCTGAAAGATGCCCTCCTCCTTATCAGTCAATGGACGTAAGTCTATCAGCAGGTAAGGCCTTTGGGAAGGGCCCTGTTTTTTAACTGTTATGAATAGGTGCTTTTCTTGCTTCCTTTTCCTTGAACCCTCTGCCCTGAGGCGGATACTGGAGATGTCACTGCTTGAGTTGAGCAGAGTTAGATTGGGGAAATAAAGCTGCTGTGCCTGGTGAAAGATCCTAAGCTATGGGGGTCTCTGAAGCTTTTCAAACAAATGTCTTGTTGTCAAAGATTACAGCTGCCTGTAAATTCTTCCTAAACAAATCAAAGTTGCAAACTAATCATTTTGTGTGGTCACAGTACATATTAACTCATTATATGTAGTTGTTAGTAGATTATATTCCACTTTACTTAGTTTTTGTAAAATTAATGGAAAATAATAATACTCCTAAAAACTTTGTTTTATTTTATTAATAAATAATTAATAGTGGAGTATGGCGTACCCCACATACATGTATTCAGATGTACTTCTGTAGATGTGTTTCATATAACTTAATTGGTTTCAATTTAATAATATATCACTGAATGTAACAGTGAGAGCTTCAGACGTTTTTTATTTTTTTAATTTTATTTGTACAAATTGTTCAAATGTCAGAGTTTCTCTTTATTCTTATTAGGAAATAATCAAATTGTAAAAAAATGTTGTTGTGTGCGTAAGCAGTGTCATGACTGTGCTGAACGTTTGCCACTATAAATTCTTGAGTGTCCTAAAAAGCACTTGCTGTAACAACCTCCCATTGATGAAGCTCCACCATGATGAATTATTCTGTTGACTGAGGTTAAATCTCAACTGTAATCTGTTTGAACAGCGAGATGTACAACCATCAGTCTGTTCACAGTGGGTTTTATAAACTTACCAAAATAAGCATTATCCTATAATACTATAAGACTGTACTAGATAATCTGAGGTATGCATATTTGCACAAAGCAAATATAAATCATTGTTTTGAAAAGGCTTGTTTCAGTTCATTATTTTTTTCTTTCAGCTTGTCATTTGAGATGTACGATGACGCCTTTGGGGGAAAACAGGTTAAAATGAACTCAAGGGTTTTTATGTGGTATGATACTCTGAAGTCTATTCTATAACAACAGTCATAAATTTCCATGTACCCCGTCACTGATTTTGGCATCAAAGTGACAAAAGTAAACAATGCTCAGCAGCAGGAAAATAATCAGCATTCCCTTTTTAAAAAAAAAAAAGAAAAGAAAAAGAATTGCAACCTCATTTGACCAAAATGGAGCAGAGCATGTCCAGACTGAGGATCGGTGTCAGTGAGGTCATCTCACCTGCCTGATCAAGCTCTTTGACAACACCTTACACTTCTATATGGTATGATAATGATAAATTGCCTTGAGGTGCTGCATCAAAAATCAAGACGGGATAGTTTCCTTATAACTGTTTGATGATCTTTTCAGTTTTGTGATGAATCAACAGCATTGACTACTGCTAAACATATTCTAGATGAACAAGAAAACAAGTTTTTTTTGTGTGTGTGCATTATGCAAATCTCTGTTGTAATGCTTCTATCTCCCTTTCTTCCAAGAAGATGATTTACAAACCTCCATTCACACCCAGCTTCATGTGTTGACAGCCATGGCAAAATGTCAGGCCTCACACAGATGCACAAACTGTGCTTTGTCAACCAGTTGTATAATTGCTATTTAATTTATAGACACAAATGCCTCACAGGCAACACTCAAGCTGCAGACGCAGGCTGTACATGGAGTGCGCAGGGTGTAGTGATGAAGGATTTTATGCATGGACAGTATGACATGTTACGCACAGCACAGATCTCCTCAAATGAGGATGATCGATGTTCCTGTTCTTGTAGAGAAAATAAATATCACGTTATGCCCAGACAGGTGTCTCCATCCACATGAATCCTTACATAAATTTCTGAGTTTCTCTCTTGTTTATGGCACTTGAAGAATTTGTTCTAGGCCCATCGACGCATGAATAGAATGCTGGGTGCACACCTTAAGGCAAAAAAAAATTGCCCAGCTTTGAGTGGTGGGTGGCTATAATTTTTTTCCATCATGTAACTATTTTACTTTTTTTTTACTTTGCCATTTGTATGCTTAATCATGTGCATTCCGGCGCTGCCAGTGCATCACACAGCTTATTGTCTGTGTTGAATTGTGATTAAAGTGCAAACTTTAGGGGAAAATGCATAAAGGGAGACACAAATAGACATTCAGTAGAAAAGACAAACATCTATACTAAACATTTCTGTGCTTAGCTGAGCTACTGCATCTGGGAAAGTAACTTTCAGGCTCTTGCAAAGCATGTAAATGAACAGCCGATGAGTGAAAGCTCCATTTGAAGGATACACCTGGGCCTTTAGGAAAGGCTTGTCAATATTCACGAGTAGAGCCATGAAACCTCCAGGGACACTTTCTCCTCTGAATGGCTTTATTAGTGCCTCTGCAGTCATTCCAGCTTCTCTTAAATGGAGCAACACTTAGATGTGCGATGAAGTAACGCGGGGTCTATTAGCTCACCACACTGCACAGCAACATGCTGCTGGTGCCGAGTGATATTACCAGCAGCTGGGTTGACAACATCCAGCCTCCATGAGTTTGGGAGCTATAAGGTCTGTGCATGCAGTTCATCCAAACGAGCAAAGTTAAACGTCTGGCAGTATAAATTAATAAATAAACATTTGGGGATATCTGGTCCGGCCTTTTTTTTTTTTTAAAAGCTTTCTGCATGCCAGATAAAATCTCTGTACCCTGCCTATAAATAGAGGATATTTATACGATGGCTTTCCTTTGTAATCTGAGACTTAACTTCCTTGAACTTTTATCTGGTACTTGACTTTATATATACTCTGTGTGTGTTTGTGTGTCATACCCTGAAAAGACCTACGTTTAGGATTGGCAGGGTAAAAATGATTTTCATTTTCACTGAAGTCACTTAAAGTAATTAAAGGCATTCTATCATATAAACTGTTGTCAACAGAGAGGTTGTCAGTATTGCAGTCCAAATGTTGCAAGGGTGTATGTGTGTGTGTGTGCACATATGTGTGTGTGGTCATTAATGTCCAGTATATGCCTTTCATAGCGAAGTGATCCACAGGTGGTGAAACACAGGCCGCCAAGCCACGCCGAGGCCTTTGCTGTGTTTTCACTGGCATTCCTCAGCTTAACATGTCAAGAAAAGAAACACATTACAAGATGCTGCTGTTCCTGTGTGTATTAAGCATGTGACATGCGTTGTGCACAAGTGTATTTAAGCGTGCACTGTTCAGCTGAGGAATGTCCCCCGTCAACCCGGTCAAGTGGAACTGCATCGAAACCACAGAGCAAGTTTTACCTCTGTCAAGCAGTGATACTGAGAGGCCATTGTTACGAACAGATACCTACAGTACATCTCCGATTCTCTTAACCCTTTTATCTCATGTGTCACTCTCCAGAGAAATTTAAGCAGAAAGGAAATTACATGCTACGATTATGCTCCACGTAAAAGATCATACCCTATGTTCTTCAGCATGGTTCCTCTCAAATATTAAAAGTGAATCTTCAGCTTTGAGAGAATAAATAAAGCTGATTAACGTCCACAAGCCAAAGTGAAAAGTTTTTATTATAACTAGTTAAAAAATTAAAGATTGGATATGACAGGATAATTTGAAGCTGCTCCATTGGTGCTGAGGCAAAATAAAATGAGCTGTGGTTGCTGACCTGTTTGGATGAAATGGCAGGACATTAGATGGATGGATCACAAGAAAAAGAGGGACATTGAGAAAGAGAACAAAAAAAGGCAAATGATTAGTTGCTGGTATTTCATGCTGGATGATACTTGGCTGAGCCTCCCTTGTGAAACTGGCGCTCAGCGCTGCAGTGACTGTGACTTGTCCCTTCAGGCTGATTTACACCCAGCCATTTTTTTCCTCTATTCTGTTTGTTTGCCAGTTGCTTGGCAACTGCAGGTTGTTTTCCTAATGCGCTGTTACCTATCTTGTTTGTCTCCTGATGAACATAGTTAAATTGTTTCATCTTATTTATTGCCAAATAGCATTGTTGCATTTGGGGACAGTACGACTTGTGACAAGCAGTCAGACCACATGCTGACAGTCTGAGATGTGCACACACACATTACAAATGTTGTTGAATAACTGCAGCCATTTGACTTTGGGTAATTGCAGTGTTTCGGTTAACATCTGCCTTGTAATGTTGATACCCGCACAAGAGCTTTAACAATGAAGAAACTGTCTCATTTCCTTTTATTTCCTTTTATAAAAACACAGTAAAGAGTGCAGAGCTTGCTGAGTCAACAGTAATTCATTTATGCTAAACCATTAAATGCTTGCTCAATCCATCTTGGCATGACTAAAAGCTTGTCATTGTCCGCATAAGTACATCTCTGTAGAGCACAGTTTTTACAAGACATAGGTGTGGTCATTCTGTGGCTGAGTGGTTTGCATTGTGGATCTGTGAAGGCAGAAGGGCGTGAACAACAATGGCTTCTTTTGATCCCTTTTAATGCTGTTATTGTTTTGAATCAATCTCTCATCCTAATTTGTCAGTTCTCACTCAGTGGGGCAGTAATGTGAGTCCACATGAAACATGATTTTTATTTTATACATATGGTTATGGTATTTTTTTTTTTTTAAAAAGAATACATTTTATTTTACTATCTTTTTACAGGATGAAATCATTGTCGTGAACAGTGACATTTTATTTCCACATCATGCACACGTTCATTGGGCTTTCCGTGCTGCACCTGCAAGTCCACAGCACTTTTAAGAGAGGCAGTTAATTGCGAGCACTCACTCCTGCCTCCCTCCATTACCGCAGCATTAGCCATCATTTGCACACTTTTTACATGTAAATACTCCCATTTTTATTAACTTCTCTTGACGCCATCTTGAAATTGGCCCTTTTTTTATAGTCCACTTTTTCAAGATAATTGCATTCAAGTGAATTATTGCACATACAGCTGGTTGTAAAGTGCTTGCAGGGACAATAAAGAACCTTTTGGGCCATGCACACATTTCATGTACAGTTGGAGATATTCTTTTGCCAGAGTATGAAGTAATGGTGTAAAATTCAAAACACATTTCAATTGGTGCTTAAAAATGAATTAGTGCCGTTGGAGAAGAAATAAGAACGTTTAAAACAACAGAGAATTCCATCTTATGATTTCTACTTAAGTGTTTGTTTTTTCTTTTTTAAAGTAGCCATAGTTTTCCCTAAATTAGGACTGAACTGTCCCCTTCTAGACGGCTGCGGGGCAACAGGTGCTGCCCACTGTCTCCTCTGATGGATATAATAGCTGCTCTCTGGCTGGGATTTTCAGAGGCAGCATAATCCAGCCCTAATCTCCCTTTAATTCAGGGAGGATTGGGTTCTTCAGATGAGCAAGTGGAAACCTTCGCTGTGTGTGAGAGCTGAATATGTCTAAATTGGCCCCACACAAAAAACACAGGTTTGTTCCCCCCCCCCCCAACAACCTGTTGAAATGAATATTCTGAGCTTTGGTTGTAAAAGCAATTGCTATTGCGTTGCTGCTACTGTGTAAACTCTTTATATTAAAATAAGTAATACATAATATACAGTTTATAAGGTTAAAATGGTGAATTGATGGGCTTTTTGCATTTTGATGTGTCATGCTTTATCATTAATTTTCCTCTAAATGGAAACATAAATTACAAAATCAACATGTACTATTGGAGACCTGATTGAGACTAACAAGGGAGTTTTTATATGGTCTGTGAGATTTAGTTCTTTAAAAGATAAAAATTAAAATGAATTGCTTTGTATTTCACAAAATGACTTAAAAACGTATTTTATGATAAATGTAGAATAGCTTTTGTTCAATACTCTGTGAATCACAGCTGGATTTACTGCAGTGGAAGAAATGTTTTATTAGAAAAATGTTTTGCAGTTGCAGTGACTGTGCTGTTCGTTTCATTGACCTCTAGAGACACTAGGCCTAATATACAGTAGAATGCATCAGAGAAAAGGAAGGCTGCCAGAATTAGACAGTGTTTTACAGCATGATGCAAACTCACAATGCTACAACGTGCTCCAGTTATACAGACTTCACCAGTTTTGCTCAATGTGGACTTTTTCTTTATGTTGTCTCCTAAAATAATGAGCAAAAAACACAATTTTATTTAAAGCCAGCTGCTCCTTTTGCTTTTGTATCACATCCTGTTCAACAATGTTTTTTTTTTTTTTTCGTAATGTGACCATTTATTTAGCATTTATTTGTTCATTTCACTTTATTGGTGTAAAACTTTTGCAGGTGCTCGTCATAACGTACTGAAGCCATTTTGTGCAAAGCTGTTAGAAACACAGCACAGCATTTTTCCACTAATCTGCTTTGATGAGGCTGTCATTTCGGACTTGAATGAGGAGTGAATGCTCACAGTATGTCTGACTTCCTGAGTGTGTGTCAGTAAATAGTTACAAATGACTGCTGACTGAACAGGATGCTCTCTGCTGACATGTGTCACCGTGTCATCAGTCCAGCTCACCCTGAGCACTAAGCTCACCCAGCAGGTTGCTGTCAACACACGAGTGCCCGAACCGAGCACACTCAAATAAACACATAGAGCAAATGCACACACCTATACAGTGACACACGTACACACATGCACACACACACACACATCATCCAGGATTACTGTCAAGAGAGGTTTGTGCATTGTTCATTGCTAATGACTGGGCAATTCACGTACATGTGCCAACAATTTCCCTTCACCTGGGGACAAAAGTGGGGGGGGACTCATGGAAGATGATGGGGATGATACCAAAAGTTTATTTTTATGGAAGATCTTTTCCAAGGGGAAGCAAGTAAAAGAAATAAAGGGGGTTGTTTTCCCCTCTGTATTGTAGAGATGACAGATTTATTGTCTCAATAAAATAAAGAATTTGTAACAAGGCCCCTTGTCTAATAACAATTGAGTAACTGAAGACTATATGAGATGTGGATCTACAGTGATCCAGGTTGCTTTTTCCGTTGTCTGGACGTGGGAGGTCTCCCAACTCACTTTGAGGTTTTAATCCAATTAAAAAAAAAAAAAACAATATTTTATGTGGGCAATGTGTACATGAGTCAGCAAGACCTTTGTTCTCAATGATTCAGATCTGATGCCACTTTTATAAATGAGCACTGCATTAGCCCAGAAATCTTTGCAGATTGCAATGAAAAAAACAAGTAAAACAGATAACGACATCAATACAAATTAAACTCTAGTCCTGTGTGGAGCACAGTAAAAGCAAAATGGAGAGAAGCACAAAGGGGCTGCATGCTATTTAAGTGTTCAGATTGGGACAGAAAGCTTGTGTGAAGACGTTTTGCTCAATGTGCAGAAAGAGTTGAGTGTCAAAGATGACAGCTATTGGAAAACATAGTAGTATCAGGTGTTATTCACTGTATCTCTTGGCTGCTGCTGTGTTTGAGTAACCCTGCACATGGTCAACTGTCTACGAAGAAGTGTGCACATCTTAGCATGTACATAAACATATTGTGTGCATGCACCATGCATGTAATTGGTGCATGTCACCTGAAGGTCTTTTGGTGCACAAAGTGTTGTTTTTACCTGTGCATGGCTCATACTGTGCATACATGTGTACTGAATGCTTGCAGGTATATTGGCAGTAACTGAAGTTTGCGAGTGTTGGTGTACTCTGTCATGCAGCCTAATGTTGGACATGCACAGTGCCCTGCCCTGGTATTAGAGGCTGAGTAAATCATTTATGTCTCGCAGATGTTGTCAGTCATCGCAGAACACTGGCTTTCTTTGTGCACAACCACTCAAGCTAACAGAAATTTATGTGTTTTGAGCCAGTGTTGATAAAGATAGCAACCATTCATTTGTATCTAAGGCTGTCTTTAAACAAGAGTCTCCATTGTGTCTTTTCTCCTCTACTGACTCACACTGAATACCAGCAAAAATGATGCATTGCTATTGACAGCGTTTCATGTTAAATTAGTTTGAACATTCAACATTACATGTGAAAGTTACATATCAAAACATAGTAGTCCCATAGTCCCAAAGTATAATTCTGAGATGCTTGTAAGACATAGCATAGTTTTCAACGCCATGAATGTACAGATCTACAACAGCTGCTTTTTTATATTTTCATTGTTTATATCTACTGCACAGTATATAACCTAAACATCAAACAACCATTTCATTTAAATATTTATAATAAAATAAGTAAATCTCCCATGGTTTCCTGGGGGCAAAAAAATGGTCTCAGTGAAGTGATGTTCACTGGAAGCTGATCCAAAAACAGGAGAAGGGCCTTGTGACTGTGACATCACGACAAAGGCCTGTGGGCCAAATCATCATCAAAAGATCATCATTATAAATATATGGAGCCATGGTGGTTGAAACTTTATTTTCCTTTGTTGTGTGGAAGCAAAGTGCGATACTTTGCTTGGTGGACCCAAGTTAGACAGTCATTTTAGAATGATGCTCTATATATTTGAAGTGACCACTATTTGCAAATTCTGCAGAGTTATATGAGGACTGTGGACTGAGGAAAATTTAAAGTCTAATTTACAAAGTAATTGGTTCTAAAACAAAGGTTAAAAAAAAAAGTACACAAATGGAAGAAAATAAGAAGTAGTACGGTTGATCACCCTCAAAAGAGAGATATTATCATTTTTTGAAACCATTTCCAAAGAATATTTATTCTGATCAATTTAAATATAATGTATCAATTTATATGACAAATCAATTCACCTTGAAAGAAACATTACCAGCTTCTCTCACATCCTTCATAAGTTGACAAAGCATTTTCTTTGAGGCCCACTGAAATGTGACCCTGTCAAAGGTGAACAAGGGTCAAAGCCATGTTTAGAAACAAGCTGACCTTTGACACCAGCACCATGCCACTCTGACTCCTGGATGAGAAGTAAAACTAAGAAAACACTCTCTCCTACACCTCACTGTTGTTTTTGATCTCATTCTTCTGTCCACCACGAAATCAGATTGCACTCAAACCGAGAGCCACACATGTGTTCCGGATGAATCTATTCTCTGTGTGTGCGTGTGTGTGTGTGTGTGCACGTGGGTATTGTGTGCTCAAGGGTCATTGGTCTCTGCCATCCTCTTTCTTCCCTGTCTGACGTCTCCAAATGCCACAGCACATGAGAGGACTGAGGATTAGAGAAAGTGTCCTCTCAGATGTCTCGTCCATCTGTCCCCAGGATCGAGTTATAAGGAGTTGTGATATTGGGCCGATTTATTTCAATCATCAGCAGATCCAATTCAAATAAGCCTCTCAACTGCAAGGAAAATCCCCCTGAGGCTCCGTTACCATGCTCCTTTGGCAGAGGAAAAATAGGCCAGTGACTTTTCGATGTCGCCCCCTTGTTCTTTCATTTGGTGATCAACAAGCCTTACTGCACCTTCTGTCCATAATTCCCAAACCTAATAGTAAGGCCATTTTCATAAATTTTCCTTCTCTTTTTTTCCTCTTGCAGTTTTGTCACTAATCAGGAAGCACCTTGTCCCTATTTGTCATGGAAATGGAATCATTACCACCCACACCACAGGAAAGAAAAACATCATCACTGCCTAATGCATTCTGTGGCTGCATTTATAGTGATTGTCATTATACATTTAGCAGATGTGAAGGGTTAATGGTAATGCTTTGATCTTCTTTAAACAAGTTGGCTTAATATCTGACCTCTGAACAAATCCATGTTTAATCTCAGTTATAGTTTCGCCACAGGGACATTTATCTCTATATAAGCGATTGTTTTCTCCCACATATGTGAACAATATTAGAATAGATCAAATGCAATTAAAGTTATATTTCCAGTATTGGGACATACACAGTAGTTTCTTTTAAGTCAATAGAGTTTATGACTCTTTTATTAATACAACAAGATGACAATAAACTCACTTGGCAGCTGGTGTGTGTACAGAATGGACAGTTAAGTATTACTGCTTCCATTCTTTTAAACAACAAGCCCTGCATATGGCTCTACAGTCATGCTAAGCATGTACTGTACATGTACAAATACAGTGTATCAGTAGCATTCAATCAAAGAATTCAAATCTCATAAATATTATTTTCATAATTACCATAGATTGGTGACCTACAAAATAAAATAATTTATCATTTTTATACACTTTTACTTTTTTTCAGCAGGATATTCCCATGTCCATCCACTGTGGTTCAAAAGATGTCAAGTTTTCAACTTTGCTGATCAGCTTTGGCTCCTCTCACCACAGCTTATGAACAAATGGAGAACTGCAACGGCAGTGCTTGATCTACATGTATTTCCCAGTTTATCTGTAATAAATGTGGCACAAAAGGGGGGGGGTTATGTGTCATACTGTCATAATTGATGGAGTGGACTTTTCAATTCAAAATTATGACAAATTAATAATATATTATAGAAGAATAAATCTTTCTTTTGTTCATTTACGTGTAACTTTTCAGACTTTTCATTTCTGAAATTTTTCTTTTTTAATATTACATTTATCATATGATAAGAGTTGCGGTGACCCATGATGAGGCTGAATCTGTCCAAGCCATGTGAGACCCAAAAAACTTGTTATATTTTGAACATGTGTGACACTAGCAGGCACATGTTCCAGCTAATTAACATTTCATATCACATACCAATCAAAGTTTTACCGTAATTACTCATTAGGAGCACACTGGAGTGTAGCTTAGTAACCCAAATCATTAAGACAGATGAGTAACAGGCAAATGAACTGAAAGCTACTTGGAACATTTTCAAGGATCATCTGCTCCTCAAAGGGCAGATTTGACACTGCCAGTTTAAGCCTTGAACCACTGGCACACAGTTTATAAGGCAAGGGTGTTTCCTTGCCATCTACCTAAAGCATGCTGGGATAGGCCCCAATCATCGAGAAATGGATTAAGTTGACTGACAGAAAAGAAGTGAAAAACAAAAAGAATTAAGCAAGCAGGTGGCAATGACTAAATAGGAGGATCTGAATCACATACTACACTTGAACATGTGTGAACAGAACTTCAACAGCTAAAACAGAGCAATCTGGCCAATGCTTGCAAAAGAGAATAATAACAGCTCCATTGTCTAAGGATGTTATGCATTGTCAAAGCTTGTTAGTCTTTCACTTGCCTTTCCTTTTGGCACAGTGTGACACTGTGATGGAGTGTGGTTGTCTTTTTTGTCAATTAACACACACACACACAAACATAAAACACAACATATCTTTCTTACATCTGCCATGCCCTTGTGTTTCATCACCTTTAAGTGGTTATGAAATTATCTATATTAAGTGATGGCTTAGAGCCTTTTCCTCATGCTTCACCACCCAGCAATGTTGTTTGTGCAGTCCCCGAGGCAGAGAGAGCTCACCTTGTCAGTGCGAAGGACAGAGATATCACCTCCTCATCATCACTCCTCGCCCCTCTTCATTCTCCATTTGCCCCCACCTTTGTTTCTTTTCCTCCAACTTATATTTTTCAAATTTTGGAATGCAATCTTGTATTTGTCACCTCTTTAGGACTATTTCTGGCATAAGCCCTCTCAGGGCCAAATGAATGGAAGTTAACGTAGAGTCCTAAGAAGAATAGCTGTGTATGTGTGTGATTGCATATGTGCAGTTGACTAACTATATATGTGTTTCGGCCTGCGCATACACCCTGAGTGCATGGCACAGTGCCAGAAACAGGCAGATAACATCGTGAAGGAAACATTACAGTATTGCATACTCAATTCAAATTACTCAGATGTTTATAGCAACCAGCGCCACAACAGGTGGAGAGGGATGAACCTTTGGCAGGCTGAACCTTCTTGCTCTTCATGGAGCTGTGGTTTCTGATGCCTTGTGACAGCAAGTCAAGAAGAACTGACTCACTTGTGTCACGTACAGTATAAAGCCTTTTTTGTCTGCAGTGTGGAAAGGATTGAAAAGAGCAGTCGAAATGTGCTTAAATGCATGCTCTCATATTGCTGAAGTACAGGAGCCATCACTGTTTGTTCTGTTAACACTTTAAAGCCAACCTATTTTTTTTTGTTTATGTTTGAAACTACACTTTTATTGTTGCTATCGTTCCTTGCTCTTCCCTTTTACTGATCTCTTGTCAGGCATAGAGGTATGGTCTTTTGCAACTACTCCTATAATGAAACCAAAACATCTAACTGTGACGAATGTCACTGAAGCTGCCCACAAAAACTTATCATGTCAGCCCCTGATCTGTAATTCACTCATAATTTATGACAATCTTGAGTAATATGTGATATATTATCCCTTGAATAACCCACAGATGAGTCACACATTCATCTGCTTTACATGTAGCAGCTTGTATGTGCCCTGGCCATCAGTACAACTGCACGTCGGATTTCAATGACAGCATCAAAATGATCTTAATTGAACATTAAATTTTAAATTTCACCACCCATTTAATAAAATCTGCTTATTTCGTTCATAATCAAATCAATATGGCAATAAGTAGTGAAGAGCAGAGCTTGCTGTTCTTTCCATTTCCACCGCTGAATCGGTTCACTTCACCTCTGGAGCTGACAGCTGACCCCTGGCTGCTCCCTGACATCAGCCAAGGCAGAGGAGCGCTGAGCCCCTTCACTGTTTCACTGACATGTGCCGCTGTCAGACCAGTTGACAGAGGAGAAGTTAAACATGTTGAGAAAATAGAAGCTCCTTCCAGGTTGCCAATCACAAATACCCATCCATTGTTTATACTCTTCTTTTCTCCCCCCACCCCAGTCAAGATATTTGAAAAGGGGAGGAATTGCTCACCTGAGCTCATTACAAGCCTGCTGGCCCAACACCAGATCATGTTAGTGACATTAAGTCCTTACACATACACACACACACGCTTGTGAAAAGAAAAGTTGATGCTGTCAACACAGGGAAAGTGTGGATTTGTGTCAGAAAGAAATATTATTTATAGATGTATTTGACAAGGAGGAAGTTTTCTTTGCTCCTGCGGAGGAAGAGGAAAACATCATCTTGCATAAACAAAACAAAATACACGACCAAGACAGTCTCTGTGAGAAGGCAAAGAAGCACACACAAAGATACGCAAATCACACAAAGCACACTCACGCAGAGAAACGCGTCCCCAGTTCAGTTTATTTTATTTCACTTGGGCACGGACCTATGAAATGGGCGTTCGACAAATACGTAATTGCTCAGCCATTCTGCCATCCCCTTGATCCCAAATTACACAGCCAGCTCTATTGCACTTTTTCTCTCCCTTTGACGTTTCCTTGGCCTCCGGAGTGGCTTCCCTTATAAACTCAATTCTCTGTGTAAAATGTGGATTACAAGCCTATTGAGCTCGGGTTTTCATGTAGCCTAAATTAAGTGCATTAGGAGCTGCATTTCACCATTAGGGAAAACCCTAAGTAAAAGCCCAGAGGGAGGGAAGGCAGGGTAAAAAAAAGAGGTACTGTACTTATAGAGAAGTGAAAAAGATGTTTCGAAATTGTATCAGTAATGAGTAATTGTTTTGTTACAGTGTGGCTTTTTTGATTTAAGGGGAAAAGAAAACAAAATTATAAACATTAAATCTGAAAGTAAAGGTACTGAATATGGAATGGGCGTGTTTCCACTTGCAACTTTCTGCCTCACTAGATATGTTTGAGAGACGAAACCCTTCTACGTCGTAGAAGAATCTTGTCGGCTATCGATTTGCTGCCAGCTGTACATGTTCTCCTTTGTAAGCCATCCTTTCCTCCTGAAAGCTTTGATTTGTTACTTTAAAGCAAAGTGGGGAACAGCACCATAAAATTCCTGGTCTGAAATGGCAAATGGGAGTATATCTTTCAAAGGCCAGACCAGGTCACTGCAGGGGAAAAAAAGACAGAACAAGAGAGAGCTGTAGGCTTTTCTGGATTTTGTATGGATGACTCCAATGTCCTCAGCTGTGCCTGAGAATGAGTTATGGTCACAGCGAGAAGTACCCACACTCTGATAGTACCAACCACCCACAGCGCTTCTGTCTCATTCTGGATTTTTTATTTTTTTTTAATCCAGTTTTGTTTCCATTTTGTGATAGTAGAATAATGTGCTGTGGGAACATTTTTAAACTTTAGAACATGAGCACATGATTTTAGTCTCTGCACAACAACAACAGAGTGACGACTGACAAAAAAAGTACTCATTTTAAGGTCAAACAAGAGGAAAATGCAACATCATAATAAATTACATCAGTAGTTTTGATAAGCAATTGTATGAAGATTGAGCCAATGTGGGAGAAACGTCTTTGCATTTGTTTTCACTTTCAAAACAGTGGTTCAGGATTTTTTAAAACATATATGAAGCCTTGCTTAGCAAGATGTTTTAGAAATGTTTAATTAATCCGGCTCTTCGTGGAGGTTTTTGAAGATCCCGCAGGGAACAAGACACAGTATCAGACAGAGGCTGTGGGTAAAACACAACTGACAGGTCAATTACAGCCCATGTCCTCAGCGGGCGGATATCCAGTCTCAAGTCAGTGATCATGACTTCCATAACAAGCCCCTCGGTATCCCTGCAGCAAAATCACACATGCAGACACACACAGGCATATAGTCTGAAGCATACACTCATGCTCACGGGTTGATTTATGAGCTTGAGAGCGTGGACGTGGGAGGCAGTGTCATTGTCTCCCAGACATGTTGACCAGAGAATGAGCTACCGAGGAAAGACAGGGAGGCGGGCAGCACCGTAATTAACACACTAAATACATTAGGCTAAAAGATCCCATAGAACATCAACAGGAGCACTTAGTGCTAAAGCATCTTTGTTAAGGGATGATTGTGTAAGTGACGGAAGTGAATCCTGGCAGCAGATGAATGCTTCTTTTGTTGCAAATTAAATTTAGAGATGCTTTTTTTTTTGTAACAAGACAAAACACATCCAATTATTATTTTAAAAAGCCCTTGCACTGACATGTTCTAGATAAATCATTTGTTGAAAGTAGTGTGTGGGAGTTTTGTGGGGTTTTACTCATACTTCAAAAATCAATACAATGGGATTTGTTGTGTCACTGCCAGTGACCTCTAGTGGGCAACAGACAGCACTTGATGTTTGACGTTGTGGGTTAAAAAGTGGGGAAATCTGAGTCAAACAAATAGATTTATTGAGTAATAAATCAGTGCAGATGGATCCAGAAGACACACACAGATATACTGAGACCACAACAACAGTAGACAGCTAGTGCTCGACATTTGATGTTGTGGGTTTAAAAGTGAGGAAATTTGAATAAACAAATAGATTTATTGAGTCATAAATCAGTGCCGATGGAGGCAAAAGAGACACACACATATACACACACATACAGATACCACAACAACAGACGGTGCTTGATATTCAAGGTTGTGGTTTCAAAAATGAGAGAGTTTGAATGGCAAAAATGCATTATCGAATAATAAATCAATGGGTTCAGGCAGAGCAGACAGATCCAAACAGAGAGCAGCGAGGCACTGTAGGAGCCAATAAAGTAATTTTCAATGAACACTGTACTTTTGTTCTTTACCTTACAATGGTTTGGAATAAAAGCAATATAAATAACAGTGTCACATCTTTCATAGAGTTGTAAAATCCCAATTCAACCAACCAGATTGTTGACAAGCCTTCATACTCATGATCTGTTTCTCTCCCCAGAATCATATTTCATTATCTCACGGGTATACGAAACAAGTGAACACCAGGTACAGGGTGAAATTACTGTAATAGCCTTTGATCATTTCAGCTTCGCAGACAAAACATTGAGCTGACATTTTTAATATCTTTGTTACTATTATTCTCATGCACTAGTAAAGCTCAAATAAAACTGCTAGTGTTTCATACCTTGCCAGCATGTCATCCATTTTCTTTACTGATGTCCTCAATAGGCTGAGTGAAGTTTCTTTTTTTTTTTTACATATATTTTTTTCAGGTTTATATTATATTATATTATATTATATTATATTATATTATATTGATGAGCCATATGACAGTGTTGTATTGGGAGACTGATAACTAAACACTTAACAGACACAATTAATGCAAATATCCCACAGTGTGAGAACTGATTTAACCCATATCTTGCAGAACAGATAAATCAGAGCAATTGTCAGAGTATTCCACATGCAGGACATGATGGTGCTCATGCTGTGATGAATTCCTTTCCTTCTCTGTTGTGGAAGACACTGGGGAGCATTGTGTTTGTCTTAAAAGGCATCCACCTTTATTGACATAGGTAAGCTCCTACACTCAACATTCAGCGATAACTTCCTCTGTCATAACACAAATAAAGGCGAAACACCATGAGCAACCCCCCCCCCCCCCCCCCCCCCCCCCCCCCCCCCCCCCCCCCCCCCCCCCGCAACCCCCCCCCCCCTCCCCCCCTTCTCACTTCAGCCCCTGCTAATTACCTGAGCGAACGCTAAGATGACAGGTGAAGGCACACGATGGATGTCATAGTGTGTGTGTGTGTGTGTGTGACCTACAGCTGAACTTGGACCTGTGAGAAAATAACAGGTTCTCCAATTAGACCGCCAGTGTCTCACTCACTGCAGGGCTGTTTCTGAAAGTCGTCCTTACCTCGCCACACAACAATTAGCCTGGAGGTGCTCACCAGCCAGTGGAAACTTGCAGTGTGAGGTTTCTTGCAGACCTCTTTGCCTGCCAGAACCTCTGTTTTCACAAGGATATGTAATAGGAAAATTTTGGCTCTCAATCTCTGTAATTAATGCTGATATACACCTTCCTGCTCCCAGGGATTTTGTTATTTTAGTCTTAATTTAACCAGGTGGTGAAGCTGGGGTGAACCTTTTTTTTTAACTAGTTAAGTTTAAGTACATTCCTAACAAATAACCATTGTGAATTCCAGTTGCTGATTCAGTATGTTCAGTACAAGTTGTGTTCCTTGTGATGAGAGAGTAGAGTTTAAAAAAAAAAATAGAATAAGGATTTTAAAATCATGTTTTATACTTGACCCATATACTGTACATGAAGAAAAAATAATAATAATGACGAAGACAGTTGAAGGTTTTTTTAACAACCATGACTTTTTCTAACAATTACATATTTTCTCTATGAGATTGAAAAGAATTGTGAGAACGCACTTCCGAGAGCGTGTTGAGGCCCTTGCTGTTGAAGGCACATGCATACGGTATGCAGCATACTGTGAGTGTTTACACAAGGCGTTGATGCTCAGTACACATCACTCAGTGCAAACTTCTGCAGTTTGCTTTAGAAATCATCCATGTCCAGTATCAGGCACTAAAAATACACTTTAGACTGTTCAGCACTCCGTCATGGTCACGGAGAAGCCCTTAGGTGCACTACAGGCCATCTTGTTTGCCGAGCAGATAAAGATGATAAATGTCACAACATGGAATGCTTAAATGCTTTGTTCCCTAGAATGTGATTCATGGCAAACTTTGACTACGCCTAATACATCTTCAAAAGCTTACTCTGTAATGGATCTGCCTGAACTTCAACATGCCACAGCTACTGTAACTGGTTGATTTACACACATTTAGCATGATGTGATAGTGCTATTAAAGTATTTTGGAGGGTCATGGTGTATAACAGCTTTTAAATTTGTGATTCAACTTGTGTTATTTCAAAGACTGGATCATGGTAGATTTAAATTTGGAAATTTTTTTGAGCATTTTACTTAAGATTTATCGGGGTATTTGAATGAAATGGAGCTGTTATTCATGGGACACAGGGCAGAATGGTGAGCACTGTTGCCTCACAGCTATAATAACGCTGGTTTGAATACCGGTTTGCCCTGCAGTGGACTGGCAGCCTGTCCAGGGGGTATCCTGCCTTTTGCCCTATATCAGCTTGGATCGGCTGACACAGGGACCCATATGTGGTGGATAAAGCCGTAGAATGAATGAATATTTCTCAGAAATAGCTGCTTTACCAAATCAAAATTTTAGCTGAGAAATGGCAGTAAAATTGTCAAAAGTGTTATGTTATGCACATATTTGCTCTTTGTGATCCAGACTGATTGGATGGAATTGGATAAATTGGGTCCCCATATAAAAACTTTGGAACACACAGTTTTAGAGACATCAGAGCAGCTTGTGTGATGCACATAAGACAAAGTTTGAGGTTAAAACACACGTTAAATTATGTCTTTTTTATTAAGTGTATTCAAATACATAAACACTCACTTTTATATAATATATGGTAAAAGTGATTTTACGCAAACCTAAAAAAATTACAGCAAACAAACTTACCAAACACACATTATTTACATCAGAAAAATACTGCACTTTTCATATGGAACATTAACAAATAAAAAATAAGTCCGTATGATTCAAAAGTGAAACTCTTTAAAATGACAGATTTTTAAAAGTAAGAGAGTAGAGTTTGATTTATATCAGTGACATGCAAGTGAAGACAGCAACATATAAATTGGGGTACTCATGCAAAGGCTGTGAGCTCAAAATGTCTTTGAGATTGCAAATGTTTGGCACTTTCTGTGTAGATCTGCCATAGGCTGTATAATTTATTCCCTCTGAGATTCAGTGGCATAGTGAAAAATGTGGTTTTGCAGCAGAAAGCAGGGTCATCCTACTTCCCAAGGGCCAACTGAAACATTAAACATAAAAACTATTATAATCCAATTTAAAACAGCTGTTAAAATACTATTTTACATATATATCTGAAAGATCGTACATTTTATACTATATACATATTTCTACATTATGATACAGTGTATGGCTTGGCAGAAATTGATTTTCATGTTGATTTACTGAACAAAAAATGAATACATTTGTGCCATAAAGCTATAGAGAAGTTTACTCTAACCACTCTTAAAATATACCTGTATTAGAAAGTTACTTTCATGAACAGTTCAAAGGCTTTCCTCTGAGATCAACAAGGCACTGTAGCCATTTAATATTCTAGTTTTTGGCAGTGTAGAGAGATTTATGATACATTGATACATAGAGACACACTGCAAAGTAGGTAATTTTGGCACATGCACAATGTGATGCAGCTTTGAGGATCAGTGTTGTGTGTGATCTTTCATGTTTAAAAGGTACATTGAGTTGATTTTGTGATACATACAGTAACACTGTGTTAAGGCTTGACTGACCTGTTTGGATTTGACAGATTTACACTCCTTGTACTGTGGAGCAGAGGCCAATGTTTTACCTGTGCAATCAGTGTCTACACATGTGAGCTCTTTGTATGGTACATTTTCCAGTACACAAAAAATAAAAGGCTACATTAGGTAAAGATTGGATACCACTGATGTGTTTCCAGTCAAATCCCTAAAGTAAATGGCACTAAATACCACACAATTTTTTTCACAGGCGATCCTGAGGCACTGTTTGTTTGACATTAGTCTTTGGTTGCCTTGTTCTTGCTTAGCTGGCAGTGTGAGTCTCTGATTTGATCAGGAGCGGCGGCAGCTCTCGCTCAGGTTCCCCCATCATTCCCACTGGATTCTTAGTTTCCGAACTGAAATCTTGAGGTTCCAGCTGAGATGCCTCTCCTCCATGAGCCGGAGCTCCTTCCACAGCCTCCCTCCTCATCCTCTCTTCTTCCTCCATTTGCATTCTCCGCTCCTCAGCCTCAACTTCCTCTGTGGTGGGAATGGAGTTCTTCTTAGGTCTTCCCTTGGGCTTTGTTGGGGCCTCATGACCTCCTTTGAGCACCTAGAATGACACATAGACAATGTTAGTGGACTCCACTGGTAATAAATGGCAGTATAAGTCAAAGAAAAGGCTTGCTATTATAGTAATTAAGATAAGATGTATTGCTGCTGGCTGCCCGTTGTGCACTCATTTATCTTTAACGATTTCAGCCCTTTTTTGTTCCCTGAATTGTTGACCCTTCTACAAAAGTGTTTACTCTCAGAGCTGTCATGATCGGTCACACCTCACACTACACTTTCCACGCCCTAATTTTTTTTTTCACATCCATACTGCAAACCAACAGTACATGATACACCAGTAAAAAACTGAAATGACATGGAAGAGAGATTCATTTAAACCGATCTAATTGGCACATGCTAGTGATACTTTAGAACTTTCCTAAAGTAAGGAATTCCGTACAGTCGGTCTGCCTTTCAGATTTCTTTTTCATGTTTGCTGTTTCAGCTCTTGTTTAACTACTCATGACTGCCATGATCGTTGCAGCGCAAAACTAATGACAGTTCATTGAGAGATACATTTTTTCATATTTTGGGCCCTCAAACACCACTAATGAAACTTCTAAATTTTTGTCTTGATTTGCTCTGTGGTTAAACTAGGGTAGTTTCACTTTTGTCAATGCACCCATTTTTATTTGGGCCATAATGTACATCCCTAGTAAATTTCATCAAGGGCTGACCTAACCTTTTGAGTTATGCAACTGCTGCAAAACAACAAGAAAAAATGTTGCCATTTCATAACCTCTTTGGTGAAGGTAAAAATGGAAGTAATACATTCCACCCCCTCCCCTCGCCTTCTGCTCAAAAGACTTTTGGCTGCACTTTCTTGATAAATTGTACTTATTGTCTGCTTCAGCAGTGTGTATGCCTCTAGCATGTTATGAAGACTGTGGTCATGCAGTAAAACAGGCAGGGTGTGTGCAGAAAGACAGGTCAGTTACTGGCCACACACAGAATCATTCCATGTGGTTCAGATGAAACTATGGGTCATGTTTATTGGGGGAAAAGGACCGGAAAAATTACCGCAGGTCATGCTAAATCCAGTATGAATAAACCAGCAGTAAATATGTGTGTAAATATTTTATCATATCCTGTTTACAAGTAATTTTCCATGGATTTTGAAGCATGGAGGCACTTCAGTTTTTGCACTAGGTGGTCTGACAAGTCTGTGGCAAACCATGGGTATTTTCAGTATACAACACCATTCTGAACCAAAAGAAGATCTAAAGCACTTATCAGAGGCACAAGACTTCTTTAGGTAAGTGCCTCTAGTTGCTTAAGCACCTCTTCTCAAATGATGTGGTTATATACCATGGTCTCAAACTGCCTCTGAAACCGATGTTCTCCCAAAATGGAAATTAAACACAACATTTCTTCTCTTGTCCAGTTGCGCGTTTTAGTTCTTCTAGCTTTTTTTGGCGCCTTGTTGATGTGTGATATTAGGAAGCAGTGTGGTACTGTATGCACACATCGATTGACCCCTCCCACATGTGGTAGTTTTACAGAGATTTCTTATCCCATACAAATTGGCAAATTGGCCGTTAATATTACAGGTGTCCAGTAAATTACTTTACCTACCCATGTAAAATTAATCCCATCTGAATAATAATTTATCAAGCTGAACTGAGCAATTCACAACAGGGTTGTGCAGTTAAGGAAGTTTGGTAAATCTGAGCATGAGCAGCAAAAAAAAAAAAAAAACATAAATAAAGAATTTTAAGGGAAAACATGTCAGGCTTGACTTACTGTCACTTACCATTTTCTTCCACTTCATACGCCTATTCTGGTACCATGTCTTCACCTGAAGCTGTGTGAGACCAAGTGACTGGGCCAGGTCTAACCTGCAGAGTCACAAACATAACCAGTTACACATAAAAATAAATAAATAAAACATTTTAATTGTTTTAACATGCTTTAAATAATCACTTTCCACCAAGTAGATAATGCAGTGACTCATTATTCACTTAAAACAGTTTGGGGTTAGGTTCAACTTGCTTTTGACTTTAACTTTGTCTTTGAATCTTACATCAAAGGTGATGTGCTAAGAGCTTGAGTCTGACACTGTACACCTGCACCCAACAGTGTTTGAAGCACTGGTAGCGAGGTCAGTAACCCAGTCACAGCTCTTGTAGCTGGATAATCAGGGCTCTTGGAGAAAACTCTAAATGCTTCCACCACATGTGTTGATCCATGACTAATAGGACTGTTGGTTGGTCTGAAATGTGATACGGCAGGGAGGGACAGATAAAGAGAGAAAGGCAGCCATTTGTGAAGGAGGGGGCCTGCTATCAAGGCTTTTTTTTTTTTTTTTTTTTTTAAAAAAGAGATTTCCTCTTTCCTGCTTCTTTAGCCGTCAAATCACATAAAGGGCATCTCTTTCCTGCCAGCCCTACGTGAATTGACAGGGTTTCATTTGATGGTTAATGTGGAAGATGAGACAAGCTGTAACAAGAACCTAAAAAAAGCAGAGCTACAACAAATCCCTTAGATTCGTGGGATCATCTGCACAGTCTTCATTTCTGCATTAAGAGTTGTGCACATGTGCATGTATGTGCATGTGTGGGGCAACGACTGTATGTAAAAAGAAAATTATAGAAGTTAAAAAACATTACACGCATTTGTGGTCATTCTAGTATTATGCCTCAAGGCATGACAGACAAAGCTGCCATTTTTTAAATTTTTTTTACTCTTTAATAAGGTTGCACCTCATGAACTTGTTTTGCCCTTATACATAATAATAATAATGATGATGACGATGACAGTTACAATTACTAAGGTGCTAATTATTATAATTCTATGTAATTATATAATATAATTCATTTAAACTCTTTACCAGGAATAATAATTTTGGTTTTGTTTCCCTTCTGCCCACCACCCACTGACACAGAGTTTCCCAGCCCAAGAAAAAGAAAAGTGAAGCTATCTTTGGATCATAACAAACCAAAGTGGAAGCATGTCACACCTTTGATGTGGGTTTTTTTAGGGGAATTTTCTCTGTTGATGTTTTTCCACTTGCTGGGTATTTAATTAATTTTCAACAAAGTGTCAGAATCAGATATTTGATGGAATACATTATTTTGGCACAGCCCGCGTACTGTGGTTGGTTTTGATCATAGAGTTGTGCTCTGCCTTGGGGCTTCTGCTTAAAAATGAGGCATTTGTCCTTTTCCAACAGTTCCAGGCAAGCCAAGATTGGATTGATTTAATAACACATCGTGGGAGTTTTCACTATGGATTGGATGGAAGTAGATGGACAGTTACGTTTGATTTATTCTGAATATGCAAATGTATATTTAGATTAGATCAGTGGTAAGCAGACAAGATATAATGTTTGAGACATCTGTTGGGGAAAGTGTTACAGTTTGCAAGCCTAAATGCATGAACATATTGTACATGAAGCTTTTAATCATTGTTGTTATTCAGGACAACATACATGACATTTGAAAGAAAAGGAACCAGCTGGAGTAAAGTCAGTGAAACCAAAATGGAGGTGTTGGAGTGACGTAAAGCTACAGTGTTTTGTCTCCATGAAAAGAAATGATTTAACATTATTTGCTTGTTGCATCATTGGCTGTGTCAAGCATTAATATCAGACATGACTGAGGGAGTGTTTGTGGGTATACAGCTGCAGTACAGGGGTGGGAAAGGGCAAGAGGCGTTTTCCCACCAAACTGCTGAAAGACCAGGTTTGTCAACATGTAAAATTCCACTTTGAAACACAAACCTGCTTGCAGCTACTCAATTTCTGTAGTGCAGTTTTGCCACTCTGTCTATTTTGAGATAAAGCAAATCACTTCCTGTGGGCAGCACAAGAATGTTGCCAGATCTAAAGACCACTACACTAAGAAACAGAGAGTTGTGTGGCGTTGACTCATTTGACAATAGTTTGAATGTAACGTGTTCATTAGGAGCATCTGCTTATGTGAACCATGCCTTGTGAAAAAAGAAGACTTGGAAGATTTATGATTGAGAGTTGTTCATTTGCATAAAGCTGGAAGGGCTTACAAAGCCACATCAAAAGGTTTGATATTTATCAGTTCACAGTTTGACACATGAAATAATTGTATTTCTATGGCTTCTTTCCCTAAAGGTGATATGCAGCTAAAATTACTACACTTATGCTTAACAAGGTGAAAAAATATCACTGAGGGATGCCTTCCCTCAGTGATATTTGGAAGAATAGCTTGACAGTCCAAAGTGTCACTGATTCAGTGTGTTCTAGACTGAGGAAATGGACAGGGTGAAGCCAACAACCATCTACGAGAGGTCAGAATGTTCTGAATGTTCCAGAGTTTTGGATGTCGCTTGAAGGAAGCTGCTGTTGCTTCCTGTGCCCATCATAATTTAAGGAGCATGACCAGTTAATTTTGGCATGCCCATGTGTGTGTTTGTTGAGTTTCTGAGTATGTTCACGCTGTCAAAGATGCAATTAGTTTTTTCTGAAAAAGAATAAGAATAAAGAAAAAAGACTACAGTCTCGATGAGGTCCTGATGCAAGCTGGCGCTCAGGCCCCAAATATCACTGCTATGAAGCTGTCCTTTGGTGAAAAATGTTGTAAACTTCCTCTTGAACAAAGCGCAGGTGTGTTCTGCAGCTACCAGAAGCTCTAATATAAGGTTACTACTGCTCAAAGAGGTTTGACTGGTTACCATATCCGGATGTTTACTTACTTTTACCACCGGCTCTGTGAATGTACTGTCCTGGGTGTGTTCATTGAAGAAACAAAAGATAATAGTTGGCTGAGTGTTGTTATTTTGATTAAGTGCTTTGTGTTTATATTTGTGACCAAGATGAGGAACACTTAAGGTTTTAATGATCAACTTATCTGTAAACAAGTTTACCCCTAATGGGTATAGATAATGATTCATGTCACTATTTGAGAAAGCGTATTTGATGAATGTGGGTGGAGCGTCCAAACAGCCAGACTCTGCACCTGACACAAAAGTTCACAAGCAGCTTTAAATTTTACTGCACATGTGAAAGGAAGCTTTTTACAGCATTTATGCTTCAGTACTATTCTGGCTTACTCTGGAAAAGTAGCCTGCAGGCCAAAAATAAATGGGAGACATACAATAAAACTGGAAAATATGTTCTAACCTCATGTCAGGTCCCAAAATGACCCACAGACTGGAACTTAAGACATAATTATTAACATTAATGAAGCAGATTACTTCATTTTATTGTAGAAAGCTTATTGGACTTCATATGCACCTGCACATGTGTGAAATGATTAGCAGTAAATCATTGTGATACATTTGTGTTTGCTTGCGTTGGCCACCATCCCCAATTTTTTGAATAAGGTAGTGTTTCTTTGTTGGGGCATTTTTTGCTCTCTGAGCACTCAGCGTTAAAACGTTATTCTTGTCTCAACTAGAATACTGAGGTAAGGCTTTGGCTTCAGAAAATTCACATTACATGAGACATTCCCCATGGGATGGATCAAAAATTATGATGTTAGTTTTACCACTGCTTGATAATTGCACTTGTGGCTTTGAAAATGTGTGTGCATGCTTGCACTTCACTTTGCAGATGCACTTTATGCCAGGTATGCAGGTTATCAAAATGTCACAGTTGAGTGACAGTTATATGACTGGTTGGTAGCTTTGATAAACTGTGATGTTTGTTAACTTTAACACAACAGTGGTTTGTCTTTTTTTTACTACCACTAAGTCACAAAATCATTTTAGGTAGCAATGAGGTCAGAAATACCTTACTATTTTTTTCATATGCTTTTCTCTATCATGAAAATTCAGCTCTCGCCGTATCTGTGGTGTGAGGATTTGTGTTTTGCCCAAATCATCCTGATCCCATCTACCCTTTTCTCTCTGGATTAGTCTAGCCAGATGCATCGATTGTATATAAAACTGGATGTCATCTTCCAGTTGCAAAGCAAACTTCCACTGTGAAGCCTGTGTTTCACAATCTGACTGGAGCCATGTCAGTTTTAGAAAAGTGAAATTTGCACGCGTCACCTGCAACAGACATCTGATACCAGCTGTCAATCACACTGGTGTCCCCTTGTGTGCTGTGCTTCATCATCTATTTTCCACTAAATGGTAACATACTTTATACAACTGATGTCATGTTCTATTAAAGAAGACATGAAACTAGCAAGTGAGAACCATTAACACCTGAGGAAAATATTTACTGATGTTATAAATTTTTTCCCATAGACTTTCATCCAAACAGAATTCTTTTTCCAACCAGTGGAGTCAGCCCCTGGTGGCTAACTGCTTCTTCCATTCCACTTCTTTGGCTACTCTTTTGATATATTTTTTTATATACAGCCTATGGTCAGATGTCAGTGTCTGACTCATAACTGACCTGTCTGGTGTGGAGAGGTACTTCTGCCTCTGGAACTTCTTCTCCAGGCCCATCAGCTGCAGCTCAGTGAAGATGGTGCGACTGCGGCGGGGCTTCTTCAGGCGTGGCGTGCTGTGTTCTGTTTCCGAGTCACTGCTGATGCTGAGGGGCGTCTGGCTGGGCGAGGCCTCAGACCCTCGAGGATGCTGTGGGGACAGCAAGGACAGGTGCGAAGGCACCCCACCCGTGGACGAGGGCTGCGGGAGGTGGGGGGGCAGGTTGGGAGGCTGCCGCGTGATCACTGAGAGGAGAGGGTGGGCACGTAGTGACGAGGAGCCTGGGAAAGCAGAGACAGTGCGTCACATGACAGGAACAGAGATATTAAGGTATAGAGCAAAAAAAGAGAGAAGGTTTTTTGTGGGCTCTCATTTCATGAGCTCCTCGGTCACCTTTATCGTATCGACCAGTTGTAATTGCTTCGACGGGTTCATTTTTAATCTCACTATGTTTGCAGTGGGAAGTGTTATGCTTTTGACCTCGTACATGTGGAGGGCTGTGATCTCGATGACGCAGCCTGGGTTTTACACAGCTCCCCTGAACTCTTCAAATGAATGATTATTTTTCAGAGGTTGTTAAATGCTAACTGGTTTCTCAGCACGAAACCACAAGCACACAGCGAGTCTGACAGCATGATGAATCAGAAATTGCACCTACACACACACACACATAGACTGAGTCACACATAGACTGTAATATTAATAATAGTAAAAAAAAAAAGTAAATCACACTCTGGTGAAATAATAGCCACCCCCACCCCAACACACACACATTTGTGCTCTCTATCAGAGCAGACAGAAGCAGCAAGACGCCAGAATCAATAAAAAGTAACACTTGTCTGGAGCCGTGGTGGGTGGAAAGGAGGTTGGCCGAGAGGATATGGTGGGTCAACCAGAGTGGAAGTATCTGCCAGAAAAATACTCACAGCTTCATGTATAAAACAAATCCCTGGTCTAAAATTTACAAGGGAACGCAGCACAAACTGTAGTCCACGGGCTGATAAGGCGCAGCAGAGAGGACACGGGGGGGGCGGCAGTAGAGGAGGAAGATATGGATTGACATAAAAGTTTTGCAGTGGGGCAGAAAAATTTACGAGGTTGACACACACCAACACACACAGCATGTTTGCTCCTGTGTGGTTTTCCTCTAAGTCTCTCTTCATCAACCATAACAGATGTGGACACACAG
Source organism: Brachirus orientalis (assembly GCA_016785285.1). Taxonomy (NCBI): domain Eukaryota; kingdom Metazoa; phylum Chordata; class Actinopteri; order Pleuronectiformes; family Soleidae; genus Brachirus; species Brachirus orientalis. Next base: position 1,425,064 of record JAFBJR010000147.1, on the reverse strand, counting down.
ACACATGTGCACTAGTGCCCACTGGACCCATCAAATCATTGTTTCTCATTGTTTCTTTAAGTATAAGGTCAGTGAAAAATTTTAATGCAAATAAAATCAAGAGCAACGAGTTGGAACACATCTACCTTTCTTGCATTACAGTCACGCATGCAATGTATGAACTGTGCACAAATAAACCCCATGTGTAAGTCAGGCATGAAGAGAGTACGTGCTGCGTGCATGCACACACAGAGGAAGGCACAACTGCTCCACACACACGCACACACACACCAGACACTGCCTTGGGCTCATCGTGACATCATTGTAAGGAGCTGAGGTCATCAAAAACGCTCCAGTATTAGAATCCTGCTGTTGCAACGGGTCTGGACAGGAGAGAGGAGACCCTTTTTTTTCTTGTATGTTCTCAGTTTATATTGCTTTTTTTTTTTTTCACGCCGTAAACGTGATCTGTATTAATGTTTGCTTTTTTTTCCTCATCTTTTTTTTTTTACTGTTTACTGTTTATTATTACTGCATAGGAGGGGTTTCATGTGAACATTGGTGGACTTATGACTCAATGTGTGATTTAAAATTTCTCTTCAGAAGTCTCAGGAAGTTATCTCCAAGCAGCTCCCTGAGAGGAAAGAGACTGTGGGGGCAGAGACGGGCGTTGACCCACATGTAGACTTTCCATTGACAGAGAAAACATCTCTCTGACAGGTTGTTGACAAGTGTCAGAATCCTGTCAATAATCTACAAATAAACTGTTTGAGTAGCTGCAGTTCAGGCCCACACAGAAGTACATTGATACTCTTGATAATCACAGTCGGAATGTGAGGACGAAGACTAAGAATAGATCATGAAGACGAGCAAAGCCCTTTGTTTAACCTTTTTTTATTACTTGCAATTTTCAAACTATTGATCATGCAATCGGTTGTTATTAAATTACTTGTTTAATGTTTGAAATGACGCTCATTACACCTGCAGAAGCTTTACAGTTGACCTCCTTCACTGTCTGTACCAACAACATTTGCATTTCTCTCTCTTTGTTTTCAATTGGAAACAGAAATAGCTTAGTGATGATGAGTGTATGTTCCCATGTTATGGGTATAAACTGCCTGGTGACAGATTGAGAGTGCCTCAGTTTAACAGGTTTTCAGTTTTTGGCCTTGCCCTTTTAATGCAAATATTTAAAAAAAAAAAAAAAGTAGCAGAGTGGGAGGGGCAACAGGCTACGCAGCTTCTGTATCTGTGACCACTTTCATTTAGAGCAATCATATCCGGGTCATGACAGATAAGAGCAATTTAATCCAATTCAAAATCAAGAGCATCTTGTTAACTTTAATTGTCAGTAGTTTCCCAGGCCGAGTGGCAGACTTACTCGAGGCTGTGCTTATAGCAAAAAGAATTGGATTAAACATGATCCTTAACTGTTTAATCTGAAATCTGATCCATGCAGGTCTCTCTGGCAACTGAAGTCAGCCTGTAGCAGAAACTGCTTTTAGAAGTGATTTATTACTGGTCCTTTGTTGCTGTAAAAAAATCTGGTGGCAGTGATTGTGTACAAATGACGGGTAGATGACAGGTTGTCAAGCATTATCCTTAACTGTGGATGTGTACGGATTTCTTCACAGTATATGTGTGTGCGTGTGTGTGTGTGTGCCTGGCATTCCTTATGCTGTGGGGACCTTATTCTGTTTACACAGTCACATTATGGGGACTTGTCTTCCTTAAAAATCAAGTCCCCTTAACATAAATTACTACATTTTAAGGTGAAGACATGTTTTAAAATGAGGGTCAGGGTTAGGATTAGGTCAGTAGTAATTATAGTTACGGTTAGAGTAATTCTCCAGGAAATTAATGTAGGTAAAAGCAATGTCCTCTGAAGTTATGGAAACCAGTGTGTGTATGTGTGTGTGTGTTTGTATGTGCTGACATGGGTGTAATCAACCTTTTCAAAATGGCTTCATGCCTAATGCAAGGCTTTATTGTCTGCAGCCGATTAGGGTTTAAGATGCGATGAAAACCCTTTTTGCTCACTTGGGTTTATATAAGTACTCAGCCACTACCTAACGACTAAGCAGTAGCCCGCAGGCTGCCCACACGCCTACCCTTTTTTTTTTTTTTTTTTTTTCTTGCTGTTTTGATTTTTTTATCAGGCTGTCAGGTGAGATTATAACTCAGGTGATCCTAATCTCTCTGCCTTCCCCCCCAGAAAACACCACTAAAAGCCCTACTCGGAGACAAGACTCTAAATGAAATATTATAAGCTGCCATTACATCACTCATTGTTCACCACCAGTTCAGGGCTCAACGTCTACTGATCCTGCTCAAACTGACAGGGAATTAGCTCCAGCAGAATGAGCCATGATGACAAAATTGATGTACAAAATTAAGGTCTGCAATTTTACCACACAGACAGAAAATAAACTCAAGAGCTGGGAGAGATGACCACAAATAAAAATAAAATTGTCAAAAAGGTGATCTTTTGGGGAGAAAAAGAAAATTAAAAAGAAAAAAATAACAGTAATTCCAGTCGCTCCTCCTCGCACACTGTGTGAGTGCTTGGCCCCTAAAAAAACTAACATTAACAAATAAAATTAACAACAAATGCAGATGTTTGGGTCATATACCAGGGATGAAAAATAGAAAACCACAGTTTGATCACTCTTTCATACGTACATCATTGACATCACTGTCTTTCAGTGGCCTCCTCTGGTCACAGGAGGTTATAGCAGCCTTTCTTTTGCAGAAAGAACGAGTCTGTTTTCATTGTACAGGAACCACGCTTACAGGGACCTAACAACTCCCATTGGCCCAGGACCTGTAAACCAACCAGTTTCTATATCAAGCAGTAAAAACCATTGATGATGGGGAATATAGAGTGTCTCACACCCCCACAGCTACAAATAAGTGGTGGGCACGGTGTTCTGATATGCAATGTTACTCTATCCATCCAAACAGAGGGGTGCCAAAGCCTGACCACAGTGCCCTCCAGCATGTACAGCACAGCTCATATCAGAGGGGTGAGGGAATCGCTCGCCCTATTTTTATTCACCCATCGCTGTCATCATCAAATTGCAGTGGCTATTATTTTAGACTTTGGAGCAATTATCCTAATGGTTACTAGAGCGTGCAGTAGCCTTGGAGTTGTTTGGATTCATCTAGAATTACAATTAAGAATCAATCAAGAGTATTTGTTTTGACAAGATTGCATGTGCTGTGCCAACTTTTCATTAATCTAAATATTTATCTATACATGTATTGATTATTAAAGGGAAATGAGATGAATGAAAGTATGATGTGGGGAAATATTTTGAGATTAAATACTTTACATCAAAACAATCAGCTTCAAAGTAAAAATGGTTGATAGTTAGTTTTGAACAGTGCTTTAATAATCAAAAGTATTCATATGTAAGGGCCCTTTCCAAAATGTGTTGTTCTTATATTTCCCACCGAATTAATTAAGATGTAAAAATGTGATGTGTTATCTTTCAACACTGTTTTCACTGAAAATCCATTCACTCAAAAACCATGTTTCATGAACACAATTTTTGGGCACATGGTATTTGTGATATTAGATCTTCCATCTGCAGCTTATTAGGAAAGACTTTTGATTTATCAACAGACCCATTAATAACAATTCAGTAATAGTAATAGGATCGGAATGAATTATCTGTACTTTCTGTCCTACAATGGCTTTAACACTTATTAGCTCAGGCGTTTATCATTTTGCCCTGAAGCATCACTGACACTTTGACTGTCAACGTTAAATACTTAAGCTGCTGTGATTTAGAAAGTACAGAGTGAGCGGTTTTAGCAGGAACCGAATACAATTTTTCTTTTTCATTCATTTTAAAACTGTTCCTTTAAATAAAAAAAATGTCAGGGGAGAAATGAATCTAATGATTTATAGGGGTAGGTATAGAATTCAACATGTTCATTTTAGGGGATATGGTTAATAAATTATAATAAGCGCAAATAGGTATGGCACTGAACAAACTTTTTTCATTACAAAAATAGCGCAAGCATTTGAAGCTAAAAACTCACCTTAAAAGTTAAAAAATAATAATAATAATAATTACACTGATAGCAAAACTAACACATAAAAAAGTTTCCTGCATTAAAAAAAAGACTTTAACAATTATATTAAAAGAAAAAATAAAATAAATGAATAAATAAAATGAAGCTTCTTCTTACCCGAACATGAATGAAGAGGCTTTGGTCGGACAATGAGTGAAGGGCACACCGAGTAGAGAGAAAGTTTCTCGAAATAATCACAAGTCTCCTTGGAGAGAATCTCGTCGATCATGAACGTCTTGTAGCGCCGCCGGGCAGCCTTGAGCTGCCCGGAGGAGGAGAGCCTCAGCTCGGCTTGACAGTGCATGGTGTGCCGCTGACTGTGCGCACTGCGCCGTCTTCTCCTGCAGCACAGTTCAGTGGACGAGACGCCCGTGCAGGTACAGAGCCGCGCAGAGAAGAGGAGGAGGAAGATGAAGAGAGTGACGCGTGTCAGTAACACATGGTTTGTCTCTCAAACAGTGTTCAGCTTTGCCTCATGTGTCGCGGTGAAGCCTCGGCAGCCTTGAACTTGAGCCGCGCGCAGCAGCAGAGCGCCACAGTGGGAGCACACTGACTATGACTTGCGCTCACAGCCCCCGCTATATAAACCATGTGTGAACACATCTATCTGCCGCTGCTCCATCTGTCCTCCTATCCGCGCTCTCTCTTTCTCTCTCTCTCTCTCTCTCTCCCTCTCTCTCTGTTACACACACACACAAACACACACACTCACGCACTGTACATGTTCTTATGGCCACCTCCCCAAATATTCCCCCTCCACTAAGAAAGACAACTTTTATCTCCGTTAATGTCTTTTTTAACAACTTGGACATTTTTTATTAACTACAGTTTTATAATTTACCAAACTTTACAGAATAAAATCAAATTCTAAAAAAAAAAAAAGTAACCTCATTTCTGATCAGATCCAAAAAAAACACATCCGTCATTAGACGAGACCGTCTCATTGTTTCCGATGTTTTATTAGAATTATGCGTTTTGTTAATAAATATAACTTATTTTTAAGATACGGATTGTTTTTTGTTTTTTTTTTTGTTTCCTTTACTGGATGCATAACTAAATGCATCCAGTATCTAAAACCTTTTTTTAAAAAAAAGGTTACATTTACTATTTACACATTTCTTTCTTCCTTTTTTTAAAAAAAAAGCAGTACGTTGTTTAATAAATGACAGACTAATCTTATTGGTAATAATAATATAAATACAATTATTAATAACAATAAAAGCATGCTATTCATTGCCGACGTTTCGTTAGAAAAAGAGAAACACATACACAATAAACAACCGATGGAGGCGCAAAGAACTAGGTGGATGCGTTCAAAGGCCCGGGCAGCCGTGTCCTCTTCTTCACACACACACTGACCAGTCCAAACAAACGAATAAATCACTGTTCAGCAACACAGTGTCAAGTCGTGCAGATTTAATTCAGAGCCGACAGATTTAACAACACCGTGAAATATTTAGGTTCAAATCAGCCACTGCGGTGTTGAGGCACCAAACAAACACTTTGAGTGAGTTTATAATATATATATATTCTCACTTAATTAATTCACTCTGCCATGTGTTGTGTCTGTAGAAAAGGGTGTGAGTAAATAAAGACAGTTTGTGTTTTTATGTGTTTTTTTTTTTATGAACTTAATGTGTCTAAAGTAAATTAAAGAACATACAGGCGCTTTAATGGGAACACGCCCTTCGTTATCACCTGTCCCTTTCTTCCTCATCCTCCTCCTCATTAAACTGGAAAATACACGTAACCCGTTGTGTGGCTTGTGTCCGCGTTCAAAGTGTGTCGGAGGATCATTGAGGAGGAAAGTGTGTGTGTGTTTGTGTGTGTGACAGAGAGAGAGAGAGATCTGCACGAGGAGGCTCAGCGTCTGAGAAAAGTAAGCAAAGTGTGTTTTAGTCTCACATTTAGCCCTAATTAGTTTTGAAACTAATTTTAAAAAAATAAATACAATTCTAAAGATCTATTATTATTTTTTTTTTACCCCTTTTTTAAAACAAAGCATTGCAAATAATTATAATAGGTCATTTAAATTTAGGAAGTTTAAGAAGTCCCCGGTTAAGAAATAAGAGATCACTTAAATTTGTTAATTGCTTGAAATTAGTTTTTGACTTTTCTGGCCACTGAATTGCCATCTGGGGAGAAATGCAGTTTATTTAACTGAATTGAAAGTGTTGCAGTGGGTTTTGACATGACATGCTTTAAGGGAATTAGTGGGCAGGTTGGGAAAAGGAGAATTTATCTCGAGCTGCTGTGGTACCAGTGAACCCAACAACCTGAGGTGGAGCCAGAACTCAGGAGGAGTCTGGTATAATTTGTGGACTGCAGGAGCAGTGGGGAGAAGGGGAGGAAGGGAAGGGAGGGTCCCTGCTGGCTGTTGGGATGGGGGATCACTTCAGGAGACACGCTTCTATATAAGTCCACACAGCAGCGGCTACTGAGCGGCCTCTCTAATCCACGCGCTCCAGGGCTGGAGACGCCAGGCAGATCAACAAATTAAAAGAGTTATTCCATAGAGAGAAGCGTAATATGGGCTCCTGGTACTGACACCCAGTAGAGGATATTCTCTATTAGGTAGTATCAGGATGCAATCTGACACAGGGCAGACACAAAGATTAGAGCAGGGGCTGCAAAAACATTTCCACCTCTGCACAGCATGGGGGCTTTATTAAGGGGGGTGAAGTGGTTGAGATGGTGGCATAAGCACTTTGGGAAGTGTAGATTATGCCCTCAGATTATGACATTAAGGGACACTGATCACCACTCTATGGCAGGTCAACCCGAACTGAGACACAGTGGTATCACCAGTGGTCAAAGTCTGATCTCAACATGACATAGTCAGATTCGGGGATGGCACGTCTTCCTTGACCTAACCCAAACATAAACAACTAAGCAAACGTGGTGTAAAGACCCAGTTGATACACAAGTATAGTTATTCTATTCATACTTTGCATTTGTATTTTATATTCTTTATCTTTACATTCCTTATTCTACTTTATTGCTTAGAAACTGTTTTCACAAGTCATAACTGCTCTAAGTGCCTGTAACAACAGCCTGTAGTATCCTGTGCCTTTTTACTTTTAAGTCTTAATATATTTTGATTTATTGTTTTTGACACACATGTTGCACTGGTAGGATTGCATCCAGCTGTGTTTTATAGCATGAACGTGTAATAGCAATTAAGATACTACTTTTTATTTTTTTACCTTTACCTTCTATTGATGCTTAATCTATTATGTATCTATTAATCTATTCCCATTTTACACCCACCATTTGTTTACCCCTAAAATTTCTGCTGCAACAAGTGACTTTTCCTTGGTGTAGGATTAATAAAATGAAATCTAACCTGATCTAATAAGATATAACTGCATTTTAGGTGCAGTGATGAAGAAACCTAAACATAGCTGCATGTTGTAAAGTGAACAGAGTGCATATCAAATCTGTGTAAAGAACTAAAAGAATCCTAAATAGAAAGGTCAGATGTAGGAGCTCATCATGTGGCAGTTATATTTAAAGTCTTAATTGATTCAATGTGTGTGGCGCCACCTGTAGATTACTTCATAACCACTGCACAAATGTATTAGTTACACACGGGCCATTTATAGGTTCAGATAAGGCCATGTGTGCAAGCTGCACAGTGTGTAGCATCAACATACAATAGGTCACTTTGTTAACTCGGTCACATGAACAAGACAAAGACCTGTAAATAGCATTCATGATGTTCAGCCAAGACATAGGAATTTGTAATGCAGCCAAATGAATAACAACACAACTATCACAGAAAGGAGCTTTATAGTAATGAAAATGTTCATTGTAAAACAAATTGTCTTACCCAATCTGAATTAAAAAAAAACAAAAAAAAGCAATTTTTACAAACTGATCCAATAAAAAATGGCTCCCTATTATAGTAAAAGTGGTGCTGGTGACATATTTGACATAGTTTTTTTTTTTTTGCAAAATACCTGAAGAGTTAAAAATTGTGGCAGCACCATTTAAAGACAATTTGCATAACATAAAAACTGGCCAATGTCTTAAATCTTTTTTTTTTTTCAACATGTCATGTCTTCCAATTATTACAGTCAAAATCAGATCTTTTTTTTGTTTGTTTGTCCTTGAGGTAACAAAGTTCTTCCCCTCTGAAAGCTTAAAAGGACATCCATGAGGAAAAAACTCATGATTTAAATGTTAACAAATTTAAAATCGCCTTAAAAATAAACAAAAATTAATACAAAGGCATAAGTCATTAAATCTTCAAACTGGTATGATCATGTACAAACAACCTGAGCCTATATGTATTTTCAACTTTTTCATACTCTTCTATAGGACGCTGTGCACACATTTGTAGAGAGTTAAAGTCTTTACAGGAAATCCCAGCAACTATCAGTAACGCCGCCATCTACTCTCCTGGTAGCCGCGGCTGCTGCCTCTGTCATCATGATGTCTGTGTCCACCTCGGCTGTCGTGGTGACGTTTGCCGCTCCTGTCGCCTTGGTGGTGATAGTTGTCCCGACCGTGACTGTGTTGCTGGTGACGACCAGAACCAAATTCGTCCGAGTAGCGCTGGTTTCTGCCTCCGCTGTTTGTGTGGGAATGATGTTGCCGGTAGGGGGCGTTGTCTTGTGGCCTTGAGCTACCAGAGTTTCCACCTGCGGGCAGCTGGCTCTGCAGAGGCTTAGAGAAGCTGCCATTCAACTGCTCCAGCTGCTGCATGTGGAGCTGCCACATCATGTTGTTCATCTGTGGATGAAGAGAAAGAGAGTTATGGACGTGTTAACATTTCTTAATTTTACATTTGTGGTGCTGTGTCATTTATAAAAGCACTTACCATGGCATGTTTTTGCAGATTATCAGGAGATGTAAAGGACCTCAGCATTTGGGGAGGAGGGGTATACGGAGGAGAATTGAATTGGATTGGGGTCCTACAAAAGTAAAGTAACAGATTAAAAAAAATACTTTTAATAATAAAACCCCATAACAATCTACACAATATAAAGTGTGTATGTGTATACAAATAGATACAAAACCCAAGGGCAAATTTTTTAAAACAGTAAATCATGCAAAAACAGAGATGACACCAGATAGAGCCACTTTCTTATGTTTTTACACCTGGGAAAACAATTGACAGCATTTTAAGCACTTTATACATGTCAATCAAACTCAAACTTCAAACTCATCCAAGATCATTAACAATACATAATCATCCATCTAAACACATCAGCCAAATATTACAAGATAAGCCAGACAGAAAAGCCAAGTGACTTCTCTTTTCAAGACTATTGTGCCAAGATCTATGATAGAATATCTCACAAACGAGTACAGCAGCACTGACGGGAAGCCAAGTTTGACAGATCAAATTCAAAGGAACTGAACCTGAAAATAATTCTTCAGTCAGTGGACTGTTTTTGACTGGACAAAATTTGGGTGGGGAGTTTTATTGTGCATATACTCCATCCACATAGTGTTGCTAATAGTTAGCTGCTCACGCAAATGTTCCTTAAAAAAAACAGTGGGAATTAGTGACGGTGACAAAGAGATTTAAATGCCCAAGCCAGGTTAGTGAGAAAGTTGGATACAGGGTGAGACTGGTTTACGTCTTTTAACAATAAAACATGCAACCCTCCTATGAGACAGTCAAGGACACCACCTGAGCCAATGATAAATGAAAAATGATAAATGATCAAACGAAACTGTCAGACCAATGATTCTCATTTTAACATCCAAGCCACTAACTAATTATAAGCGCAATCATTATGTTGCCGGATTGTTTTTTGGTGCTTTGTCTGCTTTAGTCAGCACACAAAATTAAACATATGAATAATCTTAAATCAGCTCAGAGTTAGTTACTGTTTGATCATCAAAAGTAAAATGCCCATTCCTATCCTGTACTAGATGTATACCCGAGACAAAATCCGGTGTATAAATTAGACCATTGAAAATAAATTTTCAAGGATTTAGTAAAACAAATGCATTGTTATTTAAGAACCAATGAATGCAAGAATTTTAAAACCCTGCATATACATTGCATTGTTCTGAATTAAACTCTAGTGCCAATATGTTCAAGTTTTTCCAGTTGGTGCACCATACGGGCCCTGCTATTTGGCACGAAACATGGAAAGGACTGCATACAGAATCTTCTGTAAATACAACCTAGTCCAATGCCATTTCATGCCACATTTTATGTCAGAGCTCCAATTAAAGCCCACACAGCAGTGCCAAGAACATGAAAAAACTTGCATGCCCCAGTAATGTCCAATAGGTGGGAAGTGATTATAAGCATTCAATAAAAGGCTTCCAAATTATTAAATACAAGCAAGCTCGGTAGCAAAAGGCTGCATTCAAAGCTTGCTTGGTAGTTTTTAAGCTCATTAAGAAACTGTTAAAACAATGCCAATGTGTTGTGATTAATTCTTTTTGTCCAATCAACTATATTTTGAAAAAAACAGAAACCGGGAGAAAGTCCACATTTAACTGTTACAGTCTCCTGTCAATTTTTAGACAGTAAACTGGCCAGTACTTCCAAGGGCCTGTCTGATTACAGCAGATGGATTTATGATTCAGGGCAGTGTGTTTTCAGCAACACAATAGTGAAAGTACTATGTTAGGCTATTTGTTACTTTATCTTAACAGCTGCTCAACACTGTGATAAATCCATACCTGTAGATGTAACTGAGAAGCAGTAGATGAATTTTAAAATGAGAAGCTAGGAGGGACATAAAAGCCAGCCCAATTTTTGGCTGTGAGGCAGAAAAAAGACGGTATTTGACTCACGCATTAGTAAATCAGCATTTGTTTGTTACTTCCCCTGGCGAAAGGGAAAAATAATTTTATATATATATATAAAAGATATTCTTACCTCTGACCATGGGGATTTGGAGTATTTACAGGACTTGAGTTCTGAGAATTTCCTGTACTGTTGCTATGACTGCTTCCTATAATGAGGAAAAAAGTGAAGAAGAAAACCATTAATATGAAAACTACAAAACACTGTGCAAGTGTGACAGTTTCATACATAAGAGTTATTATTAGATATAAGGGGAAATAAAGGTTACTGGTTTGTTACTAAAAATGAACAATTATTGATTTGTTGTGCAAATATAAATGTTATTGATACTATTGGAAAGTTCAATAATAGCTGCTTAGGTAGAAAATATGGCTCTACTTTGTTCCTTTCAATACACTTTTTGAGTAAATTAAAACCCATCTGATCAGATACATGAAGAAAATCTGCTGTGCAATAGTTCAAGAGAGGAAATATATAAAACACGATCTTTATTTTGAAGTGAATTATTAATGCTTTAATCAAATCGTGTGACCCCCCCCCCCCCCACACACACACACACACACCATAATATATAGTAAATCAAAACTAATGCTGTTAATTTACAATGTGAATACCAGTACTACTTCTCAAAGATCTAGTTAGTTCTTATCCAATGTCTGTGTAAACTCACCTGATCTGAACTGCACATGGATATTTCTTCCGAACAGCGACGTTCCGTTGAGAAGCTGCATAGCATACGGCACAGACGCTTCGTGCTTGTAAACGGCAAAACCAAATGTTTTCTGTTTCCCATCCGTATCTTTGGGGATTTTAGTTTTGATTAGAGGTCCAGCCTATGAAAACAGTCAATGAACACCATAGTCACATAGCAATATGTTGATGCTAAAGCTAACGACTTGAACGTTAAACGATTCACCGTTTGTGCACAAAATGCAACGGCGTAGAAGAAAACCAATGTAAGTGCACTTCTTTACAGATAAACATTTCAATTTAGCATTTGAAGTATTACGTGCGTTAGCATTGTGCGGGTGTTATGCTAGCTTTACACTTAGCATTTGCGTCAACGTCACCTGTAAAAACAGTTCAAACAGAAGCTCCTCCGTCACCCTTGAGTCCAAGTTTCTGATGAAGAGCGTCCTGTCCGTTTCTTCCTCTATTCCCATCGTTTGTGGCAGGTAATTGAACTGAAACAGTCGGCTGGCGTGGAAAAAAATGTCAGCGAAATAGAAAACCGTAGGCCCAGTTTGCCGAAAAGTGAAATCATGTGCCGTGTCCAGACTTCCGTCGTGGTGAATAGTGGCTACTGTACGACACTTTGAACACCGTACGACAGCTCCTGCTTACCGAGTAACACGTTTTCATTATGAATATTTGATCATATGTATTTCATATGTGATGAGTACGACGTCTGTTTCCATTCTCTCCAAACTACAACTCTAGTAAAACAGAGCTGCTGCTGAACAATTGGAAACCTTTTATCATGCTGTAACTTTCGCTGCCCAATATTATTGTATAATACAGTATAATTTAAATGGTAACATTTGACATTTTGTAATTAGCATGGCTCTCAGCACGCATTCCAATAAGTTCACACGCTCACAACTATGAAACTCACATCTATGAATGGATGATGCGAAGGCATTTTTCTCTACGTAGTCTAATTATACAGCTGTCAAATAGGTTTATGCTGCGAACACTCGTTGCAGGAAAGTGCACGAATGCCGTGAATGCGTGCATTATATTCTATTATAATAGAATATAAATAAATATTCTATTATAATAATAAATAATATAATTTATTATAATAGCGACTCATTAAAGTCTAGGTTTTAAGGTTTGAAGTGTAACTTAACGTTTACTGTTTGTATCATCTATTTAGATTTAAAGATGTCAGGAAAGAAGTAGAAAACTATTCTCAACAATCAACAATCTCACTTCACACCAAGTTCCAAACTTGAATATTAGACTTGATAGCGGTCCAGTCAACTAAACTGAAAGACTGCTTAAAGTGAGTAAAATTGACATATTCATATTGCATGCATTGTTTAATAGTTTGACTTTAGAGATGTAAACATGTACTGTGAAAGTGGGTAAAGGAAAATCTGTTAGGATGGATCCAGAGATGGATTTACTTCTGATTTATTAATCGACAAAAAGCTTTCATATGATTATCTCTGTTCTTCTCTATATTTTCATCCCAGGTGTCTTTTTCATAGCAGATATGTTTTGCCAAAGTAGAAAAATTACTAACACTAAAGGTCACACTACCAAAAACTAAATCACTAACCATTTTTACCTGATTATTTGTTTGGAGTGTTTGTTTTGTTTTTTATTAAGTAAATTCAAATTGAGCACAAATATTTTATGGTTACATCCCTCTATGAAAATTAAGTGATATATTTTGTTGGTGGACAAAACAAGGCATGTGAGGAGACTGAAAATGTCATAATTTTTCAGATTTTATTTTTTTATGGATCAAACAATATATAAATTTACTGAGAGTCAAAGTCAGTAATTATACCTCAAAACCAGGGGTGGGCAATTATTTTCCCCAAGGGGCCACAGGAGATACTTTAAATATTGTTGAGGGCCGGACCAATGGGCTACATTAAACTCTGCTCAGTTTTCATTTAATGTCTTTTTAAAGAGCAGTAAATTGTATTGTTTTGGTATAAAGTGGGCAGCATACAAACACACAATAAATCTTCTATCCACACGCGTTGTGCGGATAGAAGGAGCAGACAAATCAACTGATCTCTGTGTAAAAGAATGAGAGAGAGAGAGAGAGCTGTGGGGCAATATTGTACATGAGCGTTGATTCTGTCACCACGCATCGATCAGTGTATGGGAAACTCAGGAAACATTAGATGCACTCCAGAGCCCTGTTATTTACCTTTTTTATTTCTAATAATAATGCTTGTTAGCCCAACTCTGTTTGTATTATTTTAGTGCTGGCTGCCTATTGTTACAATGCTTGCACCTGATCACTGTTCTTTCTTGAGGTCCTGAAAAAAGCACAACAGAGAAATTTTAAAATTAGAAGAATGTGCATTTCTGGCATGCCTTTGATCATTGTTTGACAGGTGGCACACAAATTTAAGATAAAATACAGTACAATTATAAAGAATGGAAAACAATAGTGTGAATGCTGACTCAGCAATCAACCTAAGACACCCTAAGAAAAGACACACAAAAACAGCTTAAAATACTACATAGACCATGAAAAAACAGATAATGTTCATTTTCATGATTTCTTATTAGACATCAAATGCCTTCAGTGTAAAAAGTGCTCTAATGCAAATCTCAATACTTAAAGAAGATAATGAAAGTTTCTTAATATTTGTCTGATAATGTTTACCTGTGCTCTGTCGATTTTCATTCTTTTAAAATATGCTTAAATGGTTTTTATTTCTCTTTTCATTCATAGCCCATATACTTTGTACCACCACCTTGCCTTGGTAAGATTAATGCAGATGTTGACCCTTTTTCGTTCTTACTCTTCTCTTCATTGACTCGGTTTAGATTAGTGGCCCAAGAGCCTGGAACTACGTGTTTTTTAATCTGGCGATATCACTGAATGTGGAGGTCAAATGAGTGCAATGAGCGGTTTGACTTCCACCCTAAACAGCTTGGACCTTTGCATCCATCCTCCGTACGAATTACATCAATTTCAATTTTGATGACTTTCTTCTTCATGAACGGGAAACATCTTCACTTATTCTGGCCTGATAAAGCCCAAAGAGAAACAGGGATGACCCTGCATTCATAGTTTGAAGGGTTCCCCCTTGAATTTATGGAATATTTTAGTGCCTGTTCAAGTCATCACAGATGAATGCCCAGCTTGCTTTCTCCATTAGGTATTTATTTAAAACTGAAGTCCAAGTTATGCTTGTATCTCTTACAGTAAATTAATCCTGGTGCAAAATCACACAGCACTTTTCATGCCAAAACCTTGGCTGTCCTCATGTCTTTTTAGGCACTGTGCTATTGTTCACAGTTGTTAACACTTGATGCATTGCATGTACTGGCACTTATACTACAAAATGCTTGTGATTTAAAATGCTGCAATGGAAGCAGTTAAAAAAAAATAGCGTGAACCGTAAAACTACACCTGTGCTGTATACTATTTGATGACTAATGCTTTTGAATCTATTTTGGGTTCCCGCATTGCCATTAGCCCATAATTCTCCCTGTATTTGCCTCTCCCATTTTATAACCATTGGAAGAATTTCAAGGGAGCACTATGAAAGTGCTGTTTTACAGGACTGCAGTTTGGAAATGAGGTCAAGCAGAAAGTGTAATAGAAGGCAAAGCAGGCCAACCTGTTAAATATGTGTAACTGTCATTATACCCCATGGAAACTTTTGCTTGAACAATAATTAAAAAATAAATCAATGAAATCTCTTACCAGAACCACTTCAGTTATTCCTCAACATTGTACTGGATACTGTGTTATCCTGAAGTGTCTGAAAAGAAACAGTAGATGGCAGCATTGATTCAGTTATACCATTGTTGCACAAGTAGAGGCTTTATCTCTGGGGGGGGCATGAGACAGATGCTGTGCACTGCAGAAGATAAATGAATATGTAAAGAGGAGTTGAATCTAATTGTCATAGAAATATCTTCTTCTTTCATGTTGTCTTGTTGCCTGTAGCCCACTTTTAGTGTTATAAAAGGCAACTGTTTTGGCATGATGCACCCTGAGAGATGCAATGCTGCCCTCCACGGTTCGAAGTTCTCAATTACAGTTCGTCAACACAGCCCAAAGTACTGTGCATAAGTCTTAGGGCACCACCTGCTCTGTTGTTCTAATGTCAAATTCTGTATTCATTGGAATTCGGATTGGAATGATGTGACTGAAAGTTGGTCTTGCATATTAGCAAGCTGTCAACAGATTTAACTCATACTTAACTAGTGCATGTGATGCTCAAGTATGTTTTACATAAACCTGGCATAAGAAGCCTTTTCAAAGCAGATATTTCTCAACATGAAATAGTAGGAAAAACACAGGTTTTACCAATAACATTCATAAGGGTTCCCTTCCAGTTTTAAGAGAACCAGGGCCGTGGTATTGTTCAAGTATAAGGGTAGATCGCACTAATGCTTCAACACTTTAACCTGCAAAATTAATTTAATTTGTTGTCTACCGTTTTATCCCATACACCCCAGATGACACAGAGCAAAAGGCAGGGTACACTCTGGACAGGTCACCAGTCTATCACAGGGCCATCATAGAGAGGCGAACAACCATTCACTCTCACTGCATACATTTCCCATACTTTATGGCTCTTCCAATAAACTGATCATACTGTATAGGCATCATAGCTGTGTCTCAACAACAAATCTAATGGTGGCCAAAGACTTTTGCACAGTACTGTATGTGCAGTTTATTTAACTGTACACACTTACAGGTTTGTTTAGTTTTATCTTATGATCCAGGCTCTGTTATGCCTTTAAATCTGTAGATAGAAACACTTAGACAGTAAAGATGTATGCAAATTAACTCGATTACATATCAAGCACACAAGACTGGGCTGCGTTAACATAATTAAATGGAGGAAGGGGAAAAAAAAAACTGAAATGGGAGCAGTGCTGGAGATTAGATAATCATTTATCAGGCCATGACGGAATTTGCTCGAGGGCAAGATGGTGGCCAGTGAGTGACAGAGCAGGACCCCAGAAATAGGCCACAACCAGCCACCTCTGCTGTGATAACGTCTGGGTAAAATCCTATTGTGGTTTAATGCTTCTATTCAAGGCCCCTGTAATGTGTATACACACATCTTCACTCCTGAAGGTTTAGTGGAACCCTGTTGTGACTGACTGACAGTGAGGTACATCCTTCACCCAACTCCCACCCTTATTTTAGCCTCCATACGCAACACATGCTTCCACTGCCTTTCTCTCCTGGTCATTAATATTAATAATTCACATGGAAATAAGTAATTTAGGATAATTAAATTCACATGAATATTTGTCGAATTAAAGTTTAATCGAGCCATTCCTCTTAGGCAGCCTGATGTCACAGAGCAGCTCCCTGTTTCAGTGCATTCAGTATCCAGGATGGCCAGTATCATTTTTGATAAGTGCTACTTGGTGCTTATACAGTAAACCCCCCAGGTATAAGAAGTCTTATTTGACATCTTCTGTGCTGTTATTTTAAAGAATCATTTGATACGGATGGTTACGTAGTGGTTCTTAAAGTCCTTTTGGCAGTACATGGAACAATCAAACTTAACTCAGGATAGCAGGATCACTTTTGTGGTGGGCACCATCAATAATTCAGGATTGCAGTCTATGCATATTAGACTTGCTTTTAGATAGTTAGGTAAGTTGCATATATAGTGCATACTGCATACAGTACCTTTCTCCAGCAAAGTCGCACTTTATGAATGGGGAATCCATGTACAATATGCATCTGTTACATCCATCCAGTCCTCTATGTGACTAGGTGAGTAATAAAGATTGTTACATTACAGCAAAGGCATGATATTGCAGCAAGAGAAAAGTTGCAGTGTTGTCTCCAAAAAGTTATGCATTATTCAGCTTTTTCCCATTTGAGTCGTAGTCGTCTCCAGTCAATCATCAGTCAATCATTTTCAGTAGGTTTGCCTTAAATACTGGCTTTGGCGTGTTTGACTTGAGGCATATGTTCTGTCCACTTTGTAAAACAAATCTGATGAGGACCCCCCCCTCCCAAACACACACACATACACACACTGGAGTTAATCACTAGCAGCATGCCACCCCATTTCAGCACCCTCCTAAGACAAATGGACACAAATGTCTTCTGAAGTGTGTCCGAGCTCCAGCATCTCCTGCTGCTATACATTTCTGTCATCCCTATGTTAATGCTGCACATTGCTGCTGCCCTGACTCACTCGGCTTCATTTTCATTCCGGACTGCCCTCTTGCATTTTACTTTCCTCTCTTTCTCTCCCTCTCTCACACACAAACTAAGGCAAAGATCCATCTGGTTGTTACAGTGCTGCAGTGTCCCACACCACAAAATTGACTGCAGCCGCGCGTCCCAAACTCTTTTTTCCTTTCCATTGCCAATCTAAAACGGCAGTTATGTTCCGTATATCCGTCGAGATAGGGCACACAAACAGGAGTACCCTTTGCAAGATTAGGTTATATTCATTAATCCCTTTCCCCTACTCCTCCCATTACATGTACCCCCTCCACTGTTTCAAGAAGTGAGGAGTCAGCATAATGCTGACAGCCGGGCTCACCCCTGACACCAGCCTGTAGAGGAGCGAAAAATACACTTTTGCCAAAGGTGCCATCTGGAAGGTGTTTCTTAGTCGAGGAATGGAGCGGATTGTCCTGCAGGAATGATTAAGAACAAACCTCATCACATGACAAATCTGAATCCTCTTTGGATGTTTAGAATTACCACTCTCTCCCCTTTTCTGCTGCCTTTTTAAAGCCCTCCCAATCTTCAGAGAGAAATTTGAGCTCTATCAAAAAGAAAGAGCTTTTCTTTATTTCCTCCTCCAGTGGTTATGTGTTGTCTAATTAGTTAAAATCAATTAACAATGAAGGCTGCAGAGTGAACATGCCATCACAGCCAATCAATACTGCTGCTAATAACCTATAACTCTAAGGCTGACCCTCTCAGGTTTCCTCTTGGAACACTGTCATTGCTATGATAATCAGATCAGATAAGGGTTCTGCACCCCCGATACAAATATTTGCCCTACATGCAAATATTAGAACCATAAATCAGTCCAACTCTGTAATGTCAGTATATTAAAAAAGAAGGCAGGAAATGGAATGAGTTTAAATAATAGTTTCCAGTAGATACAGGAGGAAATTCCACCATCTATGCAAGACTTTACAGCTGTACTCCAACAGGAGTTCCTCTTGATCGAGTGTCACTCAAGATGCTGAAATCTTATTGTTTCACAAAATGATGGAGTCATTACTCTTGTATGTTTACTGTAGCTTAAAAAGAGACTCCATGCATCATTGGTATACAGTTAAGAGACTATTAAACTGCCCAAAAAAGGCCCCAAGGAGCCAATGATACAAATGAAATAACATTTCTTAAGAATTATCATTTCACAAAGTGAAGCCATCTGGGTGTTTGTGAAGAGCACAAAAAGGTCAATATTTGTTTCTTGTCTAATATGCATGATATGAATTGATTGCTTTCTCTAGACACAAACCAAACATTACATTTATGTTGGCATACATTTATGTTAAAATTCATGATAAATAAACTCTCCCAAGACCCCACAGTTTTTTTTTTGTTTTCCTCACTCCCAGCCTCAGCCCTTTATCTTCACTGTCAGGATACAGCACATTACTTCAAACCGATGCTGGAGCAGCTCTAGGCTGTACTGTGTTCCTCACTGCAGAATAATAAAAAAACTGAAGAGGAGTTTGACAGATTCGGAAAGATGGGACTATGTCAAATCTATTGAAGGCTGTTTCAGGGGTTTGGATCTATTATTGTCACAACTAATATTGTGGATATGCGGTCCTTTGCTCATTGGCTTGTGGACTTCTCTCTGCTAAAACATTCTGAATTTTGTTTGGCATTCAGCTCATTTGTTGATCGTTTTAGAGAATTTCAATGCAGAAAGATTTATGAAATTCATCCTGTGTGATCCTCGGTAAATAAATCTACCTTAGTGCACATGTAAACATCACCATTTGCATGTCCACATTGTTGACACATTTGCTTCTTATCAACTAAATGTCGAATCCATTTGTGTTTCACACGGCCTGGAAAAAAAAAAAAATCACTACGCATTCCCATCAAATAGTTCAACACATCCTTTAACTCTAATTGACTTTGACTCCAACAGCAGTGACATTTTAATGGACAGCTTATTAAGACATCATGTCACAAGTCACTGTGAGACAAATATGGTTTTAAATCTTTGCTTTTTTTCTGTTTCTGTTTAGACTATCCATCATTTAATGGTCGACCATGACCCTGAAGTTGCCCTCTGAGCACAAGCCCTGAGACCTGCAGGTTGTAGACAAATGTCACAGAGACAGAGGGCGACCATGATCATTTCTGCTCATTAGCCTTGTTATACATAATCTGTGGACATTGCCTTTACATAGCTGGGTGGCATTAGGGAAAATGCAAAGGTCGCCAGTCCATCGCAGGGCCAACACACTGAGACAAATAACCATTCACTTACACACTTACACAGTCAGTTTAGATGGTCCAATCAACCTTTGCAAGTTTTTGGACCCGGGTTACCCAGAGAACACCCAAGCGCACCACTGTGTGGCCTGCACATCTAATACATGCCATACATGTACTAAATTTGTTTAATATAGGTCAATTAAAGTTTAAGTAATGGCTATGCTGAGTTATTCTAAGTTCGTCATGTCATCCTCAGTTATCACATTATTACTATCACTATTACCTTGATATTGCTTTGGAAAACACATGGTATACTGTAATAGTATCTCCTTATCGCCACATTATTATTACCATTGTTATTACCAAGCCAGAAATTGTATTAGAAATAAGTAACCATGTTGTCACTGAACTATACATGTTACCCAGTGGAGTAAAGTGGTAGTGCCATTATATTTAGCTGACTTGGGGGATATGGTGTCGTCTGTCGCAGGTAATTAAGACTCTATTAAAAATATGATTTACTTAATGTTGGCATCATAGTGGGTCAAGTATGATTATTATTATAAAACAGTGCCATTCCATTTAAAAACTGATGTGTTTCCAGCATATAAAATTGGAAACACATCAAATCTGGTTCTGATAAATCCACACAGTGTTTACTGTCAAAACAATGTCCCATCCAAGTGAGCTATGACATTAAGTACACACATTTTAACAGAGGAGGGACATTCCTGTGACATTATGCCCCCCTGCTTTCCATTTTCCCAGAGCACACTGATGCATGCAACAATGCATCTGTTGTCCCCTCTAGATCTTTCCCCTCGAGAAGGAAAGAACTGGGGATCTCCCAAAAATAGCACTTGTATGAAAACTCCCACCAGCTGCTTTATGCTCCACTCAGGGATCATATTCTATCAATCTTCCAACCATTTATTGATGGGATGTCCACATAAATTTGCCTGACAGGCGTTGGAGCACAATGAAACATTAATTTTTGTCCTCTGTCTGGTGTTTCTAGATGTAGGGGAAAGGTCTGTCCCTCTGGCCACAAAAAGCAATGACTCATACATTAACTAGTGGATAATGTTCATGGAATATGGCACAGCAGGACCTGTATTGATGGCACAGGCTTATGTGAGCACTATAGAGTGGGGCCAAATTTTACATACACATTTTAATGTTAACAACAAGATGACCTAGTTATTAGAGAGTGTTGCTATAGACTCTATTATACAGCCAGACATTTAATCCCCACATGTGCATCATATTAAAATGTCACCGAGTACTGTGAGACATTCAGCTTACTTTTCTTGCTTTAAAAAAGGATTTGTCTATAAGTTCCCTTTCAGCATTAGCATAGGAGGTTACTGCATCCCACCTTAGTGAATTTAAAGACTTTTTTGTCCTATTTTAGGCCATACATCTTATTGAACATTGTTGCATTTTGTTATTGTAGGTCATAAAACAACAGAGGGATTCATTGCCTTCTAACTGCAGGCTTTGTGAGGATATGTAAAGGAGGGATATACAGTATTTGCATATTTACACTTTGTTTTCTTTAATGTGACAGCTATGTAACTGCGACTGAATGAGGCGCCAAGGTTACTCCG
The DNA here is from genome assembly GCA_016785285.1 of Brachirus orientalis. Taxonomy (NCBI): domain Eukaryota; kingdom Metazoa; phylum Chordata; class Actinopteri; order Pleuronectiformes; family Soleidae; genus Brachirus; species Brachirus orientalis. The sequence goes on along the minus strand of JAFBJR010000147.1, from coordinate 1,403,499 downwards.
TGGTTTGATGCTCCCTTTTAAAAACCTGTCAGAAAGTAAATAAATTATGTACATCAATCCATGTTGCAAGTACAAGGAAAATGTGGTTCAGTGTAATTATTGCCGCAGATATAGATGGGAATCAGATGGGTGATGGTGGTGTTCCATAAATCATATCTGTTATTGTACAGCTCTGCATGTGGCGCTAATAGAAACACGTGCCCTCACTGTACGGTACTATGTCCCAATCTTACAACCAAGAAACTACAAGTATGCATGTCACAGAACACAAAAGTATGTAAATAGTAGATTTATTGTTTTCCTTGTTGTGTTTCACAAACAATCCGGACAAAGTCATAAACTGTAGCATAAATGTATGTTACCAGACTGTCAGGCAGTGGAAATAAAGAATATATCACTGACAGTAACAGACTGAAATTGAAATTCACCAGTTTCAGAAATGTACTGTATAATGAATGGAGTGAGGAGAATTTCATTTCAAACAAATTCTTTTTTCATTAGCAGGGTCAAAAGAGTGCCGGGCTGAGGTACAACTTCACTGCTGCAGAGTGACAGCAGCAAAATAAGCACAAGTTGCAATGATATATGGCTAAATTAATAGGTGGCACATGAAAGGGGATAAGGTCGGAACCATCATCAACACTTCCCCCTGGAATCCCAACCTCTGCTCCCAGATTCTTAAATCCATTATGATGAAGGGATGAGATAAGAAGCTGTTTGGTAAGTCAAAAACCAAACAACACTCAAATCAATACTGTTATCTACCAAACAGCAGCCCAGTGACTAAAACAAACAGTAAAAGGACGCAAGCATTATTTATTTAAGTTGAGTGATTCAACACTTTTGTTTCTGTTTGGAAAATATAGCCTCTTTCTTGGTTTGGATTTGCATGTGGGATGAACATTTTTCCTTCTCCTGAATATTTATTATTAACTCTCCCTTCTTCGGTAAATAAAAACAACATCTTTAACTCCTTTCACCCTGTGGAGCCTTGCACAGGGGGAGGTCTGATTATCTCATTGTAATATTTTCCGTCTGGCTAACAAAATCTTATTTTCATTGCGCCCAGAGGCTCACTTGTTCGTATTGTTATATTTCATCACTTGGTTAAGTGTTTATTGAGTTTTTCATATCATTTGTGCTAAGGTAATGTCTGACTCAAAGGATTTCTTCCAAATTAGGGTCTCTGCAGGTGTTACAGTTCCACTTGCAGTGCCGGGATCTGTGCATAATTGTTTGTTGTCAAACCATGTTTCTTTGCTTAATGAGCCTTCTGTTGTGAATGCAACAGTAATCAGGACTGACCAAGTGCTGTCAGTTACACTGTGCATGTAAATTTCCATCCAGCAGGGCAATGACTGAAAAACAGTATGTCTGAAGCGTCTGCCATGTCAGCTGCTACCCTCATTCAACCATTTCTTTTCTGTTGAACATATTCAATTGGTCCTGTCCTGCGACACTATAATTACTCCAGTGTGTTTCACTTAATCATATGAACATATGCTAGTCATAGTTGGATGAGCGAGCTGTGTGTGCCATGCAGCTATAATTTATGAACAAGTTGGGAATATTTGGAGAATTTGACTTTCCAATTTGTTGAACATACTGACCGCGAACTTAACAGAAAAATACAAAATTGCATTCTGACCTGAAAGGTCCTGTGTGTAAGATTGAGTGAGGCCTCATGGTGAGAGTGTAGATTCCAACAAACAAGGACTTCTCTGGTCACCCTTCACTTTCTCAACTGTAGTGTGGAACTATGGTACCCATTGCATACCATAAAGGATGTCGACATTTAGTGTTTTGAGTTAATTTATCAGCTGACAGGGTTCCCATAGTTTCAGATGTTTTAATGTATTTATTCTTCGGTTTATGCATCAGGTACGTAGAGCATTTCTTCTTTGTGTGCTTTAAGCTTCTGCTTTAAAGTGTGAAAAACATGCCCTGGTTGGTTTCTCCATTTGGTTTGCTGTAGAAATATGGTGGTGCAAGATGGCAGACTTTTTCAAAGCATGACCTTTTTCTATATAATTGGCTGTTTGTAAGGCTAAAAAAACCATACTTGCTTTTGCAGCAAGAAGACCTGATTTCGCGACCCAGTCGGAACAAGGGCCATTCTGCATTGGTGTTTAGATGTTGTCCCTGTGTGTGTGTGTGTGTGTGTGTGGGTGGGTGGGTTTTCTCTGGGTTCTCTGGCTTTATTTATAGATTTATTCCCAATAAGATAATTTGCTCTTTCATCATTCTCCTTTTCCTCACATATAGTGCTTTACACTGGTATAGCAAAATTAGATTAAGATGGAGCAAGAGATATGTTGACTCTAATTATTATTATTTAATTTATTATGCTTTTTCTTTTATCTGTTTAATTTTCTACGCACTCTGGTCAAATTCCTCAGCTCCAGTCCGATAACATTCCCTGGTATATACAGTGGAAACAATATTTCTGATTTTCCTCCAAGTATCATTGTACGCGTCCCACAGTTTGAGAACCATGGCTTTAGTGTATGCACATATAAGTATATAATATAATAATTTGTGTAGCCATTAAGACTGAGCAAGTGTTTTGATGGATTTTGCATTTGATGGATTTTGCATAATGATATATGGCATTGCTTAAATGAAGTGTTTTACTTATTTTATCAGTTTCATTCATGAAAGGACATGATATGATGGTTTTGAAAATCAAATTTTCAAGGATTTGTTAAAAGACGATGCGCATTTATGTAAGGCTGAAACGATTCACTGATTATTAATTGATGACTAAATTAATCATCTGTGTCATCACCAAAGGATAACAGCAACAATGCAGCTTAATAATGTAAAGAAGAACATCAGTAGCTGTTAATATGTGGTGGCATTTTGTTGCTGCTTTATTAATTATTGTAGTCACAGAGTGGAAGAACTTTGTAGTTTCCTCATCAGTCCACACATTCCTCATCTTGCCTGCTGCCTCCACCATTTTGGCTATTTTTTTTTCAGTATAGCAAAATGTGGAAAGAGGAAAATTTCAGTCCATTTATTTCTAAATATCCTCTTTTTATTCACTAAATCATTTTCTGCCATCCCTCAAGTGTAAAAATGTTAATTTGACATATGATTTTTTTTATATTTTGTGTTCCCATTCAAATATAATCAGTAAATCAATCTGATGGAAACACACCTCCAGTTAACTTTTTTTGTTGGAAGTAATTATATGCATAAAATAATACTGTGCACATGCAGTATTCATAGAAGAAATCCATTCACTGTGCTGTTACTTTGGCAAAGTTGCACGGGGAACTATAATGCAATATAAATCATGTGGAGAGAGAAAAAAAGATAGTGAACTAAAGCAAAGGTAGAGAGAGGTGGAGACTGACAGTAGCAGTAACAGGCAGAGTAAGGTGCCTCAGTCATGCTCAGGGACATGAGCATATGACTGAGACAGTGTCGGTACTGCAGTGGCAGCAGCCGGTAATTATCTCTGTATTAGCAACATGTCCTCTGTGTCGACCATTTCATTAGCTACGCATCCGCTCCCAGTATATGATGGGGAAACCATTATTGCCACCCCCTCTCCCATTTTTTGTTTCATTCATTACTATATCATCTGTGATGGAGTTAATAGGCTATGGGTGAAGAATACAGGATAGGTATCAGAGGTTAAAAAAAAAGTTGTTTTATATTCGCAGCTTGTTCTGTATCTGTGATGTATATACTTAAATTTCTAGAATATGTGTAGTTCCAGTGTCTTCCCTAAAATTGCATAAATTAATGATGTTTTCTAGTCAGCCACATCGATCAGTCCCTTGAATGTCAAGGAGGTACAGCCTCCTGGCTTTGTAGCAGTGCTGAATAGGTTAAAACCCAAGCAATCCATAAAAGTAAAGCTGCCATGTGCTGTCCTCCTAGTTATTCTCCACCTCTCTCTTTCACTCCCCATTGCATGGTCCACACCAATGAGGTAAGTAGCCTGCTTTAGTTTTTACAATAAAACACAGTGGAAAGTTTTGTCGAAACAAAACCTCCCCAAGGAGTGCTGCTACATGAGATGTAAGTAGGTTGGAAAGCCACAAGCAAAACCCCACAGCAAGCAACAGTAGAGAGAGGGTAGATTACCAATGCAGTAATAAAAAAAACATGAATGCAAATGCATACAATACTTAACCATGCACATTTACAACCAAAAGTAAACTTAAGAAATCAGGTTGTTTTAAGATTCAGGGGTGCTGGGGTTACTATTCTCCTTCATAGATTGCTACATCTTTAAATAAATTTGAGTCATCCACTGATCAAGATGACTTTATACATGTAATCTGTATAGCTAAAAAAAAAAATGAACCTATAGAATGCTATGCCACTAACAACCCTCTCAAGATCTTACATCACACTGCAAAACACAGATTGCATGTGGACTCGCATTCTTGATAATAATTCAAGGCTACAGATGGAGATCTCAGTGCGACGGTGTTTTAGCTACTATAGGGTGATGACAACACTTTCCTCATTATTGACGTTGTTGGGTTTAGGCACAAAATACATAGGAAAGGACCATGTTTTTCCCTCTGTGTGTAAAATTCCTTGTCATAAAACCAATGATGTCATTGTAGCACAATAAATCCATAAAAAATTTAATGAGAAACAGCCAACATCTGGTCTCGAACTGTGTTCCTCTACTTTGCAAGCTTCTCAGACACTACATACCCCCACCAACCCCTTCTACCTCTGGGTGATAATTTTGCCACAGCTACTTGAGAACTAGTATGCCACTATACAAATATTGGCATGACACAGACACATAAGACTCACTCACTCTCTCTCTCACTCATTGTCTACCGCTTTATCCACTGAGGGTCATGAGGGGTGCTGGTGCCTAACTGACACATAAGACATAATTTAATTTAGTTTAATTACCTCAAAGAAAAGTGAACCAACAATGTTTTTTTTCTGTGAGACAGAGGCTGAAATAAAATCACAACCAATCCATCAAACTCTCTGGTGTATTAAAAATAATGTTTTGATGTTAACATGTTATGAATGTGAGGTCACATGGATCCAATGAGTTAAAGGACCCACACATGTAGGGTATGGACTGAAGAGTGATTACAAAGCTCCCAATGGGATTAAAATGTCACTCAAAAATATGTATGGCTCCCTCAGTATGATTGCTGCAAAGATCTCTAAGTGTATACAGTAGTAAACACCATCCTCCTGACCTAGATCATCTACACAAGTGTGGAGGAAAGTAGAGTGAAGTGTATTTTCACAATTTCCCTCTTGATATAAATCATCCTCATCCAATTATAATAGAGTCTATAGCCTATACTATGTGGTTTTACCATAGGGCAGGGAAAAGATCATTTATTCAGATGTCTTTTACAGTGAGTACATGTGAAATTTTACTTGAGCTTTAATGGGGCATGTCCTTTTAATTAATGGGCCTAGGTTGAGTTGGAGATGGTGGAGGTTTTAAAATGCTAAATGATTTGTCTATTCTCTTTCTTGCCCAATAGAGGTTATAATGTGATAACAAACGGTAACTGAGAACATTTGATTCCAAGTGTAGAAACTTTGTGAAAGTTCTTTATTTGTATGAAGCTGTCAATTGCACACTGTCCTATTGTAGTAATATTATCACATGAAACTGTTTGATGTAGGGATTCCTGTGGATAAAATGAACAACTTCCCAATTATCAGGATGACAAATTCTCCATAAGTCCATCAGTAGCACCATACATTTATTAATGCCTGTTTTCCAACATGGCAAATGGCTTTGGCAGTAGTACATGACCAACAGATTGAGTGAGTGTGTACTGGTGCATTCAGTACAGTAAATATGCAATTCATAACAAAGCTCTTAAATCTTTTTTTCAATATTTCAGGACTTCATGGAGTCATCAGAATCTCACAATAGCTGTTTAACTGTGCTAAGCTACACTAAATTTGATCATGAGTGTAAATAAACATGGAAGTAGTCTTTGTTTGGGAGATTTTTGATTGTCAGGTTGGATGACCAGTGATGGAATCTCTGGAGTCAGTGATGAGTTGAGTTTTATTGGAGAGCTCAGGTCCAAGGAGAACAAAGACAATGCCTGTGAATGCTTTTAAAAAGGTGAATGCGCATACTTTTTTGTCGGAGAAGCGTTCTGTCCACACGGAAACTGCGTTTTAGGGGACCTGGAACAGTATTTTTTGAAAACACCTCCCAGAGAGGGAAAATCTCGAAACGCCAGCCTTGCATTTCCATGTAGACAGCAAATATGCTACTTTAGGAAAATGATGATGTTGTAGTCCCACCTCTCTTTTTTTTCTTGGCAATCACCATCCCTGTCTTTGTTGCCATTTGCTCCATCATACTCTTGTGTTTGGGTATTGTTTGACAGTGCTGCCAACTTCTAAACCTAAAGTCAGCCTGAAAAGACCCTAGCTGTCATTAGAACACGTCCTGTCCTCAAAGACTTCCAACACTGGGTTGTAAAAAAAAAAAAAGGTGTTGATGATTAACAAAACTGAATAAAAGTAAAATCAAGGGAGGAGAAAACAAAACATTGTTTCACTGACACTATTTTAACTTGAATGAGTGATAAGAGATGATTGTTGCACACACAGTCAGCTACTCTGCACATCCACAGATCACAGTTGCTGCGCTCACACGGCAGCACCTGTGTGTCTAACTCTCCACCCGCAGTAAACCCAGAACTGAACATTTACTTCTCTAGTAAGTATTAGTAAGTATTTAGATTTATGATACAAAGTTGCTTGATTTGTTGCAAGTCACTTTTTTGAGGGAAAAAAACATCCACATGGATACAGTACAAAATGTAAACATATACATTTTGTGTATATTTTTATTTTCTTTCTTTATTTCCCTTTCTTTCCCCTGGCTCTGTTCATTCTGTCTCTGTTTTTGTTATTATATCTGTAATGTGTATCACGTCTTCTTCTCAGGCCTGGTATATGTACTACAGCATTTTGAGTCATTTCAGGTGGCTCCGTGTGGACAGAGATATTTCCTCTAAACAGCAAAGAAAAAGATCGTTTACGTTTCATGCCGTTTCCGTATGGAATTGGGCGTCATTGCAGATTCTGGTGAGCAGTGAGCCAGGTCAGATCTATTATATCATTAGTAAGCCTTGAGATAGTATATTAGGTCAAGATGCCCGCAGTCTTGGTGTCTAGGGAGGGAACCTCTAATGTGCATAGTTCCAGTCTATAATCGCCCAAAGATTAGAATTTTCTCTTTCACTCCTCTGCTTTGAAAAGTGAAGCCCAAGAAAAAACAGCTCGTTTTGAATGAAAGTCTATGGGAAAATGAACTTACTTCTCACTAAATTTATAAGCTCAGTATACATTCTCCTGAGGAGTTAATGGTCTCAATTGCTAGTTTTGTCATAGTAGATGATGTCTATTTTGTAAATTATGTTCCCATTTAGAGCAAAGTAGATGATAAAGCATGACATACTGTACACGTACATGACATGTATTTGAGTGGACACGAGTATGATTGACAGTTGGTACTGTGTAAGGTGGACTTCCACTTAAAGTAAAAACTGAATTGTGCCATTCAAATCACGACTCTCGAGGCTTCAGAATGGGACTTTGTTTTACTAACAGAAGACTACATTCACTGTTATATACAGTCTATTATTTCACTGTGTACAACAGCTACCTTTAAGCTGAGACACTTGGCAGGGCCATTAATGACTGACCTTGCTGTTGACCTTGAATGTTACTTAATGCCATGAAGGCTTCGCACAGCTGTTTTTCATAATGAATGGTTATTTGTCAACGTTCATTAGGACGGTCCCATTTAGACATAACAACAGAGGTCAGAGGGACAGTTCTGGAGATAGCTTGCCCTCATAGCCCGCGATAACCATTCCTCCGCTCTGCAGCAATCTCCCCCCCCCCCCCCCCCCCCCATGCTCTGCAGCAATCTCCCCCCCCCCCCCCATCCCCCATCCCACTGGTCCCTGGGGCTACCATTTGTGAATTCATCTCTGCCTCACAGTCTTGTTCAGCTGTCACATCGCATCTCGCACATGCAGACAGTCAACTATAACATTGTTACGGCTTTCCATATTCCATACACCCAGTTTCCACCTCCTGCTACAACTGACATGCAATGTTAACCCCAGTGGCTTGCTCCTGTTACCCCAGCAGAGACTTCCTGTTTACCCACACACAGTATACCACCTGGCAAGAATCAAGCTGTTTCTTACTGATTTTGGTCTCCTTTACTTCTCTCCCAATAGATCTCTGTGTTTTCCACTGCATCATCAGTCCTTAAAATCTTTTTTTAATTAGATGTTTTTTTTCAGTGCTGCTTTTTAAAAATAACTACATAGAATACTAAATGAATCATGTTAAAATGACAAAACTGGGAGGTTTAATTTGAACTAAAATACTAACACCAAGCTAAACACCCTGGCAACTGCAGAACCAGCATGTGTGTTAAGGTTATTGTGTTTCACTGTACACCTCCCTGTAAGTGGATGTTAAACAAGCCACTTACTCACACATTTCATTCATTTATAAGATGTGAGTGTAGTAATAAGTTGCACACTGTTGCACTGCTCAGCTGCAGTGTTCCTTTGCAACAAGGTGATTGGCTATAACACAATTTCCAGGTAGAGTGAAATTCTAATTCTTGTAAAATCATAATTTTGTGGTTTCAGGGCAAATGATTAACAAACTGCAACACTAATCATAAGACTCTTAGGCTTTCAAAACAAGGTGGCCAGACACCAGCTACCTATAGACAACCTTATTTGTTCACGTTTGGACCCTATTGTGCAGTATATGCACATATATCTACTGTTCATATCTATTTATAACCTCAGCGATCTGTATTTTAATGGAAGGTGGGATTTAGGACAGGATACAGATGGATGGAAAGAATGTTTTGTGAGAGCTTGTCAAATGCATTGCTGAGAGTGCAGTGCAGGGACAGGAGGCAAGTGGGATATGTCAAATTGGTAGAAGAGAGGGAGTGGGAGTTTGACAGAAACCAGATAGAAGATGGTACAAAACAAGACATGCATGTCTGTTTAGTGTAATGCTGAAAAGGAAATAAAGACAATGTCAACGGACTACATCAAATTTTACTGTTTTACATTCCAACCTGCTCATACGCAATATTTATCCCAATCCACTCTTTTCAAAAAATCTGATAGACAGTGGTGAAATCGAATTATGGCCAAAACCATAAATGTACATACTAAAATACAATGCTTGACACCGTCAGCTTAGTGCACTCACTTTCACACAAGAGAAATGAACAGTGGAATATATGTCAGTCATTTGCAGTAAAAGACAAACCAAACTTTTCAGAAAGGAAAAATGAAAATGGTTCAGGATCATAGACCCTATATAAACTAGAAAAGTGCTTGGAGAGTGCAGACCTCTGCCAAGCAGCTCATTTCCCCCATATTGTGATTAGCACCCAAAATTATTAGTCCTAGAATTATTTTATCTGTATTATTGGATTTGTTTTTCAGCTGTTCATGAAAATCAGTATTTCTGTCCGTTTTCTTCTGGATCTAGCTCCATAGCTATTAAAGATACCACAAATCTGTTGACACACTTCCAATTCAGCAGCGTCTCAGCTACCAAAATCCCACAAGCCATTTTTCCCTGTTCCTGATAGTAATATCCGGATCAATCTCTGATATATTATAGAACCTATTGTGCCCTTATCCTGTATTTTTTTGCCAAGTGCCCTTTAAACTGCATTTATTGTGGAGTTACATACACAAATGCTGAAAATGGCCCTATCTCGCAATGATATAGAATCCTTTAAAAAAACTTCTGGATTCACCACCAAAATCTGATCATCTGTTTGTTGTCCCATTTCACACCTTTTATCCTTTCATCAAAATCCTTCCTTAACTTTTTGCTAACAGACAAACCAACACTGGCAAAAACATAACCTCCTTAGTGGAGGTAAAATTGATCATTTTCCTGTCCAAACCTGACCGAAGCTGCAGAGAGTACCAGTCAAATTTGACCCAAACCTGGTAGACATTCTCCATTTTGTGTCCACACCTATCTTGAGCCAGATAGGTGTTTTATACTATACATACACGCATACTCAGACTGGTCCATTAAATGTGACAGTACAGTTTCATAACATTTGTCAGAACCCTGTCTGATCTGTCATGTTTCAGTGGGCCCCAGTGTGCATGAGTTCCACACCATAATGCAAGCCGCAGGGCATGTTAAACTATTCAAGATTTTAGAGAGTATACAGTATGTGTGTCTCCTGTTGTCAGTCTAAAAATACTATTTTTTCTGTGTCACCACTAATTTAAGTAATGTAAACATTTAACGTGATGGGTGACGGACCAAATCCATCTAACAGCCAGAATGGCAGTGTTTACATAAGCCTGGAATACTCTTCATAACCGAGGTACATTCTGTTGGTTTAGATTAATAAAATATCTGGGAGATAAAGTCATGCAAAGTAGCATTTGAAAAGTTAACTACCAGAACAGTGGCGGTAGTTGTGAGTATGGTGAACCACTGAACCATTGCCTGTGTTGTGTCCTGTCCTGCTGATAATAACTTTTGCTGACATTCGCTTCCTAAAACCGCTTTATCAACAATTCTCCTAGACATATTTTTGTAGCACATCAAAAGAAGGCCTCTTTCCCTCAGTCACAGGGATGCAACCTTCCAGAAGCAGACACGCAAGTTTTCAGGTCTCACAAAAGTATGTCGCTTCATTCAGTTGCCCTGTTCAGTCATACGAAAAAGAAAACGTTGAGCATGACAGAAAAAAGGAAAATAATAACACAGCATCACTCGAGTGAGTGACTGGCTCAACTTGTTATTGAACTGTGGAAAGCTGACAAATAAATAAAAGGAGATGAAAACACAGGATGTCAGTTCTTCAATTTCACACTAGGCTGCCTTGCATCATTGCAGTGTATCCCTATAATAAAGAGTCTTGGGGTTCTGAATAGTGATTATTGCTTCTCCTACAATGCGCCACACAGCTGCTCATCTAGAGCTTCCTGCAAGGATTCTTTAGATACCTTGGTGCCTCACACCTGAGCTCAATCCGGTCATTTGGGGACACCCTGTGGTTTGTTCATGTTTATGTGCTGAAGCTTCTCTTTTGCATAACCGTGACTTTGCACCTAGGTCACTTGTGATATCTTAGAGAAGAAGCCACAGAAGCAGCTGTCTTTCTATTTCACCTTTGTCTTAGTCTGTGCTTTCTGTATCGACCGTGATACCTGTCACGTGAACGGTACTCTAGGGTATGGTGCCTCAGAGAGGCAAAGAAAAGGAGAACCAAAGTGGTGCAAAAGGAATAAGACCAACAAGGACACCTGTCAAACTACAAGGCATGTTTTCCAACACGGCCTCGCCACTGTGAATTCAATCGATATTGGGCTGACGTCGTAGACAGAGACACACAGCCCACACATTACCCAAGCCACAACTGTCTCTTCTCCCTTATTAGCCTTATTCACTTACTTACGTGTCCACTTATGCCAGCAAGAAAAATGTCCTGCATCAGCACTGTGCTGCTGGGCTGTGTTTGCCATTAAGCTTTTGATTGCATTATGGGGTATAAGAATGACTGATGCAAGTGGGGAAATGGGGATGCTGTAGAGAAAGGATAGCACACCCCGACAGATAAATCCATCAATTTCCTCATTGATCGTGTTGATCATTGCATACATGGTTTTCTGAAGTAAAGACTGTAAATAAACAGATCTTTAGTTCTGTATATTTTAGTATTGATAGCCTGGAATGTCAGGTGATGTACTGTATGTCATCTGAGGGACATACAGTATAACATTATTTAAGCTTTAATCACTAACGGTGCTAATTTGTCCTTGCCTTTCAATGTCTTTTTTAATTTTATCATACTAATAACTGAGTGACCCTGTTGTTGGTTATGCCTTGCTTTAGTCAATCCATGTGGACATGCATGCTGTAAGAGACATTAAGTTACTGGAAAGTGAGATGCTGCTTATTAGTGCAGCTAAATATAGGGTTACTTTCTTTCTTTAAAATATATTTTAAATATTCAATTTTAATTGTATATTTGCAAAAGAAAACATGCCCATAATGAAGCAGTAATTTTTCCACTAGTTAATATTGTACCTGAAGTACTATTGGTCAGATAATGTGTGATTTCACAGAAAAAGAGAAAAGTAAACTAATAGCAGTTTTACATTGTACCGAAACAGCCTGAGCACTAACTGAAGGACTCAAAATTAAATAGAATGTTGGTGAAGCCACAGCATACCTAAATGCAGTTTTGACTCAGAGTAAAGCAATTTGCACATTATCTTGGACTATTCAACAGAGACAGTGGGGTTTTGTGAGAAAGCAGTCCAAAATCGAAATGTGAAATGAATGACCACACTTGTGACAAGAAATAGAAAATAAACTTCATTGCAGAGAAAGTGAATGCTGGAAAAGGTGTGTGAAATGCAGCGTAATGAAAGCAGCAAACATTTCTTTTTTATTGCACCATGATGCATTTACATTCCTGTTATCCAACTGATAACCTGATTATATTACCTAATGTACGATCAGCTGCACAAGTACAGTATAAGAAAGAATTCTCTATTTTCCTAATAGTTATAAAAACCTTTAAGGGGCTTAAAAATGACTGCACTGAATTTTTGAACACAGCAACAGACGTGACGAAATGCTGCTTCAGGATAGTCTTGCACTTTAGGAAATAATCTACTGTAATAATACCTCCCAGTAAACCCATCGTAAAAATGTTACTTGATAGCCCGATCAACTGAGTAACAATTAATTTCCTATAATATGGCATTTGCCCTTTACATTAGGCTAAAATGCTGTGTCAGAGCGTTACTGCCTCAGAGTATGCCTGAGGGAAGTGTCTGCAAATGATGACCATGACTGATGACTTGGTTGTACTGTTTCCATGAAATAACATAGGGATTCTTCCATATCACTTCCAATTAAATCAGATATACGCCCAATGCTCTGTTGTTCTTCCTTTCCCACAATAACTCTGTCACTTTCGCTCACTGTTGCCTTTTAATACACTGCAGAGCTTCAGCTCTCTTCTGTTATTCTTACAGCAAAAGTTTACGTGCATTGTCATTGTATTTGGGGCAGTTTGGTTATGTTTGCCATCTCCCCCTTGTCTTTACTTCCTCACTCTCCAGTCAGAGTGAGAGAGACATTACAAGCCAGTGTTCTGGAGTAAGCTAGATATGCTCCAGTGGACAAACTTTGTTGTTATGAGTGACAACTGCATGCCACAGCTCTAGCAAATCAACAGTGTAAACAGAGAGAGCTGATCGGCAGGCCTAATGGAAACCACTATTTGTCTAAGGGGCCAAACACACAAATATGCAAGTTCACACACAAGCACAGGACAGGGTAATGCCGAAGAGACCAATGTCAAGAATATTGTCCATTCTTGCTAAAAATATATCTCTTGTTGAGTAATTCTACTGATTTCTGCCACCTTTACTGCTTGACATGGCAAGACTAAGAAAGAATATGAAGCTTTTAAAAGCAGAATAAGTCTGTGCCAAGGCTCAGGGGAACAAGTGGGCCTATTAATAATTCAGGGTCAGAGAATCAGAGGAAAAAACAGGCTGTCACCAGATTTTATTTTCTCCATATGGTGAAAATGCAGGATTATCATTGCTCTGGGGGAGGGCAACTCCATACTTCCTTTCACTTGTATGCTCAACTTTCTCTGTTTCTTTTTCCTGATGGACCATCTAATCAATCGGTTCTTCAGCTCCCTCAGGCAGAGCTAGTGGCAGATAAATATCATTAATAACCTTCTGGACATTCTCCCTAACAGCACCCACCATATTAGGCCATGCACCTATCACCTTGTATTTCCTGAAAACTGATGATGGCTGGTACCTCTGTGTAGACCCTGAGTCCCTAAAGAATCGTCCTGAACAATATCCTGTACATTGTGGACACCTTTCATTCATCCCTCACAGACAGATCAAGTGATGGATTGAGAGAAACAAAGATCCAATGAAGGGCAGGGTTCACTGCCTAAAAGCAGCTCATCATCCAAATATTTTGATACATAGAGTGGTAAGAAGTGAATGACAGAAAAGTGATTAGTTAGGAACAAATCAGGAAGGTCACAGTGCTTGGGTAAGATGAGCCTCTTCTTTTGGCATTTTTTATGGGATCATCTTATCTGTTCCTTAAACCAAGTGGAAATGTTTGTCATGTGAGATTTGATCTGTTTTCTCCTCTTGAACGCCAAAACTTTTCTTCTGATCACTGTGATACTTTGATTTCATGTGGCAAGGCCTATTAAGAGCCATTTAATGCATATAAGATGGCTAATAGAGGTGGTTAACAGTACAGTTACACTGTGAGCAGTGCTGTCATTGTCTCTGTTTTGTAGGTGCTAGAGGGCAAGGATCCCCATTTACCGTAAATCCAAATTCTTCCCTATAATGGGCTAAAATGAATTCTGTGTATGGGCTTCACAATACACTTATTACTCACTTTACATTTAATTGAAATGTTTCATGTGTTTTATATAAGATTATCATTAAACTCAAATGTAATTTTTTTAAAGCAATTAAACACTTATTTTTTATGTTTACAGTACCTTTATTAATTTCATAAGATGAGAGAGAGCCATATTTTAAGAGGTAGGAAAATATTTGAATGGAAAGCAACCTTTTAGACTAAGTGACTAAAGGCGCTTTGGTAGATTGAGCAAGTTGAAAACAGTTAGATATGGTCCAATTTGTGAAACCAGAGGGAATCTACTTAAGACTGAATATGACATTAGATTGAGTAATGAGTAGGGAATGAGTATAGAGAACTGGACAATCTGAACTGAGGTAAATGTTGGTTTCCTAATGATGACAAATATTGTATATCTCTGTCTACAGATAAGGCACATGACTGAGGAATCGATTTCAGTGAAAATAATACTTTTGCCAACTGTTTTTAAATGTTCTTTTATCCGTGTGCCACTGCCTGACACTACAGCGCTCAGTCCTAACCTCTGCTTCTCACTCATATCCTGCTGACAGGCAGAGCCAGGAACTCAACAGCGCCCCCCTTGCCCTAAATTATTACAGCAGATGGTTAGCACAGTAGTTTGATTATGATCTTGACCACTGATCCCTGCAATGCAAGCAGAGAAAGGCATGTATCGTAACATTGTGAGATCTGTGTGAGGTTTGTGTGTGTACTCCAATTATGATGGTCACTCACTATCTGAGGTATGCTGCTTATCTTGGTGCCATAATGAAATGCCGTGTTTCCAGTCAAACAGTTCAGTTCCGTATGGTACAGTACATAGTGTATTTTTTTTGTTTCCCTTATTAATAGTACCAAAATAACCAGCCCCAACTGTTCCAATTTCCAGTACCATTCCCTTTGGGTAACAGAGTAAAATGTCATGGTACGTTCAAGGAGGAGCTAGACCTGCTCCACCCGTGACAGTCAGCTGATAAACCTAACTCCCTTACAACCGGTGTTTCTTCAAAACCCGCAGTCTGTTCTCATACAAAGTTTGACGTGTTGTTTAGACAAACAGCACCAAACTGAGCGGGATAAACAGAGATGCTGGATGTCCTCCATTGTTGTGCTTTGTGCTGTTGTCTTCTGTGTCGTGTTGTTTGTTGGTTGTTGTTGCTTTTTCTTTGCACAGCTTGAAGGGATTCAACATTTAATTGTAGGGGCGTAAAATTAACCAGTATGAATCAATGGTCACTTATGAATTAAAAGACAAAAAATACATTGATACACAAACTACTATGTTGTTCTAAAGGCACTAGACATTGATCAATGGCCCTGTTGTTTATGTTATGAATCAGTTGACTGTAGCTGCTATGCTGTTATTTCCTCACTGCATTGCATCAACCTCTTGTTAAATACTCGTGAGGATTGTGAGATTTCTCTAAGCTTGAGAGAAAAAAGAAACTGTCGTGAGACTTGCCGTGCTTGCAATACGCAATGTTTAAATGTATCTTAGGCTGAAAAGATTTGGCTGAAGCACTGAAGATATGAGAAATGAGAAAAATGCAAGTAACTGAAATACTGATTCATTTTGATATGATGAGTATGGATGTGTCAAACATACTTCACTTTTTTTTTTTCATTTCACAATGTCAAAAATGTATGTCCCTACATTAGACCTCAGGTTAATTGTCCAAATTTGCCAAAGTCATCACAATAAAAGGTAGTGTAGGTAGTCCTGAAATTAGTCATATTTTTAACTGTGAACCTGCAGTACCTATTTTTTTAATAAAATAGAAAGAAAATACATAGGATTCTCTGTAGTTTTGTGAAATCATAGCAAATAAGTCCATAATTAATACATATTATAACATAGTCTGTGTATCTCAATAAGTATTGAATTGTCCTAGATGATGCACAATTGATTCAAAGGTCTGCAAAAGTTTACAAGTTATCAAAACAACAAAATACTTGGTTCCCCAATGCCATCGACTAAACGTAGCCTTCATTTGCATTCATTTATACAATGGCCCAAGTGATACCCTGCCAGTATCATCTCATCTGCTGTCATGTGACTTATGCAGACTTGCATTCTCACATTATAGGTCCCCTTTCTCAGACACAAGTTGAATTATGTATGATCATCTCCCAGTATATACATTACTACACCCATACACACTAGACTTAAATATGAATTATGTTGTAAAACAACAGTGTGGTGTGGGATTAAATTTGAGTTCAAGATTACTCATCCATCAAGGGTATTGAAAGTACCTCATATTTATGGTCACACAATAAATTAGGGACCTTTAAGACAATATCTACATATCAGCGGTTGCCATTCAAAATGAACTGTAAGGTGCACAAGCTTACCTAAACACTCTTTGGTAAATGCATACATCGAACCTACAAAAAGTCATCACCTGGATTTAAAGTAAGCAAATAGGTAAGCGCCGCCTATTGGATAATTACTGCATGGGTGATCATCTTTCAGCTGGCAACAAGTTATTTATCCCCAACCAATGCAATGAGTAGCTCCTCATTTCTTAAACAACCATGTCAAAAGACACCTTCTGTTGTTGTGGAAAAGATGTTAGTCTGTGTGAGAAGGGTCAAATCATTGGCATGCATCAAGCAGAGAAAACAGGTCACCACAGAGTCCAGACCTTAACCCCATTGAGAACCTTTGGGATGTGCTGGAGAAGGCTTTGCACAGTGGTCCGACTCTTGTCAGGGTTCGGTTTCCCTGCTGCTTCCTGCCTCTTATTTTGTTAAATGTTTCCTTTTCCTGTACAACCTTGTTTCTGTTTTGTGTTTTCAGGAGACTTGATCAGGCTGCTGGGTGGAGTTCCCTCCCCACACACCTGCTGCTCGTTTCCCTGATTTGCTCCTTACCTTCTTAAGCCAGGCTTCTTCCTACAGCAGGTGTCAGTGCGTCTCTCGTACAAACTGGTATTCACTCGTGCTAGTCTCGTTCCATGTGTTTCACCTTTATGCCGTTTTTTGTTCTGCTTTTTAACCACCCGTTTCCTTTTTTCCTAGTTTTTTCCGGGAGACCTTCACCCAGCCAGCCCAACAGTCTCCTCGCCTTCTGTTATCCTTTTGACTCTTTCTTGTTAATCATTTTGTTAATAAATCCCACTGCTCTTGTTTTACAACCTGGCTTCCGTTCCCCTTTTTTGGGTTCATACATATCCAGTGTAAAACCGTCACAACTCTCCCATCATCAGTACAAGATCTTGGTGAAAAATTAATACAACACTGAATGGAAATAAATCTTGTGACTTTGCAGAAGTTTGAGACAATGCCACAGCGAATGCATGCCGTAATCAAAGTTAAAGGCGGTCCAATAAAATATTCGTGTGAGACCTTTTTTTTTTTTTTTTTTTTTTTTTTAAGCCAGGCAGTGTATTTCCTGATGGTTTTCTTCAGTGAAATTGCTACACCATGCTTGTAGGTCAGTTTATTCCTGAAGCTTGGCCATTTACTGATTTGATTTTTTTGATATGTAAATACAGATGGTGGTACTTGATATTTATGTCAGATGGTGTAAAACACACCTGTTGTTAAAGGTGTCAATTTTTCATGCTGCTTAATATTGCCAGTAATAATGTCTGATATGTGTGTCAATATACAGCTCAGTATGAGGGTTTATTATCATACTGTAGTTATGAAATTCTCTTATTATATCAGTAACCGGATTTTTTTTTGTCCCAGCTCCACTTTATCATGTAAGCTAAGTGTTGTGTGTAGTAGAACATAGCCTTGAACAGTTGGCCTGGCTCTGTGCTAAATGTGCAACTTAGCCGGCAAAATCAAGTACATACACAACAAAATGACTGGCGGTATAAGGGAATGGTAAATCCCCATTAATTGGCTTTTGTGGAAGGTAAACATTTTTAATGCCAAGGTTGCAAAGATTAATATGAATTGTGATTTGCTAAAGATTTCCCTTAATCTGATGGAAAACACAATTATTAATGTCCTCTTCAGAAAAGGTCATATCCACTCAAAAAATTGTATTAACTCATTTGTTATTTGACATCATTTCTCAGCTGACAGGCTGTTATTTTTATTAATGTAAAATTAAATGCATATATATATATATATATATATATATATATAATACATATAGCATCATACCCATATTTAAAGGAATTTGATACTTTGTTCTTCATTTAACAACTGCAGTATATTTCACTTATCAGGAAATCAGAACAAACTCGCTCACTCATAACAAACTGCCCATGTTACAAAATATAACATACAATACAATCAGAGCTACATGTAGTTTACATCAAGCGGAAAAGTGACTTGCCGTATGTGTAAACAAAAGAGCTCCGGCCCGCTCTACACTGTGACATATTGTGTAAACAGAGCCCAGTGTCACAGTGTGTGAAAGAAAACTGGCATGTTCAGACAGCTCAGGTTTCTCACCTCTGTCTTTTTTCAACCTCATCCTCTGTGTCTGCGTGTGTGAGAGAGGAAAAAGCAAAGAGAGGAGAACTAAAACACACATGCCTCGGAACCTGTCCCTTTGATTAATACACATACCTATGAGGCAAGATTTAACTTTTGTGAAACAGTATCATGAGAGTTGTTATTCCTTCAGGGTCTGCTTGTTCTCTATAATTGTGTTCACTTTCATTAGCCCAAACAATGCTTACTTCTCTGTGTTCTCCCATCTCACAGCATGCCTCACCAACAGATGTCCAGGGATTACCCCATCCCAGTGGAATCACACACACCCTGTTTTGGCTGTAAATTTGTCTCTTTTCTCAAAAAGTCAAGTATTTTTAGACGAGGCTGCACTGAAACGCTGAATAAGCGTGGTGTACCGAGCAAGCATCAACACACTGGAGAGCTTCAGCTCTGAAGTGCAAGGGATTTATCCATTACTCAGTTCTGCATATCCTGTTAGGAAAGTGTGTCAATGATAGGACTGCTCACTTGGCAGACTGCACATGATACTAACCCTAACCCAACCCTTACTTTGTAGACATTGGGCAAAGGTTAACATTCTTCCTTAAAATCTGATGACAAATCGTGGTCATCTTATTACTAAGTATTGGATTTTTTTTAGTGAAATCCAAAAATGTTTTCCTGTGAATTGTATATCCTGGTATTTTTTTAAAGTTATTTATGTAGTTAATCCAATTAAAATTTAGTTTTTTCTGTTGTGAGATGTCAGTACTTTTGTATGATTTGTTCAATTTAGGCAGGTAATAAAGTAATTGTCACACAAGCAGTTCACCATAGGGCAATATCTGCCATTTGTTCATATATTTTGTGTTTTCAAGCTGCACTGCTCTTTTCAGTTACATTCAAACTTAATAAAACGGTTGATAAAACGATTACTTAACTGTTGCACAGTGACTTTAATCACCATTTAGATTTTAAAAGTACATAAATAGTGCTATGTCAGGAAGAGAAAAAAACATTTTGAGGCCACACAATCATGATGTGCTGCAGTTGGAAGGCCATCTTGGAAAGTAACACATAATAATTTATCATAACTTTACAGAAACTACAAACAATAGTTGCCAAGCATATCTTAAGTGAGCAAACTTTATATCTCTGGATGTGTTTGTTAAACATGTTGACTTTTATTCACAATAACAGTTCTTCATACAGACCTTTGTGTTGCCTAGCTACGTGGTAGAATTTGCACATGCTTCTTTCCCTCCCTCTGTATCTATCTTATAACCTCTTCTGATTTATTCTGTTCCCACAATGACTCCCTGCCATCTGGATATCTCATGAATTGATAGCTACAGATTAGTGCGGAAGAGCTGTGCATTCAGTCGTGAGAGAAAATTTAGTTAACCCTCTCTTGCACAAGAATTCATTTCCATCAAGTGCTTTTGCAAACTATTTATGTTCTCTGCTTCCCACACACCTATTAACCTTTTGTTTCACTCAGTTGAATTTGCAAATGACTCTCTTGTGAGGGCAAACCCACAGATAAATTCTCTAGCCGGACTTGAGCTAATTGTCTGTCGATGGAGATAGAGCGGGTTGAAGTGGTAGCTCTTGTGAGACTTTAATAGAGGCTGTTGAGTATGTGTGACAATAAATACTACACAGATACTCTAAGGACTGCTGCTTCAGGAAAATGAGAGGCAGGCAGGCCAGCAGAGAGGTGACAGCAACCAAGCCAAGGTGACCCTCTTAAATCCTTCAGCTGCTCCTAAGTGTTTACGGCTCAGAAACATGATGGACTCTAGAGGCATCAGCGTATCCGCCAAATGTGGTTGATTGCTGGCATGAAGACATGAGCATCCTGCTTTGGTTGAAAGTGAGTAGTTTCTGGGTCGGGAAAATGTATGGAGTGGTAGACATTTAACAAGTAAAAAAGTATTTCATTGAAAAGATATGACATATCTTTAATCATATTTTTTAAAAACTTCAGATTCATCTTATCGACCACTGGTAGATATAATGTTACACCAAAGCCATTCACTGTAAGTTAAAGGTGGTCAAACATTAAGTAAAATAATCTTTTAGCAATTAATACCACACAGTTAATACCTGTGTGTGTGATTGACAGTAAAACAGGTTGTACGATGAAGATGCGGGGGGTGAAGAAGAGAATGGAGTGGGTGGAGACGGGTGTCAGGGATGATGTGTGACAGAAGGTTGGCAGCAAAAGTCACACGGAAGCTGTTCAAAACAGGAGGGAGGCCAGCTCTGATGTATGGCTTGGAGACTCTGGCACTGTTTAAAAAGACAGGAGGCAGAGCTGAAGATGCTGAGATATTCGCTGGGAGTGACCAGGATGTATGGGATTATAAATCAGCATGTTTGAGGGACTGTGCAGGTTTGGAAATTGAATGGGAGGCAAGGTTGAGATGGTTTAGTCAAGTGCAGAGGAGGAAAACTGACAAAATTGGATGTTGAAGATGGAACTGCCAGGCAGAAGAAAAAGAGAAAGACCGCAGAGGCTCATGGATGTTATACATGAGGACAGTTGGTGTAACAGAAGAAGACACAAGGGAGCGCACAAGATGGAGTCAGATGATCCACTGTGGCGACCCCTAGAGGGAGAGGCTGAAAGAATAAGAAGAAGATTGCTGTCCTTATTCAAAACATTACAAGAGTGTAGTTTTTCAAAATTTCAAAATACAGAAAGACAGAGATACACTTATACTGTACCTAAGTGCATACACATACATACTGTCCCAAACATACACTTTATACTTATTTGGTATGTAGCCTGTCTGCAATAGATAGCAGGGTTGGTGGTAACCAGTTATAGTAACACATTTCTTTTTTGCAGTAACAAAGTAATATAACACATTACAAATTATTTTTTGTAATATTATTACTTTTACGATGGACTGTAATGCATTACTGTAAATTCATGTTACATCACATCTGTCAGTGGAGCTGAAATGGTAGAAAAGCAAAGTAGTGAATGTGCCGTTGTTGTCTTTGTTGTTGTGCTGCTGCAGATATGAGGAGCTTTGATCACAGGTAGATGTCTGTGTAAAACAATTTCAGTAATATTTTAGTAGCAGTAGTTTTTTTTCTAATTTAGACTCAAACAAAGTATCTTTTAAGTCTCAAAAAAAAAGGCTCCCTTTTAAACCACATCACCACTGTAACTTTGAACATAACCTTGTCCTGACCAGGTTATGTTCAGAGACTGGGATTAAAATGCACCAATTCTAGGTGATATTCTCTATGAGAGCGTTAGTTTCTCAGTATTCACAAAATCATTTTTCCTGTTAGTTTTAAGTGATTCTAAAGACACGGACACTCATATATGTTAAATATCCACTGACAAAGTGTATAAGAGAGAGGGAGAGAGTGCATTAACTAACCTTGGCAAAGGAATTCCTCTCTGCTTTCAAATTTCTATGTTTAAATGCACCTTTACTACAGACTCATATTCCTTCTTTTTCTCTGGCCATGATTTTTTTGAGAAGAGTAGTGAGGCTTTTGAGTTGCACAGCAATCTTCAGCATTTCTGATGCATTTCTGCACCACTGCATTTCAGTTCAACATGCTTCCCTAATTTCTGATGATGTATTGTAGGATTATTTTATGTGTTAATATAATACCTTTCCTTCGTGTATCGCCTTGCAGTGAATATGGCGGATCAAAACTACTCTGATAATGATGTTAAACCACAAAGACAGTAATGCGAACATACAGTATATTTACCTTCCTAAAATGTAATTAAAGTGCTCATCCTCTGGGACTCAAGACAAGCCTGCTTCCTCTGATATGAAGCTAATTGAGACCACCTTCTTGTCTGTAAAAGGTCACGGCCCCCCACCCCCAGCTCCTGGAACACCAGAGGTATTGGTAGCTTACACTTCCTTTAGATCAATAAGACCATAGCACTTCTGGTCAATTTCACTGATGTGGTTGTCCTTGGGATGTCGTTGAGAGGGGACTCTTTTCTTCTCTTGTCTGAATTTATCTTTCATATTTTGAAGGCAGACGGTCTCTCTTTTCTTCTCCCCGTCATTCACACCCCTCCTGTGAGGAAAAAGTGCGGTCTCTTTCCCCTTTGCTTTGAACAAACTAATTATAATACAACTACACCTGTGTGATCCATTTTTGGAGGGTTGTGAAGGGGTTGACACAGTGGGTAACAGAGAGCAGTTTTTAATGCTTTGTTTTTCACTTTAACACAGTCATTCAATGTGATGGAAATTTGGTCTCCCTGATGATCTCTTCTAGTACTTCATTTAACAGAAGGCATTGATATTTGATAATAATAATAGTTTTAGTGATTTTTTTCTTTAACCTCAGGCTGCTTGAAATTAAGAAATAAGTGACAAGTTACACAAAATAAAATAATTCACCTTGGTGTTCTAATGAATTGATAATTCAGCTGTTGAGAAACCTGTTCCATAAAAGTACAGTTCCTGATGACATAGGCTAATGGGCATATGCATGTTTCCTGTAATTTTATTTACTAAGCAAACAACGCTCCAGCTGTGAAATTAACCCAAAGAGCCTGAATAAAATATGTCCCTGTTAGCTTGTTAGCCCGCCTTCTATCACAACCTAATTACAACAAAGTTGGACCTTTCATGGACAAAAATACAAACGCAGCAGGTCCCAGTGAGTGACACCTGGAAGCAGAGAAGGCATCTCCCTGCATTTCCCTCAATGCACATTCTTTAGGGCAACAAACTCTCCTTCTCTTGTCCTTTAAAATCAAAAGGGTATAAAGGAAAAGGAAAAAAATCAATGCTGCTGCTTTATTGTGGCTCTGCGTCCACACACACAATAGTAGGATGGTGAATGCCTCGAAGGAGGGTAGCATATAAGGGAGGGGCCAGAGTGGGTATCAGGAGGAAATCAATACAGAGTAAGCAACAATATAGCTAATGTCAGTAAATGAAATATAAAAAGAAATCATTTCTTTTGCCATCTTTTTAATTGGAGGCCGGCTCTTATGGTTTAGCCATTTAAAGACTAATTGCTGATTTAAAATGTGGGGGGGGCGGGGGGGGTTCAGCTACCAAAATAAAAAAAAACACTGCAGCCTCACTTTCTTTCTTACTCATGTGTCCTTCTTTACTGCTCTAGTGAAGGCAAAGAGATTTGGTTTGGCTGTGCTAAGACCAATCAAAGGCCCCAGTAGGCTAAATCTGCCCAGCCAGAGGTAAAGTAACCTTGGTGAGGTGCAGGGGAAAAGTCCCCTCCACACACACAAAAAAGGAAAGGGGTAATCACCTCTTCAGTGAAGAGAGATACGGAGAGGAGAACTGAAGACATTTGCTCACATGGTTCAACTTAGTTAACCTCAAGGTCTTCAGATGCAGCAGTCAAAAGCTTGATGCTGAAGTCAAATCAGCTTCTATTACACTGTGGGATACTGAATGTGTTAATGGATGGATGGAATTCAATGTACGATATAGAGAAAATGTTCACAGCAAAGTAAATTCAGTAGTTTATTTTAGAATTAGAATTATCTTGCGATGTTGTCTTCAGTCCCTGGAACAATATGTAGGCGTTGAGTTGCAATGTTTCAAAGCTAATATGACATTTGTCTCGTACGGTGGACAAATGGCTTGAAAGGGGACCTTGAATAAATAGGTGTAGTTACTCATACTGGGCAGTTACCAACTTTCCAGTGCCTGAGGACATCAGCTGCTGTGTTGCAGTCTCCATCTGTCCAGTCCCATCTGTGGACAAACGTGGATTTGCTGTCTGTTCACATGTGAACTTAACCAGTGATCAAGGTGAGCAACCAGCTGCACTTGTAGGTATGACAGTAAGAATGAATAGATTTCCAACCAAAGCTAACAGTGATGCCTTTAGTTCAAGTAATCTGTCTAAAGGAATTTGCTTTGGTGTTGTTTGGTGCATAATCATAATATTAAGGTCAGAAAGAACCAAAACAAACTATATACTGTGTATATAATTTATATTTCCAAGTGAAATAGCATAAATATGGACATTAGAAGCATCTTTATTAATGTGTGGGTTAGGGTTAGGTAAATCGCTAAGCAGTGCACCTGACTTATCCAGTTTTGCCACTATATTGTTTTGTTGGTGTTGTGTTTTTTTTTTCCTTTCAGTGGGCACCACTGGAACAAGATAATCAGGACGAAACCATCTGGCTTTTGACTTAGTTCATCCATAAATTATTGTCAAACATCCCAAACACAGCGTAGGCATACTTTTAAGTTTCTTCCTCATGTCCCATTAAACCATCACATTAAGCACCAAAGCAGTCAGACCCATCCAAACTTTTCTTGTTCACCCATGTTAAGTGACGATCAGCTGAGCACTTAAAATTGTAGAGACAATGTTGACATTTCTGTCTGTCTAAATGGCTTGCCTTTCTCAAAGTGCTTTGGATTCTAAAATGAAATAAGATGCATTTATATCCATGTGAATTAGTTTTGAACTCAAAGAAAAAAGATATCCTGGTTTGCTCTCTTCTATGTTTTTAGCTTTTAGGCTTTTCATTGTGAATGGATACAGTATCTGCTCCTTTATGGCCAGTGTTGTTTTACTCTGAGCGGTAATTGTACCTGAACCACAAAGAAAGTCATAAGAAGTTAAAGAGGGAAAGAAAATTAGAGCATAATTTACAGTGTATGTGAATGTAAGAGGAGACTGGGCCATTGCCTGCAGAGTTTTCACTCATAGCAATAATCGTATGTATCGTAGAGTATGAACTACTTTCCACAAGTGCTAATGAAGATTGTCCCTGAGGGGGAACGGCATGATAACGAGGTATCCTGTTTTTTGTTCTTGTTGTTTTTTTAACTCAAAGTAAAGAGGCAGGGGAGGATGTCGATTTTTTATCAAATGTGGCTCAAATCATTCCTGAATCAAAGTCTTGGATTTTTACACTGATTTTTATTAGAAATGTTTCTAATCATTCACACAAAAACAGTATGAGTTTGCATTTTAAGAAGCTGCAGTTTAATAATTGCACCATCACAATTTCTTCAGCTCCTACTGATGTAGTGTGTTGAATCCCAGATCCTTCTGTTCAAAGTTAATTTCGTATTGATTAGTTTCCCAGTAATGCAATATTTATCTGTAATATCTTACAATTTAGGGTTTTATTTGTCTACATGCAAACGTGAATTCATGATGGAACTTGAAAGATGTTTGATGGTCCAAGCTTTGGTGATCAGATGAGCAGGTTTTGCTGTGACTCTTGGAAGCGCAGTGTGTTTGTCAGGAAGTAAAGTTTTAAACCCCGCAGAGGACCAGACTGGAGCCTCTTGGCAGCTCTGCAAAAGGGAGCTTTATTTTTAGCAGCTGAACAACAGGAAAGAGAAAAGGAGGCCAGTTCTACCTGGCAAGATATGTAG
Organism: Brachirus orientalis; assembly: GCA_016785285.1. NCBI lineage: Eukaryota > Metazoa > Chordata > Actinopteri > Pleuronectiformes > Soleidae > Brachirus > Brachirus orientalis. The sequence continues at coordinate 1,377,250 of JAFBJR010000147.1, read as the reverse complement.
GAATGATGACATCGGCTCAGTGGAGTGTAAACGGAGTACAGGGAAGTTGGTAGTGTTTGATAGGTTGAAGTGAGGTAAAGGGTGAAAATAGAGTTTTGGAGCAATGACAGTGGTGACACAGTATTGGGCTCAGGTGAGAAAGTTTCTCTGATCAGGAGCCACTGGAAAGACAGGATTCCCACGGTTCGCTATTTATAGATCTTTAAATATCGAACTCAATTGTCTTTTCAAACACTTGGGATGTGAGTTATAAATATCAGTGAAGAGGAAAAAAAAGGATTCAGTAAACCAGAGATTTTATTGTTTTGCATCCTAGATAATAGCAGCAGCATATTTCAGGTTTGCCGTCATCATTGATTCATTATCATAATATGATCTTTTTCTGGCTGCTGGCATTCACATAATATTACACCATTCACTAGTATGTCAATGCAATGTCATAATGCAAAGTATGATCAACCTAAAGCTGGAGAGTAATCTTACACATCATCACTGTGTGAGGGACATTTTTAATGTCATCAATGGCTGGTTTTTGAAAACCTACCTCAGTTTTCATTGTGGTGACATTGAACACTGACAATATGGCGGCTTGCTGAGCTCTTTAATATTTCAGAATCCTGTAGATAATGTAAGCAACATCTGCTAATACTTTCAATACTCCTTTGATTATGCCCTTTCTGTTTTCTCATCTGGTGTTCAGCATCTCTTTGACCATGACCTCTCTTTCCTCACAACACTTTTGTGAAAACACAAGCATAGGGTGCCAAGAGCTCTCAGTCTTGGCACGTGATCCGTATTCTAAAATCATAAAACTTGCCACAGTATGCGACTGGTGCGGTGCTGCATGTTAGAGATACTGCTTTTCTCAGAGTGCCTTTTCTCAGTGATTTGTTCAGGTAACAGAAAGCAGTCAGTTCAATGCTCGTCTCATGTCAGGATGCAGATCCCGTGACTGCAGAGTTTGGTGAGGCAGACTTTTGTGGCTTTGTTGTTAGTTTTGTTATTTTGAGCATGGATGTATGTGACTTCCATGCTAAACATCTGTATTTGCCTACATGTAAAAAGGCAATCCTTGCTTTATCGGTCATCCAAGTTATATCACAAAAGGTGAATTCAATTGTGGCTTTGAATTATTTTCACTCTTTGAAGAGTGAAAATTTGGTTTGATATTCAGTAGCTCACAATGAGTAATAAAAAAAAAAAAAGGTCGCAGTGCGTGGTTCATGCCCTCAATCTCAAATGATCACAGAAGGCAAATGTCATCTTAGCCTACATTTCAGGTTGTTGTTTTTCCTTCGTGCCACCTGTAACCTGCACAAACCTCTGCCACACCCACCTTCACCCACACACCACCTTGAAGTACTGGCAGCACTTTAAATGCAAATAACACATCAGGCCAAACTATACTGCTGCCTGTTTAGGAGGCATTTTTGTGGTTGGAGATTAGTGAATAATTTAAAGGCCAATGTGCAAGTCACGGGGGTGGCATGCATGTATGTGTGTGTGTGTGTGTGTGTACCAGGCAGTGCTGCAGGGGAAGGTCTCCTCATTAGAGAGGGGAAGATTGGGAAATGGATCAGGCTCTGCATTCATTAGCGTTCACACAGAGGTGTGATTATGGCACATAGACTTCCCATTCTTCACCTGTCAGGTGTTTCTCACAGCAAAGTGTTTATCAAGGGGAAAAATGAACGTTCTCTTCACAAGCACCTTTTGATTTCAGTGTTATCCAAGTATGACAACCATTAGCAGTTAAATGGCATTAGGTGCAATTAATAGAAATGATGGGGAGGTGATCACTGTCACCTCTACTGATGTTTCTATAATATGCACTGGAAGACGACAACGTCGACGCAGGACCACGGTTCAGCCTCTAATTAAGAGCAAACGCCCCCAGTAACTCAGATGTCAAGCTTCATGGTCAAACCTCAGGGGCAGAAAAAGGTCAAGCTAAAAACCAGACATATCAAGATAATGTATGAACACATCGTCTAAGACTATTACAAAAGTCCCTCTGGCACAGTCTTCAGACTTTACAATTACACTGTTAAGTAGCTTTTGTGCTTTTTAAAACTTTAAGAATGCTTTTCATCTTCAACGGAGATCACTACAACAACAGCCTTATGAATCAGAGTGCACAACACAATGAGCTAATTAACACAGATCTGATATAACACAACCCCCCAACACACCCCCCCCCCCCCGTTTGTATTTCTTATTCAAATATGGTATCAATAAATAATGCTGGCATCATCCGAGAGTGTGACTGAAATGTAAATGAGATTCTGTTTCGAACTCACATATTCCGCAGTTGGTTTCTAGTCTTTCAGGGAGTTATTTTCATGCTGAATTTGGGTCAGGACGCGCAAAGGTGTTATTTTTAAACATCAGCCCCTTTAGCTAGTGTCTGAGCCACAATAAGTTCAGGCAGGCCTGATTTGCATTTATGAAATGACAGCTTGGAGAATTGGTGCAATATGTTGGTTCAGTCACTTTTGGCTTGAGGCACAGAGGATCTTTTGTCTATCAAGGACCTTCTCTGTTTTTATATCATCCTTACCAAGTCATACCAAATTTAGATCATGTACAGTATATTATATTTTCCCACTTGTTTTGTGTATCTGTCGTTATTGTTGCTGTGATTTTAATTTACACTTGTGAGGTGAACTTTTATAAATTTGATGTTTTTTTGTGGCATAGCTTTACTGATGTAAGACACTTTATTTTTTTTACAAACCTTTACTTGTTATATACAAACCTCATATGTGATGGCTGGAACTGCTTCTCTTCGGTGAGGCATCGGATGTCAGATGAAAGTACATGATGAAGCTAAAAATGGCTTTCTAAGACAGAAATTCCGCCCCCATATCACTTGCTGATGTCAATCCTAAAAACTTGGGTGGTGCTTCTTGCATAGATAAAAAAAACTGAAAATGTCTTGTCCTTTGGTAATTTTTCAATACCTTGCATGACACCAATAATCCTCCTTAACATATAACATATATTTTGACTGCATATCATGTTAGCCTTGAGATCTTGTGAAAGCACAAGAAATTCTACCGGAGAGCATTTAACTTATCAAGGAGTATTTATCTTTCACTGAAAGTCATCTGCGGTACCTTGTTTCGAGGTGTAACGATGCTTGAGATTGGCTCTTTCTCATCATTTCAAGTGTGTCTTCACAGGTTAAGCACACTTGTCTTTATTCTTCTTTGTCCATTTCTCTTGCATCGCTTTGAAATGTGCACTAAATTTTGCACATTTTCCCAAAATTGTCTGGAGGGGCTGTACAGTATGTGAGAGGGCAATTACCACAAATGTCACTCCAGACATTTTCCAAAATGTTCTCACCAGATGAATAGTCAAAGTGCTGCAAAATGTCTGAGTGTGCCCATTTCAGAATACACTGGGGAAAAGGATTTAAGCATGTGGGTGTGTAAGTGTCCTGTGAGCTTCAACCAGTGTCACCCCTTAATTTAATATTATGGAAATATTCTCGCTGCTTTGAACATGTGTAGCAGCTGTAGAGTGGTGTGTGTGTGTGTGCGTGTGTGTGTGCGTGTGCGTGGGTGTGTGTGGGTGGGTGTGGGATGAAGAACCAACCTCTTTCATTGCTTTTTACAAATACATCCCAAGTTTGGTCGTACATCTACAGCTACACCATTTCCCCCACTTATTGTGTGTATCTCTAATTAGAACCTGGAACCCTTGACATAATTCCTAGTACACCGTAATCTGCACAAAAAAAAAAAGAATTTTGAGAAGGTTTAAAAAAAAACAAACCCAAACAATAAAGTAACATATATTACGGAATTAATCATCAACAATTCTGATAATGGATTCAACAGATAAGTCCGGTTTAAGTCCAGTTTCGGTATTTTTTCCATTTTTATTAAACAAGCTTGATTTTTCGGCTTATTAAATGTGAATATTTTCTGGTTTCTTTGTTCCACATAACAAAGAAATCATTAAAAATGAATCATTTTGATTTGTGGACAAATCATGATATTTAAGAACATCATCATTTCAAGGTTTGGTAAACACATCAACATTTTCTGACATTTTACGGACCAAACAAGTACTCGATTAATCAAGAAAATTATTCTTAGTTGCAGCCCTAATATTTACTCCTTTACACATCTGAGTCAGACAATCTGTTGCTTGTCTGAAGACTGTTTTTCAAAGTGTCACATCCACATCCATAATGCTTGTCAGTGATGACATGTAACAAAAAAGTACGGGTTTTATTCCCACTGACCATGACAATACAGCTAAAAGGGAGCACACTGAAGGAGGTCTTATTCAACTAGTTTATAGTAATTTCCTTCCTTATTGCACAAACAGAAATAAATTCTGACATTACATTGTATTTCTTTTTGTTTTACAGGCCGATTCATATTGTCTTGTGGAACACATGTGACCTGTAAGATGGAGGAATCCAAACCCTGCTTCACTTTCTTCTAAGCTGCCAGTAGAACGTGGACAGAGGTATGTTGTTTTGTCTTTGTTTGTTCAGATCTATTGTGACGTGGCCCTTGACAAATCAAGCTTGACTGTGCTCTGTCTCAACATCCTCACTCCCACTATATTGAAGTTAGAGTGCCTGACTCAGATGCTTGCATTGCACTGTCACACAGACAGCTTTAATTAGTTTCTAGGCTCCGTGTTACAATCCTCATTGGCTAAATTTGGATGTTGAAATTCCTCATATTTGATACAGAGTTTAACTTTGTCATTAATGTTGGCTCTGGTGGCTGACCACATTTTGGCATGGGAGTAAATGAGATATGAAATATCACTTCCATGGCCACTGTAGATGTGTGCGTCATTGATGGCTTTCCACTTGACCCCTTTTTCATAACAGAATTTGACAGAGCTAGTATTTAATATTTTGCTATTCTGGGCCATATAAAGTCCAAATAGGCTCCTGAATTGACTGGATTGTGACTCCACCATTTAGGATTTAAAAAACAGGTTAAATCTTTGTATCATCACATCAATATTTTGCTTTTCTTATATTGTCATCATCATTTTGTTTTTAAACTCACAGCATAAAAGGTGCCTGAAATGTGTATCCTCCTGATTGACCATTGGTGGCGGCTCTTGTGTTCACAAAAAGAAGTCACAGCAATAGCCTGGTCCTCTGCCATTTTGGCCCCCTTTAGACCTGAATGTGTTGTCTTTGATCAGATAGCGATCTGCGCTTCTGATCACTTCTCCACATGCATTTACACACGGTATTAACATGCGTCTCCAGCATCCACATCAAGATCTGATTGCTATCTGATCACAGTCATCTCCCCATTATGCCACCGCCCCCTCTTCTTCTGCAAAGATTTCCAGCAGCAAACTACGGTGTCACATCTTGTGTACTGCCACACCAACAACAAATTTAGCTGCATGTGAAGTCGTACTATTGTATTGCAGAAAACTGATGAACGCAAAGGAGACTGTGCAGTTTTGTTTGTTTGTTAGCTGTGCTCTGAGAGTCCAACAAATTTGTATTTCCACTCACATAGTTGTTGGTGGTGCAGGGATGTGTCGGAGTCCCTCTGCATTTACACTTCAGTTCAATAAGCACCTTCCGGAGTGGTTTGGCAGATCACATCACAATCCTGCCTGCGGTTGTATTTACCCCTGTATTTATAAGTGAAGAAGCACTGTCTGATTGCAGTCTGATCACAGAAAATGGATTTTAATACCAGGTGTAAAGGGGGTCTTTTATTCAAAGTACTTATTTTTTGTGGAGGCATTAGTATTACAACCAGTGTTTCCAATTCATGACCCGCATGCTGTCAACAACAGCCTCGCTGTTGCATGGGGCAACAAATTTACACTTTTGGATGTTTTGTTTTGAAACAGTGTCGCTTTTGCATTGCTGCGGCAAGAAGTAAATTAGAGATCATATTGCAGACAACAGACTGTATTTGTTTTCCATTGCCTCCTGAATTTCATCTGCCGTGCTTGAATGATGGCCCGCTTCAAGAGTTGCAGGAGCCCACACTATTTGTCTGTTCTCATCAATATTTTATGTGCACAGAGACCTTGCAGTTTTCTTTTTTCCATCGCATTTTGAGTAATTTGTTTGCTGAATCACACAAAAGTCACTCTCAGTTCAATGAGCAGCTCCCAGGTTCGACCAGGGGAAAAAGAAGTGTGCTCCTTCAAGCACAACTCTTGTTTCTATGCAATGTTCTGATATTTTCCCCAGTTGTGTGGCGTGAGGGTGGAAAACACACACTGTGAATTCACCAATCACAAACAGCAAGTGACAGGGGATATTCCGCCACAGTGGCCAGATATGTAAAATCACTGGGAATGAGTTTACTCTGCACTGTGCCAGAATTATCTGCAAGTATCATGGTTGTGGCCTCTATGGACTTATCTAAAGTAAGGAGTGTTTAAAATGAATTTAGGAGACTATGACTCATTGATTTACTGATTTAGTATCTGAGACTCCCTTGTCTGCTTGACCATTACCACCATAGTGAAACCTTGACATTGATATAATTAAAGTCACTGCACTGAAGGTTCATGCATGTGGAAGACTTTGCACCAGAGTGTTCTTTTACTCAACCTGACCCATGATGTTAAACCTGCCCCGAGGTGTGAAGTCTAATGTGCGTGTATTTTATGGCATGTCTGAAAATGCTTCTTGTTTGTTGTGTACAAGAGAGCAATACATCACCTTACAATCTCAGCCCTCTGCCTCCTCTCTATGTGCTTCATATCTGTCTGTTGGAGCTCATTAAACAGGGCAAAGGGAGTGAGTAAAGTGAGCAGTATGTCCTGAGGAGGAAAAAATGTCTTCCAAAAGCGTTACCATAATCTAGTGCATCCATCCTCCAGGTGTGCCAGTCTGCCTCTGTTCATTCTGTTTGTAGTGGCCCTGAGCTATGTGTGTATGTTTACTATTATTAGGTGAAGAACTGCTGGAAAGGTATAGAAAAGTGCCAGAGAGGGCAGCTATTTTTAACAGCTGGTGCTTGGCCTTTAACCTCCTTTTCTTTTGCCTCTTTTTTTTCCCACATGTGAGCATGCTGCCCCCTGCAGTGTTGTTTTATGTGCTGACGGCGCGTCCATGCATTTCCCCCCTCTTTCACCCAAAGCCCCCCAACCCCTCGTCCACCCCCTTGTTGTTGTTTATGTGCTGATAAATCATAAAGCCCTTTTGTCTCTTTTTTTCAGATGCAATGTAACATGCAAGGGAAGTTGATGGCTACAGCGAAAAAAGAAAATACAACAGTGAGATGGTTATTATTGGTAACATAGACTTGTATACCGTCTTTGTTTTGTTTTAAAATTTGAATTCAGAATTTGACTCTGCCAACATTCACTGAACTTGCTAGCTGGGTTTTAAATACTTTCTTGCTGGAGCTATGCAAATTTTCATGCATATGGTTAGTGATATAGCTCCACTAGTCCTCAGTGACATTGCGGTGCTAATGCAGGTATGGCCCCCCGTTCCACTCTGCAAGCACCCCAAGCTGCAGCCTCCACAGTGCAGCTCTCCCCCTCTTTCTCTCTCTTCTTCCCTGTGTTCTCCTCAAATATTTGTCTTCTCAATTATGTTTGACTATCATTTCCTTTTCTCTCTCTCTCTCTCTCCCAAAACTGGTCTCTTTCCATTGAGTCTGTTTTTTTTTTGGAGAGAAACAACAACCTCCCTACCCCTTCGACTGCTTATCTTTTGCTTTAAAAATCTTTCGAATCTCGGATCTCTCATCTTGATTGCCTTGATTTTGTGTTTGGGACACTTTTGATTGGAGACGACGACGTGAGGGGGGGATTATGGCTGTGTGATTGCATCATCTTCCAAAAATATCCTATTTGTCAGCTGTAATCCCACAACTAGAGTACTTCTCTCTCATGTGTTAAAATAATAAAAAGAATAAGACCATGATTTAACTGATTTGCATCCAGAGAGTTATTTTTGCTGTGGAACCTGACAGCTTTAATTATGACAGCCATATGGTGCTATCTGTCTGAATTTTGAATGCTTAAGTTAACTGTGTTGTCAAGGTTACTGCATGCAGGATGTGAGCCTGTTTCAGAACACATGAGTTTCTTTTTTTCCATTTTTAAAGCCATAACCACTGTCCATGTGTTTTGCTTCTCTCATGTATTCCCACTTTTTACATGTCTGGCGTTGAACTCCTGCATGGATCTGTATCTTGTGTCTCACTGGAGTGGTGGTTGGAGACTCCAAGTTTCAAGAGACTCAAAAATGCACATCTGGTTTTTCTGTGGCACTAACAAGAGATTTTATCAAGACTAGGCATATATAGAGTCGACCTCAACGATTACTCACACCACAGCGGTGAATGACGTCACCAACAGTGAAAGAGCAGAGACGGAGGGAACGGCGGTTATGAAAGGCTGTGGTTGTAACGCGATAGAGGAAGTGACAGAATGAGAGGACTGAGAGGCTGCACAGCTGGCATCGGCCCAGTGAGTTCATTTTTTGGGGCCACAACACAACAGTTAGTATTCTGATATGAGTCAGAATACACAAATTGTTGTCTGCAGTGAAAGTGCAGAAAGTGTTCACAGTGTTGGACCAGAGCGGAATGTATTATGAGTGAACACACATACTGAAGCAGATCTATAAAGCATTTGGGTTTTAATTTGCTTAAGGTGCTTGTTTATTTCTTAAATGAACACTGGTGATAGAAGTCTTAAATACAGCCCTAATATCCCCCTGCAGAGCAGCAGCTTCCCCCATGTGGTGCAGACCGGTGCAGTCATGCATAAATGGCAACTATGCCTACGAGGCATTCCGTGCGCACAAAAAAAATACCTTGTTTAAACTTATCTAGCGAGTTTACATTCAGTAAACCTGACTTCCACTACTTTATAGAAGAGAGTAGGTCTGACACTTCTATATCAATGTGCTATATTTGTGAACATTGTTAAATGAGTGTACTACATGCAGTACACGTGTAGAACACACGTGGTTCCGCTTCCGAATCAAAGCACAGACAGAGATTTTTCTGAATTGTATACATCAGAATATTACTTTCAAACAGAACCTATTTTTCCTTCATGTGCAGCAACCGTAGCACTCTGTACAATAATGAGCTAGGTGATATTTAGTGGGTGGCCATCCTGACAAAAGCAAAGTGACAGCTGCATGCTAGGCTGTAATTTGTTTCTTATAAAACCCCAGTTCGGTGTCCAAGCTTATTACATGTGAGAATATGTCACACAGGCTTTATTTCACCGGTGAGTAAATAGCATTTTAAAGCACACAAAACCTCCCGTCTCTAGGGCAGATGCAAGATGCAGTCATATATCTGCTCGACTATGTAGGAACACACAGTGCAGTATTATACATCTGACTCAACCGTTCTTTTTCAGTCCAATTTGGTGTGTTGTGTATAAAGACACTTTTTGCTTGCCAAGTTGTGGGGTCACGAACAAGTAAAAAGAAAACTGTTTAGTATTTCAGATTTATCTATGAGCCAGAATGATCTCTTTTCTAAGAGAAACATTGAGACAAACACCACTTGAGACTATTTAGTCTGAGTCTGTTGTGAAGCTTGAATCTGTGTTGTGAAATAGCTGAATTGTAAGATGTGGGTCAACTCCACAGACACCCAGACTAAAATAATGTAATTAAAACCTAATTCAGATGCAAACTAGCCAGTGTAGATCTTGAACTAAAACTATGACCACTACTTTAGCTAGGGGTCATAATTTTTTTTCTATAAACAACTAAGACTGTAAGGTTTAAAAGCCTCATTCCATTGTTCTTTATATAATCATCCTCGGAGTCGACATTTTTTTGACTGACTAACTGATTATCAGTAAGTGAAGCTCACAAATGAGTGGGCTAATAAGTTGGATATCAAGATACATTCTCTGACATTACATACATATATCAGGAACAATCAACTCTGTTGGTGATTTGAAAGGACATGAGACAAGATGACATCGTCCTGCACCCTCTATAAACTGACAACTACTGCTCAAGTCCGGCTGCAATGCTTTATTGTGTTATTTTTAATTTTCTTTGTTTGATTTGTATCAAGTTGTTTTTATATGCATGGATTGTTATGAGCAATTTTATCTGCTCATTGCACAATGCCACATTTCTGGGGCTATAGGTTGCTCCTAACGGCAGGATTATGATGAAAAGTGATGGACATCAATGCAGTTTATTTTTTAAATAAGTTACAGTTGGGGCAAATTTAAGAGCTTAGTGTTAAAAAAGGTCTTGATTGCACTTTTATACTTAGCATCCCTCAGTAATATTAGTGCTCAGATCAGGATACCATCAGTAACAGTAGCACACCAGTAGTGTACATGTCTTTTTGTTTTATCTGTCCATGCACCTTCTGTAGACTTTTACACTTTAATGTCACCGGACCTCCTCCTTTGCTCCCGTCATAGAGGTTGTCTATAAACAAAACATGACTGGGGGTCATTTTGAAATATAGCTCCTTATTATGCATGTGAAATTTGACCATCTCCGTTTGAGGCCTTCTTGTGCATTTGAATAAGTAGCAAACTGTTTTGTAGCAAGAGGTTGAAGCAATCTCTATTTGGAGTTAGCGGCAAGACACCCCAAAGGACCCAGGGCTCATTGCTACTTTTGATTGTGTTTCCTCTGTCCCTGTCTCTGGAGCATTTGCATCTACTCAAGTGTGATAGTTTCCACAGTAAGTGCCACTTTACTTGATTCAAACATGACTGACATTAGGCAGACTGAAGCCTCCATTATCCTATTCATTACCTGTTTTATTGGAAACCACGCACCTGCATGGCTGTGCTGGCCACCTTGTTTGCATGGCAGCCTTCCCTGGAGACAGGCAGTAACTTGTGCCACTTTTTCCTCCAGCTTATGTTAGTCCTATATAGAACACCTCTCACCAGGACTTGTCCCATCCAAGCTGTGACTTGGTGGCCACATGGCGAGATCCTATCAGGACAAATTAGGAAGACCATGAATAAACTGTTCTGTGAGGAAGGAGGCAGAGGATCAAGCCAGACATTCGAGTAGCACCTCCAAGGCATTCAACTCAAGTTATTTGATTTACCCAATATGCTTGGCCTGGATAAAAGCAGTATGTTGGTGCTTACCGTTGCACTTTCATCAGAAGGAATGAAAGGTAGTTGCACTTTGGTGAGAAATGAAACCTGTAAAAGACCTGAAAGGTCAGAACAGAGACGCAGGCTTGTGCTCACAGCCAGAAAGGTGTTAAATCACAATGGTGATAACAGAAATGAATTTTTATACTCTGCTGTTTTGTTTTTGATTACCTGTTGCTGTAATATCCCATCCGTCAAAAACGTGTGAGTTGGAAGACAGTGTTAATCATTCAAATGATGACAGCCACGTAAAATGAGAACTGAAAGGCCCATTTGTACCTGATATATTAGCCTTTTCCTTTTCCCTTATTTGGTTTGTGTGATCTTACCATCCCATTTTGCATGTGTGCCTTGTGCAAATTCAGCTGTTGCCTGACTGAAGTTAAGAGATCATGTGGAACCAAATTCCAGTTTTGACCACAGATAAATGGGTGGATCAATTGATTTGTGTAGCTGTGTAAATCCTGGTCGCCTGCAGATGGTCCTTAAGTCTCCACAGTGTGATTAGCAGCTTCCTATTGAGAATGCTAATGATGTGTGTTTGCGTGTGTGTGTGTGTGTGTGGAGGTCCTTCTAATTGTTCTGTCGTTACTGCAAACAGGAATGTGTTTCTCTAACTCTTGAGAAGAAAAGATATTTATGGAGCATCAGTGATTAGTTAATGGTCTCAAATGCTTTAATCTACTTCAAAACAACATGATGTCAATTTTGTAAATAATGTTCCATTTACAGGAAAAAAAAAATGATGACCCATGACACAATGAGAGGACACCAGTGTGACTGATGCCTAGTATTTCCCAAAAGGTGCCTGGATGTAAGCACTGTCTGAGAATTTCCAATTTAAAAAAAACTGTCATAGCCCTGATTAAATCAGAAAGCTTAACAACAGGAGTTGGTTTGCAACTGGGATACTATGTGAGTTTTTATATAAAGTCTGTGATTAGTATAATGTAGCTGCTAGTTTGCTACAACACTGCGGCGTATGTCTAAGTTCGCCAAGTGTCTGCTGCTTAGTGGTCCAAAGTTGTGTTGCAAGTGAAACAAAGCAGCAAGTTGAAAATCACTGTAAATATAGTGAATGAAAAACACTACAAAGCTCCAGAACTTCCCAAGAAGGAAAAGTCCAATTTTCTGTGACATTGCTGCTATTTGTAATATCTAAATATGAAAATATGAACAGCTTTACATATATTTCAATGCAGGATGTCTTTGTGTAGATACTTTATTCTGCCTTTTTTTTTATAATACACACATTTCACATTTCTGCTTTTATTTCCATCTAGTGATTTTTATGTCAGAGCATAATTTTTCTCACTCCTGCAATTTATTTTCTCAATCCTCTATCCATATCACACAATTTTACATAATTGAAATGAACTCCTTTTGGCCTTTCCCAAATGACAAATCATTTGGTACAAATAACCCTTTCAAAGATGCAATCACACATTTGACCTTGCAGGATCCACTGGCTGAGAGAGAAGCAGCACTCGGTCATTTAACAGACAAATTGAACTGCTTTGTTCAAAAGCCCCTTGACATCACAAAATATGTCTTCAGCTCTTAACACACACGCAAACTGGTTTCCATGACTTTAGAGGACATTGCATTGACTTACATACATTGACTTACATACTGACTTACTCTAACCTTTCTCTAACCTTAACCATAATTACTGGCTCCTTATGGGGACAAATCATCCCCATAAAGAGACAAGTACCCCTAATGTCTCTGCGTAAACTGATTTAGGTCCCCACAACATAAGGAATACCAGGGACACACAAATTGACTTCCAGTCATTTGGGCAAACTTTAACCATAATCAGTTCATGTCTAACCCATATAACCTAAACACAAATCAAATCTTAGCCATTAAACACTTCCTCAGAAATGACGTTCTGCCTCATTAGGACCATGTTTTGGTCTCCATGGGGACTACTGGTCCTGACAAACACATGCAGTTGCTCTACACTACTTGAGTAAAAAGCAGATAAGCAGTACTGGTGTCTTTTTGTGCACGATGGTGCTACAATGTTAAACTGGTGTTGATTTAGATCCTACATTGCCTTTTAGTGTTACTTTCAAAGTGTTTACCAACGGCTTGGTCCTTTCCTTGAGTGATGAATACAGACCTGTTGGAAATGGATGCCCCCAGCTACACCCACACCTCACTTACACTATGATGCAAACCGCCTCTTCCCCGCCATATGGCTCACATCAGTCACTCCTCAGTGACCAGAATTGAGACCACTTAATCAAGCAGAGGGCAGCTGCAGTGATAGTTGTGGTTAGTGGACAAAAATTGGGTTGGAGGGGGCAATCCAATTTCTTAAAAGTCTGACCAAACCCAACAAAAACAGCACTTCACCTGCCCCTCCGTCTCCCTACCACTTGTTCCTCAATCAAGCTGGACTCTTGTTTGTTAAACAATAACAGACTCGCAAGTGGTCACTCCCATGTCAATAAATCTGAAGAGGCAATGTGATCAAAAACAAAGGCGACATTCAAATGACATTAAAACCTGAGGCTAATCAGTCCATTTCCCCTGTTCAAAATGGTATTGTATCTGTACACATTATCTCATTTGTGTGAGCACTTTTGTCAGGAACTGCATGCTTCCATGAAATAAACTGAGCTGTTAAAAAAAAAAAGAGATCATGTGCAGCTGGGACCGAAGTAAGTCGCGGACGCTAAATTTATTTTAATTCTCTTATATTATTAGATCATAAAGAACAAATTAGCTTACAACCAGTTTGTTTTAATACAATAGGATTCTTTATCGAGACAAATTGTATTTGATCATAAATTTAAACAATATGCACTTTTAATTGATAAGAATAAAAACATTTAATTAGATTTAAAGAAATTGAATCTGATCATTGTTTCATATGACAGCTTGATGGTGACAGCATTATCTCTTCTACCTTTTAACTAATGGAAAGAACATGTCAAAATAGACAAATAGACAACCTACTGTAATTAAAAATGTTTTTGGTTTTTCTTTTCTGGTTTCTGACAGGTATAGGATGATCCATTTCCCTGGCGTATCTTTTGGTGTGGAAAATACCAGTGTAGAAGATTCTAATGCAGCGTGCAATGCGGTGGAAATTATATTCAGATGTGATTGATCTGTTTATCTCGGATTGGAGCAGGCGACAATTTAGCTTTATTACCTTCCCCAAAGTCAGAGTCATATGGTTTTAGATAAAAAGCCATCAGTCTTGTTTCACTTCTGCAAATGACACATCATGTATGTTTGCTTTATCCAACTATTTACTCTTGCTTTGCTAGATAAATTTGTTTACTCGTTCATTCAATCATACCCACTCAGCACATCCATTTACTTACAGACAAGACTGATAAATGCAGAATAAAACTGTTTTGCTGTTAAGTGTCTCGGATGTGACTTTGTCGCATGTCCCGTCTTTAATTAGAGCACGGTAACATGTTTTTATGCTCCACCCTTACGTTCCACATGAAAGGCTTGTAAATAAATGAGGTGACATTCAGTTTTGAAATCACTGGGCTTTAGGAAAGGAGCATACTCAAGAATGTGGAATAGGAAGTGTTTCAAAATGTGTAACGACAAGTGATTACTTTTTCATATTTTTAATAGACTCTTGTCTAAACAACTGCACAATCAAATGGAATTTAAAATACAAATAGAAATAACAAATTTGTTGATCCCATGACTTAATTTATTCTGTTTATAAATACTTTGTGCTCATTAAAAGTTGTGCAAAGATATATGTGACTGAATTATATATGACTCAAAAAAAAGAAAAAATAAGTGTCTCTATATACAGTAGGCTTTTTTATATCCAAGTTTATACACTTCAGTTGTAAAGTAAGTGTCAGGATCTGCTGTATATTTAAAGAGAAACTAAAAAAATCAACAATTATACCTGGATTCTTTTCATTTTACTGGCTTAAGACAAAGCTGACCATTTGAATATTCTTAGAGGAAAACAGCTTTTCTGACATGCAATTTGGATCAATAAGCTGAGTGGCCAATGCCGCGTTAAGATGCTCGCCATAAATCTCTGAGGGCCAACACCATCCTCATTAAATTATAAAGCATCTGTGAGCTGTAAAACACTAACGGCAAAGCATCTAACAGGTCGCTAAAAATAGAAAGGCCTAAACAAAATAGTTTTTTTTTTTGTTTTTTGTTTTCCTCTATGGCCTTGTTGTTACTCAAG
This sequence comes from Brachirus orientalis, assembly GCA_016785285.1. NCBI lineage: Eukaryota > Metazoa > Chordata > Actinopteri > Pleuronectiformes > Soleidae > Brachirus > Brachirus orientalis. Next base: position 1,361,958 of record JAFBJR010000147.1, on the reverse strand, counting down.
AATCCTTTTAACAATCCAGTTCTCTCCTCATGGTCAGGAGAGTGATGTAGCCAAAGCATGACATTCCTGCACACTTGTCATAAGTGCATCAACAAAATACCAGCACATCCTTGTGATGTCATTATGAGGGAGATACAACTGTTCTGGCAGATGGGAACACTCTCACTCTCTGTCAGGAGGCCCGAGGTACATCTTGTTGCTCCAATTTAAATTGCAAATCCACTAAAAGTACATAAGTCAAAAGTGCTCCTTAAAATGCAAGCTGTGGTGGGTCTGGAGGTTTTGTTTAAAAAAATCATGGACCTTACACTTAGGCAGATTACATTTTTATGTGGGAAAAGGGAAAAAAGAGGGGAAATAGTCCCATCAAACACCACACGAGCCATGATATTTGTTTTCAAACAATATCATGTTTCTCCTGTTTAAAAAACACATTTCACAACTGGCCGTATGTTTCCATCGCAAAGAGAAACGGGTGTGATCTCAGCGATGTGCAACTAATCGGGGGGAAGGAGCAGTTTCCACACTAGTGACTTTTCAAGGCCCCGTGGTATAAATATTAACCATCTGTGAGACCATCTGCATTGTGATGCTATATCATGCACCAAGGCCAAGACACCAAACGCAGACAGGTTGCCTCCCACGGCACTATCTGAACTGCATGTGAGACAAGCGAGCTCTCATAAAAATCACTACCATCAACAACAAACGAGCCCTCGTTTCAGCTGCACTGTTGTCATCTGTTTAAACCGTAGTGAGGTTGTCTTTTATATGAGCGGTCGTGATCGCTGTGCTGCTGCTCACTGTGTCTCCACTTCTCATCTTTCTGTAAAGACTTCCTTCCTGCTCCGGGAAGACAAATTGAACGTAGATGTAATGTTTGTGCTTTTCTCAATCAGCTCTTTGTGTCTGAGCTGTTGCGATTGCTGGAGCAAATGTGTCTGTAAGAACCAGCCATCCATCATCACCTGACAGCAGGTATTGGATTAGTTTTGAGTTTGTGCTTTTCTATGTTGTGTTAGTTGACTTCTGTGAAAACCAACTTCTTCTGAGAGGAAATGGAATTATAGGGGAGGCTCAATAACACGTTTATGTCCAAAGTGATTTCACATCCCTCAGTATATTCTGATATAAGGCAGATCCTTTCGTTTTTTTTTTAACCCTTTCTAAGCAACTTAGAATGCTTAGAAATACCATAATGCTGCATCAGCGTGGCAGACATGTGCCCTCACTAATGTTCTAGTCCCACGATGGGGATGACACACGTTACAGCATGTCGACTGTTCTTAGTGAAGCCGTTATGTGTTAATAAGGGGTTTATGGATCATATCTGATTTAACAATTTTCTGTTTCCAATATCCAACCCAGTGATTTGGACTATTATCAAACACATACTATAACTGAGTATCACATTGGCTATTTTCTGTAGCGGAGATGAGAGCACCATATTTTATATCCAGGTTGAAATACAAAAAAAGAAAAACAGAGCAACTCAAGCTAATGAGAAAATGATGCCAGCTACAGTGTTATCATTATCGGATTTTTATTTATTTTATTTTTTTCCGCCAGTATTCACCTTGTTGACTGTTAGTGGTCATTTGGCAAATTAGATGACATTAGCCAAAACAGACACAGTAGGTTAAATATGGAGCATAAAATGCTTTAAATGTGTAATTTTATATGATCAATGATATGCTTTATAGTTTATGATCATGACACAAAATAACACTTAACATCAGTAAATGAACAAATAAATAAAAACACTGATATCAGAATCAGCTATTGGCCTATTTCAAATAGTATTGCGCCATCAGTAAATATAACAAAAGACTGGACCACATGAGACTGAAGCCAGTTTCACTGTGTATAATGTGCCTTTTTGCAACATCTGGAATTATGTTGTGTATTTGTTGGTCCCTCTGTGTCCGATCAGCTGTTATAGTGTATGTGTTTTTGTTTGTATGGTGGACAGATGGGGGAAAAAAAAGAAGAGAGGCATAGAATGTATGTGTGTGCATGGCCACTTTGGCTTCAGAGACATTATTTCAAGCTATGTAGACACTGGAAGAGAAAGAAATGAAAAAAAGAGAACTCTTAAGGGGGAGAGATAGAAAGAGCAAAAGGGGACGCCGGCCACTGAAAGTCCTTTTGTTATTTCCGTAGATTGTTGAGACACAGAAGAGGGGGTTTAATTTGTCTTAAGGCCTGGCAGCAGCCATCAGCACACAGCAGGTTTTTGCTTGTTAACCTAACATGAACCATGCTGCTCATGTAAAATATCTTGCCAGTGTAAGAATAAATCTGGTGAGGCAGTTTTAAAAAGATTGATTGATTAAGAAGTTGCTGGTTGGGGGAGATTGTGCCCTTTAGGTTCAAAACAGATAATTCCACAGTCTTTGAACATCAACATGTGTTGACATGTGTTGACACCGCCATTTGATGCTCAACCACATGCCCCCCCCCCCCCCCCTTTTTTTCCGCAATTCCTATTGATTTCTTTTTCTTTTCTTTTCTTTCATTTCTTTTAATATTTAAAAAATAATATGTAGTCCATAGCAGCAATCCCCAATTAAAAATTCCCAAATTTCATATAAGGTGCAATTTCACTTCATTTTATCTGCATGAGTATATGGTTAGTGAAGAAAATAAATATGTAATTAAATACATGATATGCCATTAGTATAACCGTAGTAGAAGTAGTAGTGGTAGTATTTACAGTACCTGATAATTATTATGAAGGGGTGCCCTTTTTCCAAACGAGCTCCTGCCCCCTGAAATGCCCGTGCACGCCCCTGTCTCTGACTTTAATCCCATATAAGATTCTGTGCTTACTTCGTAGCATATACTGTACATATATATTTATTTAATCCATTCATATCAAAGTGATCAGGGTACACGTGAGCTCATCCCGCTGACTCACACCTTCCTAAACCAGCTGTGGTTGCGTGTGTAAGAGAACTTTAGACTCTAGAGGTCTCCATCCTTCAGCATCCCCCCCCCCCCCCCCCCCCCCTCAGCATCCCCCCCCCCCCCCATCCACCTATTCCTCCTCCTCCTCCTCCTCCTCCTCCTCTCTGGCATTCTGTGCAGCAGATAGGAGGGAAGGAGGAGAGACTGCTGAGCAGGAGACAGTGGACACCCTGAGACAACACGTCCCACGCGAGAGCCAGACACACAGCCCGGAACTTTGATTTGACGCCAGGTGTAACCCGCGATGAGAATGATGATGAAGGGAGGGAGTCGCGCTCCTTCGCAGCGGGAGGTTTAGTTTTTTTTTTTTTTGTTGTTGTTTTTTGTCGGGCGTGTGCAACATATGATGATGATGATGATGATGTCCTCGTGTGTTCAATGAAGACTTGTTTCTCAGTGATTTCGCTCATCGATCCGCGGATGGTGCCGCTCCGCTGTCCCCGCACTTAGGTCATCTGTGTGACTGTGAAGAAGGTGGCGTGTGGGACTGAGCGCATTGTTTCCAGCTCCGTTGCATGTGTGGGATTTCCAGCCACGATGTCTGCAACGTCTCGCTCTTTGTTTCTGGGTAAGTCTCTTCCCTCGTCCCTTGAAAAGGTTAGGAATTGGTTTGAAAAAGGCAGCGCTGCTTATTCGCCTGTCGTTCGTCCGTGAGGATGCAGCTCTGCGGCGACTACACTGACATTGTCCCTTTTCTTTGGTTACGATTATTCAGTACATGCCATTGTTTAACACGTCTGCCAAAAATGTTTTCAGCCCAGATTCAGGATGATGTCAGAATACATTTGCCCCCCTTTATTTTCTGGAGTACCTCTTGCACTTTATAACGCGCATGTGTTGAGAATTGAATATTTCTATTTACGTATGTGTGATAAATGGAAAAGCTGCAGGTCAACGTCACCTTTGTACTGTAAGAACCCAGGTTGCCCTTCTTGGTTGAGCTCTTAAAAATGGTTCAATTAAAAAATAAAAATAACAGGAGGGGATAAAAGTTCAGCCGACCCCTCCCTTTTAAATCTGCCATCCAGATGTATTGGCCTCATACCCACGTTATACTGTATGTGTATGCACCGGCACCAAAAGGTTGCTTGTTGCAGATAAACAAAAAGCTCTTTGCATTCAGACTATTGTGAGTTAAGACATCTAATGTTAATTTTTTTTCATATTCTGTGTGTGTATTGTGGCTCAATTTAACGTGTTCTGATTGTTATGTGTGTGTATGTATATATACTGTATATATATATATTGCATGGATAAATCAACTGTTTGCTGCAAACAGTTTAATTGTTAGTCTCTCGTGATCATAAGTAAAAAAAAATCTTCTCTTACTTTTACTGCGAGTCACCTTATCATCACTATTGCTGATAATTCCAACACAGCTGTGGTTATCAGAGCCTGGAGCAAATTCCAGTTACAGAGTTGAATAGAGGTTTGTTTAATTCCACTGTGTCTACACTGACTGGAAGTTAGTGTGGTAGTGCAAGACATTGTGTAAAAATGACTTCCAGTAAGAGCGTTCACACTCCCCACTGCTGTCTCATCATCTACAGTGAAAAATACTCCCTTAGCTGGGTGTAACTGGGTTAAACTAAGTTTTTTTTATGAAGGGAGTTTATAGTTTGAATTGTCTCTGAATACTGTCAGTCTGTTTTCGTTTAAGAAGTTTGGAAACATGGGAGTCGAAGTAAGACTATAGCTGAGAGTGGCCTTGTGTGGAATAGTGCAAGCAAGACTTGGCAACTGGTCCAGTTCTGGTTCAGGTCCAAACGTTGTGCTCTAATCCACTAAGCATTCATTCTATAATGTAGAGCAGAGGTTCACAAAATTTTAAACCAAGTAACATTTGAACGCTGAGAAAATATTGAGCTCCCGAAAGTAACACAGTTATCGCCAACGTTAAAATACAGTAGTGTAAATAGGCCAAGCTAAGTCAGCTCCTGGCAGATTTATTCCCGATAAGATTATTTCCTCTGTCATCATCATCCTCTTCCTCACATATACTTCAGACAATGCTATAGTGAAATTAGATTAAGATGGAGTGAGAGATAAGGTGACTCTAATCATTAATATTATTATTTAATTTAATTTATATTGAGCTCCACTCTGATCACATACCCTGGTATATTCAGTAGAACAGTATGATTTTCCTCCAAGTAGCACCAGAGGAAGCTCGCATACCACTGGTGGTACACGTACCACAGTTTGAGAACCATGGGTGTAGAGAGAAACCAAGGCACCATCAGGTGTTGTATTTAAATATTCATTCGATTTGTTTAGACATAATGTTACTCACTCAGGCTTAATGTGACTTGTCATGGGTGAATTGTAAATGCATAGAGAATATTTCTTCAGCTCCTGTTATTCTTTTACTTCCATTTTGTGGTGACCTCTAGTCCAGTGCTTTCTTGAATAATTGACCAATTCTGTGGTTCTGCATACATTCAGTTTGGAGTTGTGTTTGTTTAACAGTGAATCCTGAGTGTGTTCTCAGTTATGCCGGCAATTCATTCTCGGTTAAACCAAAGGGCTGACTCTGCATTCGGCGCTGCATACAGAGACAGTGCTGTGGCTTATCTCTCATTGTCTTCAAGCTTAACATGGATTTACTAAACATCCCTGATGTACTGATTATGAATTATGAAATGTGAAAATACTGTATGTATGAAATTATAATGGCCTCACAACAAATTTATAGACTGCACAGTTGAGACAGCAGTTGCAGTGTGAGAACATTGCACATCGATCAAAATCTATTTGTTCACTCATAAATATGATAGAATTACACCTTTCTTAAAATAACCGCCAGTTTATGTGTGTGTTAAATGAATTCTTGTTGCTATGGCGAGGCAATTTCTCCTTCCGCTGTCATGTCACAAGATGTGAATGCATAAAACTGTTGAAGCTAAAAAAAAGACATTGGACTGGATTTTTCGAACAGATGAAACCTGGGCCATACCTCTGTTACATGAGAATGTCTTCCATCTGACCAAAGAGCATGGAAACATGTATATTTGTATTTTTTCCAGCTACACTGTGCTGCTGCTTTAGACTGGAGTACATTTCCTTGAAGTTATTGCCTGTATTAACTCAAGATCAACACCGAGGCCAAGTAAAGAGAGGAAGTGGCTGTTTTATTATAAAAGAATCAATAGCTATTAATAGGGGCTCATTTCCTTTTTTTATTTGGCATTGGCCTCGCAAGTCAGGAGACATGCTTAATGTAATATCTGTGGGAGATGTAATATCCACTGTTCATATTACAGATAAGTAGTACAATTAATTGCCAATGAGAGATCCATTGCTCCTTGCCAGTATAAAGTAATACACAGAATAAGGTCGAATAAAGTAACTTGGTAAGAGAGTGGTTCTGGGGTGGACTGGGGCAGGTAAAGGAGGCCAGTGATGGATTAGCTATCTGTCCTTGTGCCAAGATTAAATGATTCTGAGTGAGAGAATTTAAAAATGACTGCCCAAGAAGTAAGAACCTCCTTGGCGGCGGTAATAACACAGTGTAAAGTCACATGACGGGGCTGTAATTGGAAAGAATGAGTTGCCTTTTCTGTGCGAGAGCCCAAATCGCTTGAGTCTTATTTTTGCTTGAACATCATCTTGGAAGACATTGCACTGTGAGTGATCATGGGAATACAGTAGGCCCATTGCACTTTTTTTGTGTGGGTATGTGCGTTGGTGTACTTTATGAGTCAGACAGTGAGAAGAGGGCAGTGCCCTTGCACTCATGCTAGTGTAAAACCTTGTTTACACTTGTGAGGCATCATGGTCCAAACATCTGCGGACAACGCACACCCTCACGCGGGCACAGACACATTCATGGTTGGATGTGTAATATGTTTCACATACAAGGAAATGTGAATAAGTAAGAAGCCAAGGAGTAGCATATTACTGGAATAATGTCTGTAAAAGATCCACTGGAAAAAAAATGAAGCTCTATTTCCCCTGTATTTCTACTGTCAAGTACCACTGATGCATTCTTTGTCATTTTACTGAGTGGTCAGCAGAAATGTGCTGTCACTGTGTCCGTCAGCAAGATAACATGATATAGGAATTTTATATAGTGTTGCTTCAGAAAGATTGCTCATAGACTGTATTAAAGTAGCAAAATATATGTCTGATGTGGAAAGTCTGTGTGTTTTTGAAACAGCTTACATTTGACTTCTTCCTTGTGTGACCTTTGGTAAGTACTTCATTAAAGCCCACCTCAAGAATCCAGCACCACATGATTGTGTATGTGGTTTCGTAGAACTGTTTGTAAAGGAAAATCAGCCCAGCTAGTCTTTCCTTAGCATCTGTGGTTGGCACATAATTCCAGATATTTTAGAGTTGTGCAACCGACCGCCAAAGCAGCTTTTGGAGCCCTTCTGCGCATGTAATGACAGCATGTCTTGCGTGCACATTCTCACACCAGGTGCCCTATGGCAAGTATAAACTAAGCTTTAGATGTAGATAAAGAGAGCAATGCTCTAAACAGAAATTCTGTCCCCATTCTATTTTTAGCATGTCTGCCGGGGAAAGCAGAAGATCTCAGAAATGTGAAGATGACAGGAGCCTCCGGAGTCTGAGATTACGAAGTGACATCTTGATGTGTTTGTGCCTGAATCACACTCCCACACACATCCAGGACCAGACTTCTGACATTCCTACAAACCCAGAGACATCTTACTATTTGATGTCTAGTTACCATACATTAAGGCTTTGTTTTGATCTTCTTTTGACTTGCATTATTATGTGGAACATCGGAATGCACATTCTTAGCTTTGAAAACATTTGTTTTTGGAACACATGTGATAAATATGACAGATCTGCTTGGTGTGGGATCTGAATTTTGCAGATATTTGATGCATGTGTCAGTTAGGTGCAGAGACTTTGCACAGTGTGTTGATGTTAACCTTCATCTCACATTGTAGAAGTATGAACTTTAAAAATGACTTTCGGTCCCACCTCAGCTAGCTAGAAGAATTAATTCACACCAATTTCATTTCATAAATGTGATGCAGATAATCTCACATACACAGACTGAGCAAACAGGAAATACAGTACATGTGCTGCATCTGCTCAGGAATCAATATCTAGTAGATACTGCATCTAAGCTCTATGGGACATGGTACAGTATACAGTAGCTGCAACTGCTGAGGGAAAACAACAGATAGCCAGCAGTGTTTTTTATAGATAGTGAAATGACTTCATTTCCACCTGCAATGTCAGCTATTTGTTATTCAGAACAAAGTGTAAACTGATTTTCATCGAAGAGTAGATTCTGTTACTGAAAGTAAAAATGGCAAATCTTAATTGATCAGCAAGGACAGAGCATTCTGGAATACAAAACCTCGAGCAAGGGTGACTGAAGAGGATACGGATGAGTCCAGAGGTCCAAACGTCCTCAAAACAATTGACCCATATCGTTACCAAACACTGATTTGCCTTCCAAGCACTTTCCCCCGATGGCCTTTGAATGACAGCATGCTTCCCAGAATAACAAGCCATCCTCCCTCTGTACCTGAGGGTTTCTTCATGTTTCATTGATTGTGGTGCTTTTAGTCAGAGGGTCTTTCCATTCTGTCACAGCAGGCCAGAAGCCATGTTTGAAATGAGAGTGTTTGTAGGTAGAAGTGTACTTGCTTTGTGAAGTAAATGCTTTTTGTTCCCGAGATGGTCGAGGCTGGCTGTAATTTTATAGCAGCCAAAGACATCTGAGGAATAAAATAAAGGTCATAGTTTTGAAATGTCACATGACCTTTCCTGAATCTGAATTCATCTTTTTCATCTGTTTCTAGATCATTTCTGACAGTGTCTTTGTCTCATCTTCCTCCTGGTTTGTTTCTGCTCCACCCATAGTTTCCAAGCTTTCCACACGTCATTCTCTGTGGGTCTTTGTCACTTGCATCTTGTAAAACACAAGACACATGCCTAGACTGAGCTGGGTTTGTGTCGTGTTTCTGACCCATAAACACTCCCCCTTTTCATCCTTCACCGGGAAAATTACTGCCAGATTATTTTGGAACGTATGAAAAGGAACTGCCCATTTCACTTCACTGCTAATCTTTGACAGATGTTCCAGAGAGGCTCACATTCACAGTAACCGGAGCCACATGTGCAGGCTACACATGACAGAACACCACGCCAGTGTGTTGCACTGCTTGTACGGTACACAAATAAATAAAGACACAGCCATTTTCATTTTCAGCAGATACACTAATGTTCAAACATGTGACAATAATTTTTGTTCATCGGAAATAAAATTCATCTGGGATTATTTTTCAGGTGACCAAAAATATCTTTGGTCTATATACACTATGCAAATACTAATTACTAATATTATATACCACTGACCACATCTCAATTGCAATTGCAACCAATCAATCAGTTAGAGCAACAAAGGCTGTGCAGTTCTTCTTCTACAATAACTATACAGTCTATTGTTTCATACTGTTAAATTCAGCAGCCATCTTGGCTATTTATGAAACAGAATTGAGGATTCTCTTTTGCTGCCTCCAAGTTATAGATAACTACCAGTAAAAGAACTGGTAGTTACAACAATATACAGTATATCCACATTCATATCCAAATTAATTTTGACATTATTACCAATTTTAGCCTCGAAAATGTAAATTTCATGTGACCATATTTCAGATGACACTGTCCCTTATCTAAAAAAGAAATTATGTAGCGTAAATCTAAATTGCTTTCACCCTCATCATTTATTCTTTAATTGTTTTTAATGTAAATATGATGAGACAAAGAAAGACCTTCAAGACTTTTGGATAGTTTTTTAAAGGTTCAAATTTTCCCTTAGTTCCTGTAATGGTCATTTCCTCCAAGGGGAGGGATAACCATGAAAGTCAATCAGGCAAGTACAGTCACGGTCATTTTCTTCAAAATTGTGAAGTAATAAGCTCCTTATGAGCATAAATATTTTAATCAAGGCCTGAGATTGTTTTTATGTAAGCAGTGAAGAAATCAAAAAGCAGACAAAATGGTGAGATAAATGCTGATACCGTTTTACCGGAGGTGGAGAAAGGAATTGTCTTCTATTGATTAAGCCCTGTAGAGGCCCGTCCCAATATTAATTCTTTGCAGTAAAAAACAAACAAACAAAAAAAAAGGTGATCAAAATTCACACATCTTGCAAAAAAAATACAATTTAAAATAATTTGTCAGATGATGGGAGACGAGATCCCATCATCTGAGAGCTCCTGGTCTGGTTGTGATGCTGGCAATGTGGAATAAAGCTGGCATACTCAATGCAGAGCATGCTTTTCATTTATGTTCACATCTCTGAAACCAAGTCTTTTTTTCCTAGGTTGTTTTTTTTCAGCAGTTGCTTGGCACAGCTCTGCAGGAAAACAAAAAAAAATCCAAATTCCTCATGCTGAGGTGTCTTTCACTTCCAAGCAGCTTAGCATAGCATTTACATCAATGACACCAAGGCGTGAAATGCAAACTAATGATAAAACATTTATGCTCAGTGAGCAGCAGATGAGTGACACTGGCATTGTTCCACTGAAGGTCAAGTCTGTGTGTCTCTTCAAGTAGTTTCCAGATTCCTGTTAACATGACAATGAGCTTGTTGATTGCATGTCAAGTCGATATGATTTGAGATTGTTTTTTGTCATTTTTACTCAGCAGACTGGGCCTTCATTTGACACTAAGGTGTTTTTACTACTGGGCCAGTCCTGTGCTTGGCTCATGTTTCCAGTGAGTGACATAGTGTCAAAAGCCCAGTAAACCATCTGCCAATAATCGATCATCTCTTACTAGTCCTTTAGTGCTTTAATTGGTCATGGGGTGCACCTGTCAGACTCCAGCATGTGTGGCGCCTTATCTCACACTGTGATTATTGATTATCATGTCCAAATATCAACTTGGACATTCAAACAGCATCTTGCTGCTATCAGAAAGAGAATACAGCTCTAAGTCAGACTGTGACCACCATGAACCATGCACATCAAGCAAAGAAACTTTCATGCAGAGAGAGACAATTTTGAAATGTACATACAGTATATACTATGATTTATTCCAGTGCAATGCTGATGCACTGAGTATTGAATTTTCATCCTTCATCTTTTCTTTCATTCTACAAGACATTCAGCTGTAATTCAACCACCAGAATTGATTGCAGAGGAAGAAAACGAACTTGCATTGCACCAAACAGTGGAAACCCAGTCAAGTTCTTTTTTTCCCTGCAGGTTTTCCAATTGGGAGCTGACTGAATGAACTGGATGAAATGTTCCACGTCGGTCTATTTAGACGCCTGCTGTTCCTTTCAATTTGAAGCAGACTATTAGCCCAGCAGCAGGACACTCCATTAGGTGTTTTGAACCTGCGTGCTACATTGTCTCACTCCATTTCCTCTTTTGCTTGCCAGTTTTCCCTAAGGCATTAGTGGCTTTAATCAGCAGAGACCCTTCTGCCCTTCAGGCATTTATCTGTAGCCGTTTTTGGTTGTCACAGAGTAGCCCGGAAAGACAAAGATAGATGGTGTTTGGAAGACAGGGAATTTGGTGGTCATTGATTATAGTGGTGGAAGACAGAGTGGTTACCTGTGCAAGACCTGAACACCATCTGGCAGATCTCCCTCCATTCTTAGTGCATGATTGCTGAAGTCAGGGCTCAGCCATCTGTCAAACAGAGAGCTATACTGTGTGTGAGATAAAAGGGATTTTAGACAAAAAAAAAAAAATATATCACATCATTCTTTAACTTTAACTTGTAGCCTTAATCCATTTATTGACTGTAATAAAACATTGGCCTTTAAGGCTCTGCAAGATTTGCAATTCCACTAATTGATTCTTTATAGGGATGAAATCCTTGGTCATCAGAACCTTTCCTCATGTCAGTAGGAACTGTAAAAAGCAATAACTTAGGTCCAGCCTTGGTTTGCTAGTGCTGTTCTTTTACAGAGGATGTTGTGTGATGGATGGTTTAATTATCCAACCACAATGCCAGCCACTTGCTCTGTCATAGCACAGCGAAAATGCTTTAAAATTAATATCATTGATTAGTTGCTAAGTTGTCCACAAATTAAGTATGTGATGTTGCTCATTGTTCTATGGCCCTTCTTTCACTGTTTCTGATTAAAGAGCACGCAATATCTTTATCGGGCCTGAAACTGTTGGGAAGTGTATTTCCACAAAATATAAATCAACATGTAGGTGCTCAGACTCTGTGTTTGTGTCACTCCATCTGAAAAAGCTTTTACCCAGTCTTGTCCTCTCAATTTTTCCTTCTCCAGCAAAGAGGGTCAGAACAGATGGCACCACCACCTTTGTTTCTTCCAATTCATTAGATTTGACTTGTTGATGAAATGGACCCTTTTCGCTTTGCTATCACGCAGATGTGAACTTGCACAGTTGAATATGTGAGTTAAATCTTCATTTCACAAGGCTGTGTGTAGTTGTTTTTCCCATTGTTGGATTTTTGTCACAATTGAGGTTTAAAAATACAAGTACTCTCTGCAGCTGTACTGGTGGTGTTCCTGTGATGGTGGAAAGTCACTGCAGTAATATAGTGCAGCTCAGAGAATAGCAACAACTTTGCAATAATAACACAGCTCAGTGAATGTCTCCTTCATTAGTTTTTGACATCTTCATCCAGTTCTGTTTAGCATGTGTTTGTTTTATCTGGTCCATTACACTGCTTGTCAGACCCAGCTTAAGGATCACCCCATCTTTAGTTGAGAGACAAACCCTGTCATGGTTTGGCATTGTTGTCCACACTGTCAAACTTAAAATTGTCTCACTGGCTGGCTGGCTGTTTGAGGATAATGGTTTTCTTCAGTGTGTGAACGGTGCAGTTATGAGTGAAAGCTGCTGTAATGTTGAGTGTGACATCTTGCAAAAAGACTTTTTTGGACCTCACATTTTCTGTCAGCAGCAGACATTATTTTTATTTTGTGTGTCTTTATTCAAGAGGGAACTCAAGAGTGTTAGCATTTGGCTTGATTTGCTGTATGGAGTCCAAATACGTGGTGGAGTAAATAGCAGAGTTTGCAAATTCAAGCTCTTAAAATAATTAAAGTTGGCATGATTAGTACTTTCTAGATGTTCCAAGCTTAAAAAGGACAGCTTTGGTAGTCACCACACAGTAAAGGCAAGCTGTGTTATCTTCTGAAATTAGAAATAGATGGAATGTGCAGTTGAGACTAAATCAAATCCAAAATTCTGTCAGTGTAGAGTGAAATTAAGCTTTTGGCCCCTTGACCCCTCTGGCTGGAAATACACATTTTTCCATTTAATAGAAGGAAATGCTGTTTAGTTTATTAACCGTTCCTCTTGGTTGCACTCTTGACATTGAACAATGTGGAAGAGGCCGACTCCTTACTGGCCCTTTTGCTAATGGGGCAATTCTATCCTGCGTTGGTTGAGCATGGAGCCAAGAGAGAAAGGCAAGTCATCTGTTGTCTCAGTAACATCAAGTGTCTTAGCTGTGGTGCATTCAGAATACATAACAAGCCGGCTTTGTTGTAGTGATCTGATCACCTAGTTGTCGTGGTTCCTTCTTGTCAGTGCAGGCCACAGATGGAGATCACAGGCAACACCAGGCTTTATTTATGCGCATACACAGAATTGCAGCAAATGGAAACAAAAGTTAAACACTAAAATAAAATTACATTTGTGGCCTATTTGTGAAGCTAGAGTGAGCAGCATCTGTGTAGAACAGCTATTTGCACAATATGTGTAAACATCAAGAGCACATTTGTTTAGGGATCAAGTATAGGATTGTCACTTTTCTCCCTGGATTACAGACCAGTTCACAGTTAACACTGCCTGATATTTTTTAATGCTTGAGGAAACGCATTATATGTCAGACATTAAACCCCCAAACTGTTGTGCCCAGAGTCGCTGAATGTACATGAATGCATGTCAGTGCTGCCTACATTTATAACACGGCCCGATCCCCGTTTCACTTCTTAGCCTCTGTGGGTCTTGTTGACCTGAGTTTTTACCTTGTTTCTTTTATGTTATGAGTTATTCATGCTGCTAAAAGAGCTCTTGCTTGTAGACAGATTGTAGGTGTATATCTCTGTGCATTATAAAGAAGTGGACTGAGGGCATTGCTAGTATCCCACTAGACCTATGAGAGAAGTTGCGCAAAGTTGTTTACAAGGCTGCTTTGAGAAAAATATGAATTTACAACTGTTGGACTGGATACAAGTTGAATAGCTGTCACTGTGTGTGCTCATGCCTGGTTTTATCATTAGAATCCTCTCAGACACATGTTGAGGAATTGTGTAGAATTGCATTTGCCTCAAGGGCTTCCTAGAATAATGTTGATTGCTATAAAATGTGCTTATACTCAGCATTGATGAAAGAAACACCCTTGTTACCTAATTATGAGTTTGACAGCAATTAGCATGTTTCCTCCCTCTTAGCCCAGTGACTGCCTGGCTGATCTGAGCAGCTGCTGTGTCATAGAAAGAGGCCTGTATTAGGGTCTAAGTTAATGTGTTTAAGGGATGCACAATTCTAAAGAGTGATAAGAGAAAGGCTTACGGCTGCTCAGAAAGGATTAGGGGACGTAGCTGTCTGTCTTAAAGCTCCAGCTTAACCATCCTGCTTTTCCCCTCCTCCATCTCTTCTCACTGGTAATGAATTGCCAATGTTTCCTGACACCAGGCATGAAGAAAAGTGTCTCACTTGGCAGTGAATGGAGATGACTGCTCATTAGCTGAGGAAAGGTGTACCGAACCGAGAAGACTAGATGTTGGGACAGATTTGTTTGAAATCAATGACTGAAGCTTCCTCTTAAGTATTCAGCTGCCACAATATAGCAGAGAAGATTCATAGGCAAAGGTGTGTTTCAGCCACATATGTAGAAGTGGAGGAGGATAGTTAGCGCTGTTGCTCATTTTCAGTATTAGATTGTAGCCCACTTGTGCACGTTTCACTGTGCGCTTTAACATATTTGCCTTTGCCACGTGACTGGATCAATAGTGAGAGATTACCTCAGCTTGGTGTGAGACATCGATGCCTCTGAATTGGCAAAGAAGGAAAGGAGAGGACAAAGGTCCGGTTTTCAGTTACAGGACACAAAAGATGCACAGTGGCAAGGTCACAGTAAAAGTGCTCACCTAGCAATGGACTTCACCGGCAATGGACTTGCACTTGGCTGGAGTGGCTGACGAACAAAGGGCCTTGGAGATTGCATGTTCTCCCCGTGTGTGCATGGGTTTTCTGTGGGTTCTCTCACTTCCTCCTACAGTCTGAAAACATGCAGATTTGGGGATTAGGCCAGTTGGACACTCTGAATTGCTTATAGGTGTGAATGTGACAGTGAATGGTTGTTTGTCTCTATGTGTGGCTCTGCTATGGACTGGTGACCTGTCGAGGGTGTACCCTGACTTTCGCCCTATGTCAGCTGGGATTAGGCACCAGCACTGCCCCCCATGACCCTCATGTGGAGGATAAATTGGTAGAAGATGAGTGAGTGAATGAGTGGAGTGACTGACATTTGACACAATAGGTGACATGTCTGTAGATGCAGGTAGGAGAAATACATGCTTCCATCTCTCATTCCTGACTCTAGTGCATCATCCACACATACTTAGGATGAATCACTCATGACGGCATTTCACTGAGAAATGATTCTTTCATCGTTCAGCTCGCATTGCACAGAAGCACAAGGCATTGGAACTGCACTTCCATCCCTTTGTTGTATTAAGCAGGTGCACCACTGAGTCACAGTTAAATTCAATCTCAGACCCCCAAGAGATGATATGACTAACCTTTACCTTTGCGTTTATCTTGATACTTTCATTTAGTTCCATTTAACAGCCTTCTTGTAAAGATTTATAGATGTGGGCACAGTTGTTTCTGAGGTGATGTCAGCATTATCACTTGCCCTGTTCTGACCCTGAGAAGTGTATCAAGAGAGCTTTTCAGCCAAGTTCATACCATTTTGTCATCTGGTAACTGTAGGACAGCCGGTCTTTAGGGAAATCATAATGAAATGGCACCAGCACATTATGAATGAAAGTTATGATGCTGAGGCATGGAGGTCGCCTTGCAGCTTGCTAAAGGGCACTGCCATTCTTGTATCACTCTGTTGTCCTCTTCTTTAGCCGGACACATAATCACATTCTTCAGCTGATCTTTTGAAATCAAGGGTAGTGGTGGTTATAGGTGGGGGGATGGAAGACATTTAACCTCCCCTGTCCAGCATGTGGAAGTTTGATGTATTATGGCACACATTATCATCAGAATTCATTAGTGCTGCTCACGGAACGTATCTTTGAAAGCCTGCATTACTTTACATATTGATTTTTGCTTGACTTCACCTGTAGCAGGGCTCAAGTAATCCCACTCATTGTGAGTGTATAGCATTTTAAAAAGAAAGCAGAACAGCAAATATTGCCTTTTTCTTATCACAAATGTTCCCTGTTTTGCTATTGTTTGTTTACGTGGCAATAGATGGATGAATGATGTTTTACTAGAGTGACCGACTCAGTCATTAATCCTAATATTTCGACTGTAGCCTGCCATCCACTCCCAGCAGCAGCCTGACTACATGTAATCATAGCCATACACCGGTGTGTATTGTGCTGTTGGAAAAATACTACAAGCACAGCAGCATAGTCCATCAATCTAAGAGGCCAGAATCTTCTTCTCCAATCCAATGTTTGAGGAGCCTGCATGCCGACCTCCCTCCCCCATCCTAAGGGAGTATGTTTATGAGCTCTTTCTCTGACTGTCCTGTCTCTTTCCCATCCCCACTCCCTCCTATTAGACAAGGGGTCTGAGTGGACAGAGTGTGTATGGCTTTCTGCCTCAGGGTCATGATAGATGGCCACTCAGCTGTACACGTCTTCCTCACCAGAGACCAATCATATTTCTCCTACCTGCATCTACATGACGACTGTCAAGGATGTTGCTTTCTTTGAGCTCTGCACGGCTGAGGGGTATTTTATTAGATGTAATAGAATTACAGTAATCTGATTCCAAAAAGATGACATCTGTAATCTTTTGTAGTTACTGTAAATATGCTGTAATCAGATCACGGATGCTTATGATGCTTCAGCATTATTGCATTGCTCAGTGGTGGTATCTCAACTGTGTATTTATTTTTTTCTTTTTAATTATTGATTAAAATAGTTTACTTTAACTGAATACTCAAAAGAAAGAGCGGCTTCAATTTACATTTCCAGCAGCATTACTGGTCACAATTTTCTGTGAGTTCAGCACTTCAACTAATTACCTTTGACTGTAATCTTCTTAACCTTCATAACTGGCCCTATAGTGAATGGTGGGCTGGTTGGTTGGACTTATGTGGGGGGGTGGGATGAATATGTTGAGGAGATTAGCAATGGGATGACCCAAGGGCCTAATAGAAGGCTGCTGCTCGGTCATAGATGGAATAAACGCTGCAGGGTGCTCTGCATGGCAACATGCTGCTGCTTTTGGGTCAGAGAAATGAGAGGGGGAAGAGAGGATCTGTCATTGATCCTTTGGCATTAGGCTGGGCTGCAGCCACAATGAAGCCAGGTCTCTCTCGCACTCTCTCTCTTTCTATGTGTGTGTGTATGTAATGTGTGTGGAAAAATCCCAGTAATTATAACTTGCATGGACACACACATACATACATATATATATATATATATATATATATATATATATATATATATATCACTCGAAGCATGTGTGCACAAACATGTGTTTGTGTACATGTGTATTCCCAGATGGCCTTATGTGAGCATATTTGTGCAGCTGTATGCATGAGTGTGTGTGTGTTTATTACCATTTCTTTGTGGTGGCATATTGCAGGTATGCATTGTCGTAGAGTGAGTACACTGTATGTATTCATTTCTGACTCCGTGTGCATGTGTGTGGTGATGAAACAGGAGAGGCTTCTTGGCGACTCATCCATCATTTTCCCCCCTGGCTTGCAATGCCCTCAGAGGAGCGCTGCACTGTCACAGTGACATTGGGCTCATTTTGGACTAGAAAAATGGTGCATTTGCACCAAGTGTAGCCACTGTGTGTGTTGCGCCCCCCCCCCAACCAAACAACCAACTGAGACGCCACAGTAACAATCCCTTCGATTGTTTCAGAGTTGTTCTCTTATATCTACAGGGACGGATCACTAATTAGAGCCGCTGCTGTACTGAAGGACCCTCATTTGTCCGCAGTCGTTTAGCACGGTTGCTTCAGGTGCGCTGTCACCTTCTCTGACCCTCCCCACCCCCATCCTCTGCTGGATAACCTTGGAAAGACGGAGGAGAAAATGAAAAAAGAGAGCAGTGCGTTATGAGTGTCCTGGGGTTTCTGAGCCCCGTCTTCCTCCGCTGTAATGTACAGGGTGAGTCAGCATGAGCAACTGCAGTGGAGCAGTCCAATCACTCTGTTTACGCCTGTCTCTGAAGAGACAATGCTAACACCACAACACTAAGCCACTGCTTCTGCTGCTGATTCATGATCGAACGTGGATATGTGCGGGTGCGTGTCCTCCAATTCTTTTCACGTACAACACAGGGCAGCACGAGCACACATCAGACAACCTTTCACTGCTGACAGTGATCACTTTCATGGTCAAGGAGACATCCTGGGCAATGAATTTAAAATCAAAATAGAGACGAGGGCATGAGAGAGAGAGGAGAGTTTGGCAGACAGTGGAGCATGATGCAACCTGCATTGTCTGTTTCTCTCCCATCAGGCATAAGAAAGACAGTGAGTGGTTGCTACAAGGATGTTTAAATCTGTGTGTATGTGTGGCATGGCTGAGGAACAAAGCACATGATTCTCTGAGAAATTACATATGCAGTATATACCGCCATACTGTATATTGATACTGCATGTAAACAGCCACCACATTAGTTCATTGGTCTAATCTCAATCTAAACAGAAACACATAAAGACATAACCACAAGTGTTACTGTAGCATGACATTTTTATATAATTCTTCCCAAAACAGCACCCTGTTGTCACAAAATTAAAGAGATACAAATAAAAATGAAGAGAAACAAACATGAAAGCAAAGAACAGAATAACATTTTTTACATTTTCATCCATGTGAATGTAATCAGATTTTAGATTGGGCTAGATGATACGGTCAAAAATGTTCACATCAGTCAATATTCATTGCATTACCATTGTATGATTGTTATTTATTGTTGCCCAGCCCTATGTGTAGACAAATCTTTAAACATGTAAATATCAGTTTACGGCTGAAAAATCAGACAAGCCATCGTCTTGTTGCAAAATTGCACAATTCTTCTCCAATTATATTTGGTTTGCAATATGTTGTTGTCCCTTTGCCTTTAGTGTCTGCAGCTGAAGGAGACGCTTATCAATCCTGCCTCAGAGAAAAACATGCACACACTGTATATGTGCAGATCTGATGTTCTTATGTGTCAGCTGAATGACAGACACAAAATGCACAGCTTTCCCACAATAAGCTGCCTTTCACAGATAGTTGTTATGCAGCTGACAATAGCAAGAATAGCTCAAATTCTGATTCCAACAACAGCGATGGACAACTGTGTCCTTTGCTGCACTCACGTCAGCACATCCTCCCCTCTTTGACTTTCCTCCAAACTTTTCCTTTATTTGGAAAAGGAACATTTTTCACAGAAGCATGCATCCCCTTAGGCCGATTGATTAGCCACATGTGTCACTGGAGATCAATTGTCATCCGCCCTCTTTCGCTGAAGATCTTGTTTCTTCCCTTTGCCTGTAGCAGTGTGCCCGGTGACCTCGTATTCCCACCTGACCTCACTTTTCCCATAATTCAAGCCTAAGGTCGACATCTGTTATTAATTTGCATGACTTTGTTGACTGTAATGTCCTATTGAGTAGCAGTGTGCCTGTATTGTCTTTCATACATCCCTGAGAATAACTTCCTTCCTTCCTGTGTGGAGATCAATAACATAGTGCGGGACCTAAGAAATAGAGCGCCATTTCCCTTGTAATAATGACAGAAATCATGGGGGATATATGCTAGCCAGCCTGAATCAGTAGCCCTAATGTGAGTGTAAGCTCTTTCTTTCCTGTTTCAGTGACAGTACTGTGGTTTGTTTATGCAAATTTCCATACACTAAAAGCAGGCTTGTATTTGAGGACGCTTCCCTGATGACAACTTTCCTGTGCAGATGTTACAAATGTGTCTGTTTTCCTTTGAATGCCACAGCAAAGCCTTATGATGCAGTGCTCCATGGACTCTTATCATGGCCTCTGACCATGAAGCAATGGTGAATAGCACATTTCAATCATTTCAGTCATGAGAGAGCTATAATCTTTTTCTTCTGCGTGGCATATGTCCTTCCGCTGCTAAGTAATCCTTATAATGCCACAGAAGCGAAGGTCATTGTCAAAGCCGAGGGGTGATTAACTTAATCCACTTGTTTTCTGAATCCGATTTACCTCATTTTCCAAACTGGAGAACAATGTTCTGCTACACAGACATCAAGTGGATAGTGTGGCATGCATTAAAAGGAGGGTCCCAACACTGGAGAGGCTTCTGTTATCTGTCTGTGACATCTGCATCCCATTCTGTTCCCCAGCTCTATCAGTGGATTTCTAACAATGGCACTCATAGCTATCGCTGTCATATGAAGAGTGTGAGTGAAAGTGAGAGAAAATCGCCCAAGTTAAAAGCTGACGAGCTCTCCGCTCGCTCCAATTCATGAGCCGATCTTTGTTGCTGCAGCATAAGCCATGAACAAAGCAAAGTGAGGCACAGTGTCCTGGTGATCGGGAGTCCTGTGCTGCGGCCGGCCAGTCTCAGTGAGTTACGCAGTGCAGTGGCATACAGTTGACTTCATTAGCAAGGCCCTCCCTTCCAGAGGATGGTTTATTTACTGCTGCACCAGGCAGAGACAGATGCTCCATACATATTATACATTATAGTTTAGAGTTTTGTGCAAGCACAAACAGGTGTGTGTAAGTGAGGGTGTGTGTTTTAGGTTTAAGACTGCTATTCTCCACAAGAAGAGAGAAAAGTTCTCAGTCCATACAGCGATTAAACTGTGGCTGGAAATGTAACTCATACATGTTGAAATCAATTTAGAATTTCACCCTATATAAAAATATAAAGTAGGTATGTTTTTATTGCGTTTTGTGGAAATGCTCCATCATTTGTTTTAAACCTATTACACAGTGAATATTGAATTAAAGCTTGACTTAAAAAGTGTCAGAGAAAATCACGCATATACCTCGTATATATTCATTGCGATAAATGTTGCGAATATATATTGTTATTTATTGTTGCCCAGCCCTATCTGTAGACAAATCTTTCAACATGTAAATATCAGTTAACAGCTGAAAAATCAGTCAAGTCGTCATCTCACCTAAAAACTAAACATGTGCCTGTACATTTAAAAATGTGAATTCACACACAGAGATACATGATGATTGCGGGAACTGTCTGAAAAGCGGAACCACTTTTTGATTGACAGCGTTGCAGAAATAAACATAATACCAGAGTTTCCGTTTCAGTCCTATGAAGATTTTAGAGTGAAGTCTAGTAACAAATAGCAGCAAATTGTGTGTTATTTCCTCGACAATATTAGGCCATTTCCATGTGTACAAATTACACACTGTAAATAAAAACATTATTACTGCATTTCCTTGTCTAAATTTGACATAATTATGATGCTTTCTTGTTCAAGTGGTGAGTTTGTTTGTTCATTCATTCATTTTTATCAAAATGTATGTATACATAACTGGGTCTGAAATGAGCTCGCCCTGTTTCACAGACCAGCAACTGCTTCATACATACTGTATATCAGGCAAGTCTGAATTTATGAATATTTGTTCATAAATTGATGTGTGCCTCTCAGTACATTAGAGCAACCAGACCTGACTGGATCACTCTGTATTGCATCATTGTCTCATGGTATGTGAGCTGCTCTTAGTCATAGAGAGGAGAGACACTGTCACAAAGTAGAGGTGACACACCATACTCTTATTTTGCTAGTTCTAGTTACAGGTTTGGCATTCAAAAATCATTTGTCTTGGATTCTGCAGAGGACATTCAGCACATATAAATATGTATTATGAATATGAGGTATCCCATATAGTTCAAAGGCAAGAGGTTGAATGTGAATGCAATCACCATTTGGAGGAAAAAACCCAGAAGAAAACAAAACAAGTATAACTTCACGCAAATTTCCAGTGGCGTGAGAGCCTACATTTTTATGAGATCATGGGATTGAGCAACCTGTAATTTCTGTTTTTACCTCACTTTTGAATGTAAGCCACATGCAATTACAGATTGTTGGCTGTAATGCATTTTATATTTAACACTTTCAAACTTCATGAACTTCTCATGTAAAGCAGTATATTCTTGGTGAGCCTAACCTTGTGTTGCTGCTAGAAAATGCATAAATGGATAAAGCTTATAATGTACATACTAGATGCAATGGAATTGTAACCATCATACTGTATAGTCTGAGTTTATTTCACAGAATATTAAAGTGTCATTAATTGCTGTGGTTGCATCAGGTGTTCTGATGAAAAAAAGGAAATAATCATAGTCTTGTTTGATTATTTCCAGAGACACTAATAAAGGAAAAGCATTAAATACTGTATATGGACATTTTCCCAATTTTGCTGCTGCACTGAATCACTATCCCTCTCTCTCTACAGCCTAATAATTTACAGTTAAATCAAGTGGGGAAAAAAAGAACACAATGTGATACAATACAAACTAATGAGCAAAATATCAACTAATTATTCCTTTTTTTTGTATTCTGTTTTTGTTTGTATTTTGTTTGACCACAGTTGTGGACAGAAGCACAAACAAACTAGTACAAACTACACTAGATAAAGTTATCTCTGAAACTGTGTAGAACACTAATGATTGTCAGTAAAAAAAAGTAATATTTGGCAAGTGAGATGATGTTAGGTCCCACCCTGCACTTGACCTGCAGTGTGCACATTCAATTGTCCTGTTGGGAGTTTGGTTGGGTTGCATATTTCTTACCATATCACAAAGATGAAGCAAGAGAATGAGGAAAAAGGGGTAAAGAATAATGAGTCACAGAGATGTTGAGCTGCTGAAAGAAAAGGGCGGTGTGATTAAATGTGGGGCAGACAAAATTAATAGACAGTGAGTCAAAAGAAGGATGAGAATGTGTCTCAAGTAAAAACAAAAGTGAGGATATTTAAGCATGTTTAGCAGATCCTGTTGTAAGGTGCTCAGTCATTCATAATAAACAGGCTTAATGCACAATTAAAAGCACCTGGAGCTTCTCCATCACTTATTAAGTCAAGCTTATAATCAACTGCTGATCTAATAGCACTGTGTGTGTTTGTGTGTGTGCACCTGGCATTCCTTATGTTGTGGGGACCTAAAGCTGTTTACACAGTCACATTAGGGGACTTGTCTTCCTTATCGGGACAAAAATTACTGCCCCGTAATTTAAATTACTACATTTTAAGGTGAAGACATGTTTTAAAGTTAGGGTAAAGTTGGGGTTAGATTAAGGTTAGAGTAAGTCTCCAGGAAATGAATGTAAGTCCATGCAATGTCCTCTGAAGTCACTGAAACTGATGTGTGTGTGCGTGAGTGTGTGTTAGTTCTCTCCTCTCCTCTGCCTGTTACTCCCACAGCTTTGCAAATTAAGGTGCGACTGAGCCAGAATGAGATTTTTCCATAGCCAGAACAAACACCATAATAAGCATTTCAAACATAGCCCTTATTATTTCTTTGTGACTGAGTTCTATTGCAATTTCTACAGTGCTGGTATTTTGATCAGCTCCAGCTTCAAATGGGCTTCATTACATTTTTTCCACCAAAAGATAAGAATGATAGCATTCTTGCCCCACCATATAAATATTATTCTATAGTCAATATTAATGGTTTCTTTGCTTGTAGGTACGGTATAAAACATTTAAAGGCTTAAAATATGGAATAAATGTTGGAGAACATCATGGGCACCTGCCAAGAGCTGTTTTTCTTCTCACTTTTGACTATTGTGGAGGCCTTTTTGTGGAGTTTGAGAAAATTCCATAAAATTCGGAGGTTGCTACATTTCAACATCAGAGACAGGTTGTTTAATACACTGGCAACATTTCCAAAGCTGTAAAACAAAGAAAGCTTTTCTAATGTCTTGGAATGAGCACTTAAAAAAGCCAGCGTTTAAAAATAATTTCTTGAGCTACCTCAACATGGGAAATTGGGGACTTTATAGTAAACCCTGTAATGATGGCCAAATAACTAAGATTGTTTTTCACCATTTATTTAAATACATGAGTGGAAGTAACCGGCACATGGTTAGGATAAGTAATGTTTCTCCCTCTTGGCTTTGGATTCTGAGTGCAGCGGTTTGCATGAGGTGTTTTTGACTTGGATTCTTTGTAAAAGGGCCAGAAGCTTAGCATGAAAGCCAGCAAAATGTTTTTAAATGTTTAGGTGTTTTTATCTTCTCTGTTACTCTCCAGCTCATATTTAGGACCACAGCTGTGTTTGCTATACAGTTTCTGGATGTTTGCGGAGCTGACTCAAGTATACCACTTTTCCTTGTTATTCCACTGTAGCCCACGCCACCCAGGCATGCTACAGTTTTGTCTCCACTTCATTTGATGAAGCAAGTCTGCTAAACAAACCCCTTGAACTGGCTTCGGTTCATTTAAGCAATCCCAAGATGTAGGACTCACATCAACCTAAATATTTTATCACCTCTGATCCTGGGAGAAGGGAAAAGAGAACTTTAGCTGAACCCTTGTTTCTGGAAAAATCCCATGACTGCATTCACTATGATTAACACATAAATTAATTATTACAGAACATTTCATGAGAGAGGGGAAGGTATATGCATGGTGAAGCTTAATTGCGGCCCATTTCCTTGCTTTATTTTTTTTTTCGGAAAGACTGTTGAAGCTGTGATGAAGCCAAGCTGGTAGTGGCCAGTGTGGGAGCTGATCCTTATCACTTGCGTTCTCATGGCTTTTGATGGAGCTCTTGGTGGCAATTTCTGAGCCACAGCACAGTGAAATATGGAGCATTAAAGCTTTCTTCCACACACGTCCTCATGGGCAATTGAAGTTTATGTTGATTTGCTTGTTTAACAGCCTGGCTGACCTCTTTAGCGTTCTCCTCTACCCCTGGTTCATTCCTGCTGCCTGGAAACCATCACAGACACTTCAATCAGGGGAAGAGTATGAGTTTGGGTTTTTAAATGATAAACAGAACCCTCAGGATTTTCTCCCCTTTTAGTTGTATTATGAAGGCTTTTTTTTGACCCCTTTCCCTTTAAGATAAATTAAGTTAAACTGCATCTGTGCAGGGCTTTGGCTATCCAAATAAATCAGTGTCTGTTTGCTTTGAGACTCCACCTGTCCCTACAAATTATCTCCTTTGCCCCACCCTGGGAGCTGCAGTGCAATGATCCATTCGAGCAAGAGAGAACAAGCCCCCATTACTCTCAAATTGAGATTGGCACTTCACACCGGTGCGCTGGTCAAAGACCGGTCAGTGTGGAACTTGTTCAAGTGGAAGAAGAGGTGTTAAAGCACATTAATCTGCCCTGAATGGATACATGTGTTAAATTTCAGCAGCTGTACCTGCATCGTAATCATACAAGAAACCATTATAAACATTTCCTACAAATATGACCTACAAAAGCCATTGAGAGCATGCCTTAGAATTAGCCAAGTAAAAAAAAGAGAACAACAAACTGTAAAACTGCAAAATGACTTACTGTGAGATGGTTTATTGGGTGACAAGAGGTTGTGATGCAACAAGGAAGCACTAAAGTCAATGTGTGGTTAATGCTGTTTGGTCAGTGTCTCTGATTACAAGAGAGGAGATAAGGAGTCTGTGCAGTTAAGGTTGTGAGCTGTTATTAAGCGAGCGGTCAATAAAACACTTTACTTAATAAAACACAATTTTGTACTATAACTCTTAACCCATTATTTCTCTGTCTTTTCCTATTGTTCATCGTCCGGCATCTTTTATAGTGTCTAAAGAACCATGAGTTTGTCAAATGCAATTTCTGCAGTCACACCGTTATGAAAACAGTGTCTGTAGAACAGACGATGGACAGAGGAAGCCGCATGAGGCTTTGAATATTTGACACTGTTTCCACTGACTTCTCTGGAGGCTGCTGGTTCTGGCACCTCAGCTACACTTTAGCTGCATCGCTGCTAATTTACTAATCACAAAAAAGCTGTTAATAATCCAAGAGAAAATGAGAATGTCTTGATAGCAGGTGTAAATCCTCTGGCATGTAAGTATCATGCTTTTATTTGTATTTTATTTATTTATTTATTTATTCTTTGCAAAAGCTGTTCTGCATTACAGTTAATCGCTTCCTCTTGGTAGAACAGTACTGAGTTATGTGTTGAAGTCATGTTGAGATGTGGGTTGAACCTGTTAAACAAGAACTAAAACAGTTTAAGGATGTCTCTTAGCTGGATTATTCACATGGAAGGGGAAGAAGAAGAAACCTGTGAATATTTACAGACGAAACAGTCCAAACCCGGGTGGATTCGCTAAACGAGAGGCCAGGGGGCTGAAGGAATCTGTCTTTCCAGTCCCTGATGAGCTGGAATATGGTTGGATGGATTGGATGCCAGATGTCTGTGTATATGCAAGGAGTATATCAATGCCCTTGCAGCATACAGCGACATGTGAGAAAGCTTGGCAGCTCGGCGCAGTGTGTCTTTGTGCAACTTAGTTTTGATCTCAGCTCTCATCTTCCACAACTTCAGTCCTAACCCAAAGACATTTGTATCTTATTATTTCATATCTCTAACTCTTTCACTTTGTTTCTCTTACTGTTTTTGTTTTTCTTCTTCTTCTTTCAATAATAATGGTATTTATTAGAGGGAAAAAAGACTGAGGCATCTCTTAAGGTGTGATATTATTTCATTGCACAAGTATCGTATGAGATAAACAACCATATAAATTCAGGGAATGGAAGAGGGAAGTTAATCAAGGCAATTAGCAATCCAATCGTTGTCTTGACAGCACCGTCTTGCTTTTTGCTGTATTGGCATCCAGTGGATCTTTTGCAATCATCTCAGCAGAGGTTCCTGTGTGTAATCCTGATTGGCTGTTCTGTCTCAGTGTGCAGAATCAACTATATTACAAATTTAACCAGAAGTAGTTTAAGTGCCAGCAATTGATCCAATGAAGAAGACAGATTAAATGAAGGTAGTGCATGCTTCCTTTGCCCACATTCATCTCTCTAATCTGTCTAGTCTCCAGGTTGTAAGTCCTCTCTTGGCCCGTGGTTATTCCATCCGGTTTATGGTGAAATGTTTTGCAAACTTATCACCGTACCGGAGAGGTCAAACAGAGGGCTTGATCAGTGACCGTGCACACCTTTAAAGCCATGCTTCAACCACCCCACCAGCAGCCACATCAATGAAGGATAGGCGTTTAGCATCACAGGGAGCAGCCATGCGTCCCTGAGGCTGATTAAAACACAGGTTCATGGACGTTATTTACTGCACAACCAGTATGTGTACGTGCGTTCGTGTGTGTTCTGTTTACATGAGCATACTCTCAAGGACTCTGGACCCAGCAGGTTACATGCCTCATAGCTCCATCCCCAGCTGTGGTGGGATAGGCCAAGATGGCTGTTTCTTTTTTTTCTGTTGAATGTGACACCTCTTTAGCCTTGGTGAATAGCTGGTGGAAGGTTGAAGGCTGCTGACATACGGTCGTACCATGACACACCAGAATGTGCTGTGTTTGTGTGTATGTGCACCTGTGTGTTCATGATGGTTTGGTGTGGCTTATTAGCACCTACTGTCTGTGTCTGTGTCTGTGTGCATTCGCGTGTGTGTATGTGCGCACCTTAGACAGCATTGCAGCTGATGGCTTGTCACTGATAGTGGCCCCGCAATGAAACGAAGGTCACAGTACTCTCTGGGTTTCAGCTGGCCCTCTCATAGGAGGACTGCTGTAGCTGTCAGCTAATGAGACAGTGGATGGGAGCAAAGGAAATGGAGGATGGATGAAGAGCACCGAGAGAGAGACAGTATTTATGAGAGTGAGAGAAGGGGGTGGGTAAATGAGAGAGGAAACAGAGCCAGGGAGTGGACAAAGAAATAAGAGAAAGATGCAAGATTTCATACAAAAATCAGGATACAAGATAGTAAGCTGCAACTGTCATGCTTTTCGGAAGACAGAAGACAATGGGAAAAAGTGAAGAGCAATCAGGAAGGTGGTGCACATTTATAAGCGTCTACTTCAACTCAAGCAAACATAAGATGTATCGCGTGCTATCAGAGCAGCAGTGGCCTGTTGCAGAAACAGTATGGGAGCGGCCTCCTGATTTTTTTTTGCCACACACCTGCCTTACTATTGAGAGGATCTCACCTTGTTCTCCTCACATCAGCTGTGTCTTCTTGTCTCACCATCTGTAACTCCCTGTCTTTCTCATTTGCTCTCTTTTTGACTTCTCCTCGTTTGTTCCTCCTCATTCCTTTAGAGTGTGCTCCCAGACTGTGCCCTGAGGCGACCGTACTCGGAGATGATGGATCGGGTCGAGGGTGCTTGGAGGGGAAGGGGGGTTGTGGAGCACTGCAGTGTAGCATGACTGATGGGGACATGTATTATTTTCCTGGAAGGCTCAACCAGCGAGGGCCAGAATGTAGCATATATATCGCTGGTACACACTCATTGTGCAAAAAAACAATGTTTTTATTACTCATTTTGTAACCCTGAATCATGACCCACTATTTCTACCTGTGTGTATTAGCTGGTGGCAGAGACAGAGGTTTGTTTCTTTTTGTGCAGATGACAACATTTGCTCCTCAAAGTTTTTCCTGACCAACTCCTGTTCCCTTTTGCACAGTTCAGAGCAATCAGCATATGCGTAAAAGGCCACTTGGCTGAGACATTATCCAGTGACTCACCTCCACCATGGGACGTCATCCCACCCCCACTTGCCTGCCTTGCTTTCATGCATCATACATGTGTATTATATTGGCCATCACCTACCTCAGTCCATGCGTGGCTTGTTTTTCCTTCTCCACGGTGGAGGCAGCTGATGCTCTTGTGTCCTTATTTCGACACTCACCATGGTCTTATTAAGATTTTGCCAATGCAGCACACAAGGTGGAGTCATTTACAAAATGGCCATAAACATCCATCCAGCTGCTCCTGCAAATCTTTTAAGTCACGTTGTTGTGTTTTAACTTGAAATCAATATTCTCGTCTGTAAATTCCCTGCAACTTGGTAAAAGAACATTTGTCCATTACACTGTGCTAGTCGTGCTCTGCATATGTACTGTGGCCTCGGCCCGAGTCATTCATTTATAATGAGTCAGTTATGACTCCCCCGAGTCTTGCTGGAGACTAGAGTCTTACTGTTCAGTCAACCAGAACCTCCTGTTGGAGCAGGAATGGCAGGGATGTGCCACCATAGTGTTTGTCACACACAAGCAGAGAAACGCTGCTGTGACATTAGCATCTTGTGAATATGAGGACTCAAAATTACAGTGTTTGGGTAGAATTGTAAATGTGCCATCACGGAGCAGAAAATCATAAAACCAAACTCCAGCTGTGGTGTTTTTCAAGTGTTTATATGAAGCAAAAAGCTAAATCCATCTCATTGGAGTTAATTTCCCTTTCCATCAGAAAAGTAAATGAATTTCTGTGATTATCAAAGCTGTTTTCTATATACAGTAGCACGCAGTATTTAAAAATTAGCTGTGCAGATCTTTATGTGTTTCACATTTACTTACTCACCATAACTTTTAATTTACCTGCTTTTCTATAGAGTTTCCCATATGTTTAAATCATTAACACTTACAGTATATAAATGTACTGTGTGTTGGTGTGTGTACTGCACACTACATACTGTATATATATATGTAGGTCTGAAAAAGGTTGGCCTGAATGATGTAAAGGTTTGTAACAACATTGTGTGACAAAACACATTGAGAACATGTTGTGTAGCTTTCTTTTTTTTGTTTGTTTTTTTTTTTGTGGAAAATATAGGAGCAAAAGTAGCACTGTGTTCAAACACAATGGGAACCAATGCAAGAAGCTTCCAATGTGTCAAAAATGAGTAATTTAAAGTTGTATTTGTAATTTCATCTAACTGTGGAGGATTGAGAATTGGCATGCCAATTATTCATACAGGACGCAGTTGTAATACTGGTCACAATCACAGTCATAATAATCACATTGGTAATAGCCCAGACACAGTCTGTCTGTGTCCATTTCACAGTGGAAACAGCTGTTTAACAGCAGTTCCAACCTGAAGTATCAAATGTAAACCATTTGAGCCTAATGACTTCTAAAACAACAAGGTTCTCTGTAAAAATGTTGTTGTCACACATTATTTTGACTTTACTTTACCAGCGTCAGCAGAGAAGTGTATGAAAATATGAGTAATCATTCTACAGTACATCAAAGTTTCTGTGGCTTTAGCTGCACCGAGAGCCCAGCTTTTATCACCGACTCTTCAAAAAGCTGGACTTGATGTTTCGGTTGTTTTTAAAGATGTGATGTTTGTTCTGCTGAAAGAAAGGGTAAGTGAACAAACATGAAATAGGCGACAATTTTGTGTCCCAGACAAGCCTGTGATCCAAATGATTTACAGTATTTAACAATGTCTGTCTGTGATTGTTTCCTATAGTTTTAAACTGCTGAATGTTATTCTCTGAGTTGTCACTTGACAAGTGCATTGCTTTGGCATTTCATTTCCCAGTTATGCTTTGTCAGGGTCAATGTCACTCACATATTCTCCACTAATCTTGTTGATACTTGGGTTTTGTATAGATACACTTGGCAAATTGATTAAAATCATTTTTTTGTAATTTTTCTAATGAGGTGTCAGATAGTCAACTCTCATTGCTTTCACCATGACCAATGTCTGCAAAATGCTTCTGTGTCACTGCTCTACCCCGTGCCTCGTCCAATTCGTCATACTGTATATGCAAAGCACACACCAGCCCACTTCACTGTATGTTACCTGCCAGCTGACAGTGCTCATCTGAACAAGGATGACTCCGTATATTGTTGAAGAGTAGACTTAGTGTGGAACTTCAGCTGTTTAAAATGTTAAAGGAACAAACCGCCCTACATGCTGCTGTCACAGTCCAGTCACCTCTTTTCAGCTTGGAATTTTATGGAGCTCGCTCAGGTGTTTTTGGAGCCTGGAAACAGAGGCTTTATGAAGACAAGCAGCTGGTGCCAAAAAGACTCAAACCTAAACACTGTGAGAGCTCACTTCATCCCGTCTGTCTCCTGCCTCATATTTCTCTGCTCTCTGTCCCTGCCTTATATCAGATTCCTGCACTCCTCCTTTCCACTTCCCTCTCTCATCTTCTCCATCTCACATCCCCAACACCTCCCATTTTCCTCTACTGCTGCTTTTATCTTTCTCTCCTTATTCTTCCCCCCCTTTACCTCCTCTCCTCTTTTCTCCTCTCTTGTTGTCTCCTGCTGTAAACCAATCAGGCTGCAGAAACACAGAGCTTGAGGACAGAATATCAGAAAATCAGCTCCCATGAAAGGCTATGGGTCGCCACCATGCCTGTATAAGGCCAGATGACTGGCCAGTGTTGTGTTTGTTATCGTGTGTGTGTGTTTGCATAAAGTCACTTACTGCTGGTTGTTCCTGTGCATACCCAAGAGTTTTGGGATCTCAGCGGGGTGTTAGCAACTGGCTTTAGTGAATCTATATTGTATCTCATGAAAGTGAAAGCACGTGTGTCTAGTATTCGTCATTGACTGGTTATAGTTAAGGTTAGGGATACTTTTTTTAGACTGTCGAAGTGAATAGAAGTCAATACAGAGTCCTAAGAAGAATAGCTTTGCAAACCTTAGTGTGTGTGTGACTGCAGCCTAGCAGCAGGCTGACGTGTGCCATGCAGCCACAGGGACTGAAGGAGGTCTGCTCTCTCTCAACTAATCCAAACAAAGCTCAGGCTGAGCCAGAATGGGGAATGTCTGCTCTGTTGGACATATACGCAAAGGGTCAACCTGGATGAATGTGTATGTGTATGTGTATGTGTATGTGTGTCCCTCCTTGCTCTCTGAAGTTGTGGTTGTGCCTGCTCTTGTGAGTGTGTTTGCCTGCACACAGCTGAATATTCCCCCAGTGTGCTTGAGTAGAAGTGCTATGTTAACTTGCAGAAGCATATTGGTACACTGACTATTCTTATCCCCAGACTTACCTGATTTCCTTGTAAAGTCACAAAGACATGAAAAATTCACCCTTGTTGGGACATATTCAGTCTGCACCAGAATCATACACAAGGCAGTTAAGGGGGAAAAATCCCCACACATACAAGGGCGTATGCACCACTGTATCACTTTCCTTTCTCTATGTATTGTTGTGATTTTTCCTGCTTGTGTTTATCCATCTTGTGCTTTTCTACACCTTAATGCTTCCTCTGAGACAGAGTGCACAAAAACACCTTATTTTATTTCCTGAAAGTGGAAACCTCGTGTAAGGTTTTTTCCCATTCCAGTAACATTTGCACAACACATTCCATTTTGGCTCCTTCCTCAGATTCCTGTTACATTTCAGAACATTAACCACTGACAGTGGATCAGCTTTTTCCTCGGGGTGACTGGTGAAATACAGTTGAGGTTTGGAAAACTAAGCATTTGCCTGGGCCAGAGGGATCATTGGACACATGTCATTGACAGGGATATTATATGTTGTGGGTTTTCCAGTGAGTTAAGGAGGGGGTGCAATGAGCACACATGAAGTTTGCAGTTATGGCCAAACTTGCTCTGGTGATCAAATAAACTGTCACAGCACACTGGACTTATGTTTGAAACCAATTATGAAAGAAAGAGGAATCTCATTAAATGAAAAGAGGTTGATACAACACATCCCTAATGCAAATGCTGCCCAGAAGTAAGGATGTTTCTAATTGTCTCATGATCTAGGATCAAAAATAGAGGGCATCAGGCCTTTGCAGTGGCAGCTCTGGCTTGTTCATTTTGGAACCACGTACATGTTTTCAAACATGCTACATAAATCAACTTTGACTTGACAAGATGTATACCAGTTGGAAAATTCTATAGTGTGAGTGAGAATCCTAAAGTGTGAACCTTTACAACCACTTGTCTCTGAAGAAGTGTCATGCATAAACGCACACAAACATGTGCCTAGAGCACTGGTGTGGTCAAGAGGCTATTGTGAAGCAAGTATAGTCTGACACAAGTGGAGTCACCCTTCACGCACATCTGTGTCACTGTGGTAAAATGGGAGAAAGAGGTTGGCAAGTCCTTTGGTATGTGATGTCCACTGATGTGATATGTTTGTTGTGTGTGCACAAAATGAAGGTTTCAAGCCAAAGTTTTACAAGGAGAATATGGCAGCAGCACAAAAAAGATATTCCTCTTTCATACAGTTTTTACATTTTGAGATATTTAGGGGAAAATGTATGGATTGGATGAAACTTTGTGCGTATAATGCATATGATGCTGGATAGTGTAGGTCTCATCAAGTGGTTTTTGCCTGTAATGTGAATTTTTGGCTTTTTGTGTGAGAGACAGAAGGAGCGCAGTCTGATTAATCTCTGGAGCTCATTGGCCACAGACTGTAGAGCAGCTGTCACTGGTTTGACCTCTGACTCCTGATTATTTTACTCCCAGGGTATTGCTGCTACAGAGTGATATTTTATCATGATTGTGTCACCCATTTACAATATATTTTGTAATATTTCTGCATCAAAAAATGTATAAAGGATGAGACTAATGTTACATATTTTGTTGAGTAGTGTACTAGCCAAAATGTTTCCAACACTAAATCAATAGAATGCTGTAGAAATTCCTATTTCTGTTCAAGGTAATATTTTTGTTGTCTGTTATTGACACCATCCACCTTACCTTGTCTTTACTGTAACTTCCAGTACCTCTCCCTGTAAAGTACAGAAACCAAATGAGATGACAAATCCCACGATCCCACACTACTTCTGCACATCATCTTTTGTTTTTTCTTTTTGTGTGGCGACTAGTGGCAGAAGTTATGTACGGTGCATTGTTTGGCATTGAAAACCCTCTGTCTGCACATTCTTTCACACTTGATCATATAGAATTCCTGGGAATCATGAAACAATGCAGCAGTTAAGCAGTCTATTTACAGCTGGGTTTGTAATTACCTATGTTCACACTATGTGGTCTGGTGCACTGTAGCATAGCTTGGTCCCAAATGTGGAACTAGTTAGAATACAATGAAATCACAGACGCTTTATGCAAACCCTCTGCCATCCATCTACGGCCTGCAGCCACGAGTAACTGCCATTTCACAAGCAGGCCAATTAAAAGCCAGTGACATTCAGGTGTGGGAGACAGAATGACATTAAAACTAATTCCTGCTAAAACCCAGTGACATTACAGCAGCAGTGGGCCAACTAGAGCAAAGCAACCACTGGCCAACTTAAATCGCCTGTGTGGTTCAGTGAAATATGTAGTACTGTGTAGGGAAATGGCCAGTGGGAACCCTGTCTTAAGGAACAGCCCTTCAAATGTCATGAGGATTTTTTCAGTGTTTTTAGTGATTGAGATGATCTAAATACACAGTACATTGGAGTTTGGGGATTGCAGAGGAGGGACACAGCCTCCTTCTAACCGTGAACAGAATCTAAATCACCTTTATCACCATGTACATTAACATGCTAAATGCTTTTGTGATGCATAACTATATGCACAAAGAATGTGCAGGTGCATGAGGTTACATGATGTGTACTGTTTGAGTAAAGGGAAATGTGCACATTGTTACTGCGGTGAGAAGAATTCATTAGCTATTCAGAGCGGAGGTGCTGAGAAGAAAGGGAGTCTCCACCCATTCTGCTGTTATACCCTTGCTTGCATTCTCATGCAGATGTTATTCCCACCTCAGTGTTTTGCATTAGTACGGGTTTGGAGCAAGGCTCTAATAAAGGACATCCCATGGACAAGTGACAGTGGGGCTTGAAAGTCATACCGTGGAGTCAGTAGCACATTGCTTAGGGCAGCAATACTCTCTCATTCAAGTGTGCATGTGCACATATGTTTGCAAATATGCTAGGCATGCACAATTTAAGGAGTGTGAGAATGCACACTCCTGCACATACTGCACTAATGCGTAATTAACGATGCATGCTTGTAGAGTATGGAAAAGAGGCCTTTGTGGTTATATGCTGGCAGAGCAAAGAATATTTAACACAGCTTTTTCAAACATCCTAGTTTTATTTTGGATGCTTCCATTATTTGACTTTGTACACAGAAATGAAATGATTCCACAAAAACAAAAAATGACCAGACTACCATTATTAGCCCCCCTGATACTAATATTAATTTCTGTATCCTTTTTGCTGGATAACAGCCTGCAGTCATTTGTTGTAGTTTTGTCTCTGACACGTCTCCTGAGGAATCCCAGCCCATTCTTCTTTGTCAAATCTCTCAAGCTCCTCCGCATTTGATGGACTTCTGTCATGGACAACGTCTTTGTCTTCAATTCACCCCAAAGATTTTCATTGGGATTTAAGTCATTGTCCTGACTTAAATCCAATACTTTGTTCTGTATTGTGTGGCTCTCTTTGAATTTCTTGACGATGCTTCTCACTCCAGTTCTTGACACTTGGAAATGCTGTGTTAACTTTGTATACACTTCTGCTTTGTGAGCACCAACAATCCTTTTTCTCAAGTCTAAAGTCTGATTTCATTTGTTTTAGGCATGATGCTTTCTCAAGTGTCAGCTCAAACCCTTACTGAAGATCTTATACTGTGTATAAATTAGGAGATAACCCTCAGTTTAACTTGATTTTTAAAGTTTTGAGCATTGCAAGTGTTGCAAAACAGTAGTTTGTGCTATGGCTCAATAAAAAGGTCAGTTCTTAAGGGGGGGGGGTAATAATTTTGACTCTGGTAGTTTTTGGATTTTGAGGGATAATTTCATTTCTGTGTGTAAAGTCAAATAATGGAAGCATCCAAATAAAACTAGGTTGTTTGACAAAGCTGTGTTAAAATGCTTTGCTCTTTTTAACAGCATGTGTGAGATACGCATAAAACAATTAGTAGTAGTTTCATGGGGGGCTAATAATTTCGTCCTCAACTGTATGTGCACACATGTATACACAGGCTAGCAGTCGTGGCAGATCTCAGGTGGAACAAAGTCCTCTGTCTCTCTGACCTCCTTCTTTATCCCCCTATTAACCTGGCCTCTCAAGCAGAGCCACATCTCACATTGCATCACTGGAAGGCATATGACTAATAGAAATATTAATCTGTTGGAAGATGAGGGAGATAAGCTTTTTTCACTCCCTCACTCTCCTTTTCCCCTCAGCAAACAGATTAGTACCTAATCCACCTGGGATGTGGGAGATAAATTGTCCCCGATTGGCTACATTGGGATAAATAAACACGTCTACTCCAAATGGATTGGCACCGCAGAAGGCAATTTTTATCAGCTCACTTTGTCTCATGTTCAGCCTTAAACATCTTACTTTCTGTGAGGTAATTAAATTCTGCTGTGAGATAACTCCACTTGTTTTGCTAAGCGGTACCACTTTCACTTTCAGGCGTTTCCTCAAAACATCTTGAAATGAACGTACAATAAAATAGATTAGGACGGAAGTGTGAATTTGTGTGGGATGCAAATTAAATGTTATGAAATTTTAATGTCAGTCTTTATCTCCCCATAGAGAGAGTTTGGTCTGAAATGCAGACCACACTCTGGCAGCTTTGGTTGTCCCTCTTTCTTATTTCTCCTGCTATATGATTAAATTGTCACCTAGATTTTATCTGTAGTGTTTTTACCCTGAAAACTCTTCCAATGGAATTAGCGTTTAGGGATGTAACAGGTCAATGTGTGGCACATAGGAGTAAAGCTGGGATGTCTGAACAGTTTCTACTTCTGGACTCAGGGAAGAACAATTCCGTCATCCTGGCACTAGTCCAGCCATGCATGGTACAGGCATTATGCACTCACGACTAAGCAGGCGCCATGCAGGGGCAAAAACTGTGCTTTTACGGCAGTAAGTTTGCGTGTGCATGTAAGTATGTGTTTTCTCCACGAGTGTTGTTATACTGCAAGGCTGAGTGATAAGAGAAATGTATGATATAAACATGATGAGGGTCATGGTGAGGATGGTGGATGGGGCAGTTGGGCTGTTGATGGTAGTACCCTCCTCTCTCAGGCTCCCACCTTCCACCCTTTCCACATGTGAGAGCAGACCTGTGCTTCAGAGGCTAACTCTGAAGGTGCCTGTGCAGTGAAATTCTGAGGAAAATGGTGGCACATTTCCTCTGGAGCAGGGTGCCACACACAGTTGAACATTCCTCCTTTTTCCCAATTTAGCCAGAGGCATTTGCACTTTTCATGTATTTAATGTTGGATAAATATTCTATTCTAATATTGAATATTGCCATGTAAGACTTGGGCTAAATCCCATTTCACTCCTTGTCCTTAATCCAATTCACTCGTTGCCCTCATCACTTAGTCTTGATTCTTAATCTGATTCTTGTTGAGGTTAAGGGACAGGGTGAAGTCTACGGGCTAACTAGCCCTTCACATGGAGATTTTTCAGGGGCACACTTCAAACAGAGTTTGAGAGATGTGCAGTGCAACATCGGAACAGCCATCAGCCCCTCACCTGCTGCCACAAGTCTATACCTGTTGCTTATACAGTAATGTCAGAGTGAATCGAGAATACATTCAACTGTATGGAAGTCACCTCTCATTATACACACAGACAAAATGGGACCTGTAATTTCCTGAGGCCTCCTTCCGATATACACACACATTAAACAGATGTCCATGTCAGCATTGTGGAATATGCAGCACATGGACACAGAGGCACCTGGTGTGGTGAAAAAAAAAAAATGTTGGACTAATGGGTTTCAGTATTGTCAAATTTGTCAGCACAAGAGAGACAGCGGCAGATGCAAGGGAAGGCAAATGTTTAAAATAAAGCTGAGCTTCACCTTTTTCGTGTATTTGTTGTGCTGGTAAAACTGGAAGAGAAAGTGCACGCTAGAAGAATTGCTTCCTCGTGCAAACAGAACATTTTCAGTGGCGTACCACATAAACCTTTCAGTGAGTCGGAGACTTTTTTTATTTGTTGCGTGGGATCCAAACTGCCAAAGAGCCAAACGTCTTTCATTAATCTCAAGACAAAAGCTCCTGCATCAGCACAACCTGCAGAGTAAGAATTATATCTCAGACTTTTTAGAGAAAAAACTAAATACACTGCCAGGCTGAACCGCCCCTGCCTCTGTGAGAGCACACAACCTACACCATCTTCTTTATACCTTGTTCTTTTTCTAATTAGACAGGAGATACTGCCTAAAGACAGATACATAAGGGACAAAGCACTTAACATGTCTGGCCCTTCCTAAGATTCTACATTCTGCTTCCTAAAATAAATCTATGTATTGTTCCCTCCTGGGTATGCTTTCTCATGCCTAAAAGAAGCACAATGTTGATTATAATTTTAGCTGCCACACTCTAGTAGTCTACCGAGCTTAAGCTGTGTGGCCAAATTTAAATGAAAGCACTGTGGTACAGGAATTTGCATGATATTATTTTTTGAAGCAAAAAAAGTAAAGTCTCTTTGCTTCCCGTAACACCACAATATTCAGATGCTTTAAGTTACTTCCTTAACTCAATGAAATACCCTCAGATATACCTCATACACATTCACCCTAATGTTTAATTTACTTCAAAGTTGAGCACAGGGCATGTTTTCCTTTCAGTCTGCTCCCCTTTTTCCCTCTGTCTCCCTGTGGTGATGTCACAGGGGATTAAGTCACGAAGAACAAGAGACTTGTGTATGATTCATCTGGAGGGAGACTGGAGCCAATAGTAATACCCACAGGGCATGCAGATATCAGGCAACATCCTCGGCTTCTTCGCTTTTCTGTGTGTACACTCTAATGGCCCTCAAAGACATGACACAGAGGGATAATTCTTGATGAATCGTACTGTGCATTTTAGCATGACACAGTTCTTTTGATGTGTGTGTCACAACGCATCCCATAAATGAGTGGATAAAAAAGTATCTCAATAGGTAGTGAATTTTTAACACATATTACCTTTAATCAGACATCACTGGAGGATCATTTTTCATGTAATGAAGATGCAGATAAAAATAGCCAGGCATCACCTTTCTTAACTTTTGCTCACCATTATGCTGGTCAACATCCTTTTGCATTTCTTAAACACATTCCACATTTAAGTCAGTTAAGTGTCTCAGTCAAGATTACTATATGTGAATTACACTATAAGACATGGCATGGAGGTGCAATTTACTGTTGATGTATAGTGAAACGTATCTGGGTTTTGAATGTAGTGTTACTTATTCAGACTGCATTTTGGAAACTTAGAGCTGCAGGAACATGCTGGACATAGTCTCACTTGGTTTGTGTTCTATTAATGGATACATTTTTCAATATCAGATTATCACATTTGTGAGAAGCCAAAATCATGAATGTGAATAAAATATAATTGTGAAGTCCTAAGGAATTTTCAGATTTAGAAGTGGATTTAGAATCCACTTCTGAAAATGTGTCACTCTGTGTGCAGCATGTAAATGTTTGTAGTCTGAGATATGAAAACAAAACATGACTACACTGTCTTGCACCTCTGTTACACCAAGTAACTCAAGATTCTGTTGGCACTTGTTGCATTTAATGTCTGACGTTTGCAATATTGTTAAGGTTTAAATGTATTAATTTCGGAGACAATGAAAATGCTGAGATGTGATTTTAAATAGACTTTATTATTTTTATTCTATAATTTGAGTAGTGTGAGCTTAAAATTCATCTTTTTGGGTGTCTGTTTCCACCTTTCTATGGCTTTGAGACAAAGCCATAGAAAGTTTTACAGTTAGCCTGGTATGGAGCAGACTTGTTCACCAGCGAGTTAAGATATTAGACAGATCCAAACACAAAGCACCATTGTGCTGTGTTACCCCCCATGACATTTAATGTTAAGTCTCCTGTAGCTAAGTCTCACCTATAATTGCATAGGAACCTGTTGGAGTTGATTAACTTCTGTAATGAGAGTGTTTCTGTTGTGGTGAGGCTTGTTTTAACGAGGCATCTCACGGTAGGTAAACCACAGCTCGTGCTAAAGGTTAGTTTGAAGCACATGTTCAACCACAAAATAAGGTAAT
Source organism: Brachirus orientalis (assembly GCA_016785285.1). Classification (NCBI taxonomy): domain Eukaryota; kingdom Metazoa; phylum Chordata; class Actinopteri; order Pleuronectiformes; family Soleidae; genus Brachirus; species Brachirus orientalis. The sequence continues at coordinate 1,321,957 of JAFBJR010000147.1, read as the reverse complement.
CTTTCACCACTTTTTTTTTTTTTTTTTTTACTGTTGTTCCACTGTTACCAGTCTCATTATTGTGTAATGAGAGGTAGTTTAGTGTTTTAAGTGACAGCCATCAAGTGTCATTTAACATCTTTGAGCTGGTGTCAAAATAACAAACATATTGCTGCAGTTCATTGTTCAGGACTTACTGTCTTCTTTTATTTGCTCTTTTAATTAACTTGTAGCTTGTGTCTTGTCAGAGGATGCCCGAGCATGCCACTTAGCACAAGGTAATGAGATTAACCTCTCGATGACCAAGCAAACGTAGATTACACATCATGTTTGAAATGAAATGAGCTGGGCTTTGTTTACTCATGTGCACAGCCAGATGCAGGCAGGCGAGCCCCAACTCTGTCAGCGGTAACATAGCTATAATGTCGAGGGGGGGGGGTAGAAGGGAGTGTGTTTGGCATTGAGTCGAGAGTGTGGTCGACCAGCTGCATGGGAAGGAGAAGAGCTGGAAAGTAGTATGAAACTGTCCCTCTCTGCTTCAGACAGTCAAAGAAATCAAAGTGCTAACCAGTTACACTCACGAGCTCCACACACAAACAGACAAAGGAAATCTCCAACACCCAGAGTTCCCTTCTGTGTCTTGCCTTCAATGACATGACCTCCAGTGTGAAGACACTCCCACTGAGTGAGCACACTAACTGTTAAAAGCTGGAGGAAACAACACGTGGCACTCTTTTCTGTTTCCTCTTTCCAAGTAAATTATTGTTGAAAGTTTGTGGCATTACTCAACACAGACTCTACTGTCTGTGGAGACAAACATGAACATTATGCCTCCGAGATATTCAAAACACAGTCATATCCTGTCAGTGTTCAGGATTTAGTTTTCATAACAAACGTACCATGCTAATAAATCTTGCCACACGATTCTCAAAAAATTTTATTGTGTTTTATCAGTGCAGCTTTAGAAACTGCGCAGACTTTAGTGGTAACCTTCGGCCCGTTTCTTCCTCTCCTCGGGTTGTCACTGTGAGCAAATGTCCTTCTCGGAGGCGGCAGAAGCTGCCTTGTCCCAGCTAGTGCTCTACCTCTTTTAATCAGGCTTTGGGGAGTGAAATATGGGCCTGGCACACAGGCTGTACCCAAGCTCCATTCATCTGGTTTCAATCTTCTCTCCGCCTTCGGAAGTGGCCATGTGGGCATTCCTTTTCCAGACACTGGCGAGGGGTGATGCAGGGAAGTGGGCTGAGCAGCACTAAGGACAGATGTATTTGTTATGGGTATGTGTGCAATTGTGAATGTAGAATATGCCACACGCAGAAAGGTACTGAGTGCTTATTGGAAAGAAACTGCAGTGATATGGGTTCTAGAGGGTGACCATCTTGTTAACAGAGATCCATTTAAACCATATAGAACTGGGTGATCACACTGAACAAGGGAATTGAGGAAAAAGAAGAACCCAGAAGAATGCAAAAATGCAACAATATGGTTGCCTGTTGGTGGTAAACACCACTACCAACAAACCCCTTATTGAAACAGATCATTTATGCTTGTCTTAGTTAATTGTAGCTGTTGATACTTGCTTTCTACTTGTATGAATTTTCCACTCAGTGTGTAATTTGTGTACAGTATACGTGTGTGTGTGTGTGTCTGTGCAGTAGTTGAATAAAATTTGCATCCTGCATTAACATTTTTTAGGTAATCATAAGGACAGATGGTTGGTGGGACCATTAGCTCTCCTAAATGAACCTAAATGGGGCTTTTCCTGGAATCATTACAGCCCTTGTTGACCTTCGTGGCCATCGCTCAGCTACCACTCGGCCTGTCAGCTCCCCAACTGTCAACACCTTTTTGTAAACCGCTGCCAAACAGTCATGGCAACTGCACACCTCTGGGGAAATGGCAGCCTTTGTCATGTTTGTCCTATAGTCCGATGTCTAGGTAACCTCTTTGTCCTCTAAAGCTGCAGCAGCAAGTGGCTGTGAAAAATATCATCATCTCATTTGTGTATGAGGTGTCAGTCTGCTTTGTTATTTTCTGCCAGACTGATCAAGTAATATGATCTGTCAGATGCATGCCTTAACACTGGTGACAGCGCTAATATGTCAGTTACACAGTCTTGGGCGGATGGAGAACCGGAGTTAGCGTCCCGTCTGTTTTCAATTAACTGATGAAATGTACAACATGGGAGTGGCTCTGTTGTGTTCAGTTTCTATTTCCCCATGGATCTACAGAAATAAATAATTATATGAACTGAGAGAGATGTTGACTTTAGACTTCAGACAAGGAAGAATAACTGCAGTGATTGAAATGATGGAATATAATTTGTGTTTGCAGAGAAGTGAGGATGAGGAGAAGAATAAGTGATGCAACCACGGTCACCTTACATTCCCCACCATGATCTCCCAGAATCTAAAGCTCACATGCACAGACATGGTCTACTGTATCTTACACTGCTTATGAAGCTGAGCTTCAGTGCTGTTCCAAATATAGCACCATCGCTCTTGGCTTGCTTTCTTCTCATTCCACTTGTTCGTCACACGCCAACAAGCTCAACCATATAGCCAACTGTGGCTTTTATTGGCCTCCCACAAGTTGTTAAATGCTCCTTTGAAACACCATTGGAGTATTGAATTGCATTTAATAAAAGTGAGGAGTGTACTACCTCATAGTCCATGAGGTAGATCGCATTTTAAGTTTTCATTGGTCCACACTATTGTGAAGCATCCATCATCAGAGAGAGCCGAGGCGACTGCAACGCATTCCACTTCCTGTCGTCATACACCTAGTCAGCTCTATTTTCAAGCGAACGGACATAAAAAAAATTGCAGATTGCAGCAGAATGGAATTGGCAGCGCAAAGGCTTATTAGGTATTGATCTGTTGAGGTCAGTGCCCATGTTCAGTCACACCAACAATGTGAGAGGAGTTCATTCACACGTTTGCCAGCCACAAATTGAGATTAGATCGCATAAATAACCAAGAAAACTGAGAAGCTTTGTGTCAAAGCCCCATGTTTTTCCTGATATAAGATCTGCAGGAGAAGAAAGTTGTTTATGTGTGCACTGTGGGCATTATAGCTGTTTATATCACAGCTTGCCCATCTGTCCATTCTCCTGCAGTGCCTTGCACAAAATGATATCATAACCTAACAATGCCCACCAGGAAATCTTTAAGTTGATCAGCAGCAGGTAAACCTGTTTTCTATAGTGTCTTAATAAGTACAGCTCATCTTGTGTCTCAGATCACCATCTGTCAACAGTGCAGGTCAAACATAGCTTGAACTCAGCAGAACTCACTGTATTGTCTATTCTGTTGTGTCTGTACCTGCACTTGATTATTTTCCACTCATTTACACTAAGTTAAGCCAACAAAAATACCTTAATGCCATGCTACCAAGAATAGGCACAGCCCTGAGACAAAAGCTTGTTGTAAATGAAGGAATAGAGAAATGTTTTGCAGAGGAAAGAGGAGAAACCTTTTTTTTTGCAATGGAAGTCAAATTTGATTTCTGTGAAAGCAAATATAATGTAACTACCTGGATTTGATGTTTTCTTTTGATATCCCAAATCACTGACACCATTTTAAAAAAAAGCAATTGTTTGTGTTTAATTTTAGATGTACGCAAGTGAGAATACATTTTCAGAGAATGTTCCATTTTCCACATGTGTAAATACAGTATATACAGTATATACATGCCTTAATATAAGGACTCACTCCCCTCTGTCCTCCATTAAAAGTGTCTTCTCAGTGGGGGACAGCAAGGCTGTGAGCATATGCTCCAGGGAGGATGTGCCCTTTACGCACACTTGTACCTATACATGGCATCAGTGATAAGTTTCTGCAAGATGTTCATTTTCTCTCTGCCCCCTCTTTCCTGCATGCCTCTCCATAGTCTCAGCTTTGGAGACGCTCATGCAGAACAAAGTCAGTGAGCATGCTGGCTGGTTTGTTTAGGCTTTGCCAGATGTTGGGAGGATCCCTTGTTGCAGCAGAATATCAAGAGGTCACTGCCCATTTACTGAAGCGTGTTAGTTGGTGCAATACTGACCAATTGACATTTGGACCTTGGTCATTCTCTACATATTAAAGGAAAGTAAAATGTTTAGATTTTTTTTATCTCGATTTTTGAAGCTGAATGTGACACTGTGAATAATTTTATGCCACATGAGCTTCTGCAGCTTATTCTGCAAGTCGTGATGAAGTCTCCAAGATGCATTGTTGTGAATAATGCTTTAATTCAGGACCATCGTTTCCAAAAATTATAAATTTGTTTTTAACTTCCAGCCAATGGCATGCTCTGTTTTCTTTGTGTCTGAGACTGGAGTTTGCCTGACTCTCGTACTGGTCACTCTTTCCACTCAGTCACGTGTCTAGCTGTGGTTTTTACAAAGACTGCATGACAGTGGAAAGCATTAAATATCAGTGTTCTCTCCTTCATCTCTTTTTTTCACTATACTGCACATTTTTAGCACGCTTATTTTTATGAGCACAACCAGAAAAGCCTTAATGTGAAGAAGGATGGTGGAAGAAAACAGACATGCCACTTTGGTCTTGCACTTTGGCAAAAGTGTTGCATTACAACCTAAAACCAACGTCGAAACCTTCATAAGAAGGGCTCTGCTCTTTGGACCATCTCAGGCGTAACCTCAAAGATTAATAGTGCAGTCTTGGCATCTTGGACAGCTACACCCATGAGTGTGGGTGACAAAACCAGAGGCAGTGTTGATAAGATGCGTATAGCACAGTAAGCAGGTTTCAATGACTCTCCTCCCCTGGGGCACGTAGTAATTAGCTTTTCTCCTCATCTCCTCCCTACTTCCTTATTTTGCTGAGGTAAAAAGCAGAATACATTAAAATACTTGCTTGTCGTGAAACTAATTTCGGATCTATTTTGGTGATCTGTCAGTAGGATGGTGTCCCTGTTGCTCGAAATGACAGCAGTGACAAAGTCATGAAAGGGATGCTAATGAAGGCAACAAGAACATCACAAGGTGATCATTTGCCACAGGGCCTTTCATAATTCAGACCTCAGTGGTATTTCATCTCTCTTTCCCATTCCCGTTGGTCCTTCCTCACTTCCCTAGTTGCCTTCCCCCCTCAAGGTTCAAGGGATTGGTGTGGGAATTATTCCATTCAGCTGTTACTTCTTCAAAACCACCACTATTAGTCCGAAAAGAGTTCTTAGAAGCCAAGATGAACATGATCATTATAATCCCCACGTCATCTGAAGCAAATGTTTTCCTGTTTTAACAGGAATACATTTGTGCTACAAAAATAAAGGGTGACATAATCTGTAAATATGGCATTTAAAAAAAAAAACAATGACGTAAAATCTTAAATCACAGTGAGGCTTTGTAAGTTATCATAATTATAATAGTGGACAAAGTCGCACAGGCACTGTGGCTGTGTCCGCTTTGAGGAGAGAAATATATTTATTTTGGTTTTTCCATTCATGTCTTGTTTGTGTCATCAGTCAGTAAATAATAAAAACCACTACAGCTGCATGTCAGTAAAGTGTTGATACTTTACTTGATGAGACACAAAAGTGGCTAGTTGTGGTGAGGTAATTACATTTTTTGTCATTCAGCAAGTGTTGCACAAGAATAAGTATTTAAAAAGGAAGGAAGCATTTTCCATGAACTACTAGTGAGGTATTGCTAATTAACCAGTAAGTCTGTGTTGCTCATCACATATTCCTTTGTAATAACTCTATGTACCTCAGTGTTACAGAGAAAAACTCACTGTCAGCAGAAAGGAGCATTGGTCGCTGTGTGAGGTGAGGAGGATTATCGAATTTTATCTCTTCAAAGACCCAGCTTCCAATCAGGGAAGAAAACAGCCCCCTTTGATTTTCACAGGAGCAGTGCAGGGAGACTAGTGTAGTGCACAAGTACACAAGCCATATGCACAAGCTGTTTTAATGGGCCGTGATAACTTGGTCCATTTAGAGAGACTTACCCCTAAAGAAGCGGTAATTAAAAAGGGAGTTGTGGCTTTAAGAATAAAGGAGTCTTGCCGAGTGTGCATGGGGGCTGTTTTCTTATTCACTCAGTTTGCACGTTCAGGCTGAGTTTAGAGACTTGCAGTTCTCTAAACTCAAAGATATTAGAGTGTGGGATAAATGTGGTAGTTATTATCTTTAGATATATGTATGTCTTTGGCATTTGAATGGCCAAGTCCAGTCACACGAGAGCGCTGCCCAGTTGGTCAGAGCAGACACAGCCTTTTTCACTGCACACTAAGCTTTTGTCTCATCGGCCCTATGCTACCTGTCAGCTTTTCCCCAAATCAGCTAAAAAAAAAAACTAACCTTTGTGTCAGCGATAAGAAAGGATGAATTGTATTTATATTTGCCATGTCAGTTTTTTTGCTAGTTATGAGCATGTTGACAGTTTTCTGTATGGAGCCCACAAATGTCTGTCTCCTGCCGTTAATCCTTGATAAGCCTGATATGATGGTTAAAGATAAAAGAGCACTTGTACAGATTGGCAGAGGTTGGAAATTATTCCTTTAGTCCGCTCTATAGTCAGGCTGTACACGTTACTAAACTGTCATTCAAGTTTGTGTACCTGATGACAGCTGTATGCCAAATCATATGTTTGTGTGCCAAGCCTTTGATATACTGTCGGCAAAAGAATGTCCCTTGCAGCTCAGTTATACAGACCGGCAGCAGTGGAAATGTGTTTGCGATAGATCATTTTGTTCACATACAGCATACAGCATACACGCCAGCAGTCACACATGTACATAAAAACATGCATTCATGAAAAGTAGCGTGAATATGCAGAACAGGAAACACGGCAGGAATAAAACTGAGGTGCCTCCAATATTTTACTCTAATTTTTGTATATCTGTTAAGTTATATCTAAAACACCTTTGTAGCACTGTAATCCTTCCCACACACCAGTGAATTACAGTTAGTGCTCAAAGTAAGGCATTGCACCATCTCTCCACCCCTCCCTTGTCTCATGTCCCTCTACAGTTTCACTCTGTCGCTGTCCCTGTCTTTCTGATCTGCTGTGTCTGAGTACCAGAGGTCATAAGCTGTGGATGTGGCAAAGGCCCCAGCCTGGCCAAAGTGCTGACTGAAGGGGTTATAGGGCTCAACTTTGGGATGTGTGAAAGATCCGAGGCTGCCTTGTTTGTCTGTCTGTCCATCTCACTGGCCACACTATAATAAGATTGCAGAGCCCTGTAAGGCAGATTTACTGGAGCACAACTCCCCCTAGGGCCTTTTTATAGAAATTGGTTCCTCCACATTTACCCAACCCTCTCTCTCTTTCTCTCTTTGTCATATGTGTCTATGTTTCCCACTCTGTCTTTTTTCACCCTTGGAGGGTTAGCGCCCACTTTGTTTTGTTAATTATAAAATGCATTTCTTTCTGTCCGTGGGTGAAAATTGGACCTTGCCTTAAATGAAAGCATGGAGCTGAGTCAAACAGAGCTGAGAAAAGCAGACCCATGTGGGATGGAGGATATGGCAACAGTCCACATATCACAACTCCTCTCCACCTTTATCTCATCGGCACAATGGCCATGTTTATTAAGATGGTTACCCTGTGTCCTTATGAAATCTCTTTAAAAAAACATGTAAATGTTGACATAGCACCTTAAAGCACAGTCACATCAAGAATGTTATCTGTATGCTGACACTCCTGCTAAACAGTTTTCATTGTTGGTTTGGGAGACGTTATCATAAACAGAAAATCAAGGTCAAGACTAACTAGAACTGCAATTTTTCATACTCTGTCTGCATAGCTGCCATAGGATTGTGATAATAATTCTGTTGTGTTTCATAGTTGACGTTGACACAAATTATGGGATCTTGCTGTCCAAACATCCCAGCTGTGCACACAGTAAATGAGGCCAATCCAAATGTGTGCTCAACTCACATCAAGGCAAGCTTATTCTGGGAGTACTGTGTCATCCATTCCCAAGCACATAAGCCCCTCTGCAAGACTAAAAATAGTGAGGAGCAGTGATTATATACTGGCAAAATGAAGACAATTTTATTTCCATCACAGATGCAGCACATTTACCGTCTGTTTTGTCTTGTGAATTACAAGCAATATATGGAAACCAAAGCCTCATTGTCAGGCAACGAAGAAAACTTCTGACACCAGCAATTTCAGTGTTTGCGAGCTGACCCCAGTCATTGTTTGAAAGTCAATGTAAAGTCAGCGAGTGGAGTCAAGTAGTTGGTGTGAAAAAAGATTGCAGTGCCCAGCTTTCTTCAGGTCACCTCAGTCCTATCTGTCTTTCACACAACTCCTCCATTAACAGAGCCCACAGTTGAAGCAATGGGCAGTTAAGTGTATTAGGAGGCAAGACACGGAGCGGGGATTTCTTATCAGGCCTGTTACACAGGATCAGCCGTGAGGGCTGCTGTGGGCATGGAAGCACTGATTAGGGAGGGTGGACTGTGGAGCCGAGGGGAGACAGTGGGCACAGGTCTCCCAACAGAGCCCTACCATACCATCAAGTATTAAGTGACACTAATAGGACCATCTAACTGAACATACACACACAATCTGCCCTTTCCACTTCTTCAATATTCTTTATATTCTGCAAAGCTCCCTCTCTCTAACCCTAAGCTTCTGTCTCTCTCTTCACTGACATCCAAATAATGTGAGCAGGGAGCCACAAGACGAATGACCCCACAAATTCATTGCATTGAAAAGTCATAAATGGGGATACCTCTAAGGTCCATGAGCTCCTGTGTGGGTAGAGGTGGACCTTTCTGTTTTGGTGACAATTGAACTAATGGTTTGAACCAAGCAGGTGGTCCAACAGAGCAGGTGGACCTAGGCAATTTGAAACACACAAACACTCTCCTGTGAAGTTTGCTCTCTCCCTCTCTCTCTCGCTCTCTCTCTCTCTCTAGCTGGCAAGTGCCAATTGGAAAATTTGATTGACCAATTAGCCTGGAGCTGAGGTTTATTGCCCATTTCTCACACAGTAGACACCAGGGGTTAAACGAAGCTTAAAGAACTGCTGAAGTCCACCACATGATGTCAGCTCAATGGTCAACTCTCTGGTGAAAGAAGTGGCCTCAGCCATGCCTCTCATCCCCTCTGTGTCCTGTGGCAGCACTGACTCATTGTTTTCGCAGCACAGAGCTGACATTTTCAGCAGCCCATGGATCACTTATGGGACAGGGTGTTGGCTCCTGTGAGGGTGAACCAGTGGACTGGTGGACAGGCGCCCACTGAGTGCTGATGCATCCATAGGTCACGCATGGTCTCCTGTGGAACAACTGACAGCATGTGATTGTGTCTGTAGAGCACCGAGGCATTCTTTAAATTCTGTGGGATGAATCACTCCTCCTCAGATGGAACACTTGTGAACGCACATACACTGTTGGTGCAATATACAGTATGTGTGCCACACCGTGGTGTATATTTATTCAGCGCAAACAGGAGGGCATATTCAAACTCTGGGCTATTTATTAGGCAGTATGCCAATAAAAATGAGAGTTAACAGTATTTACACAACTGTACAATCCAAAATGAGCATCTGTTGGGCTGGATAACTTTATTTCATGCGCTCTGAAACCCCAGGAGCTAGTGGCTCGTTCTGCAATTAAATTATAGGCAGGTAGTTAAGTTAAATGCTGTAGAGCCAAAAATATCTGTCACATTTATGTGTGTAAGCTCAGTAGAGCTCTACAGTACTGCACAGGGTTTTTACAAGGTGGAGGGAGATGAATATCTCAGCACTGCACCCCCCCCCTACACGCACACTCTCTATAGCTTCCAGCAAACCCCCTGTGACGCCTCTGGCTAATTCCCCTCAAGGCCGCTGGGCTGTCCAGCATCCTCCAATAAATTAGCCTTGCTGCTTCCCCACTGACACATAGGCTCTGACAGTCTGGCCGCTGCCCAAAGTCACTCATTTGTGCACACAATTAATTATTGCTACTTTTCTCTGTAGTCCAAGCTCTTCATTAAGTAGATTGTGCAGTGTGTTGTGTTTGTTGTGGTTTGTATCACTGTGTCACTATTTGTGTGACTCACTCGCATTAGCTGTGGGAGGGGTCTTATGTCTCTCTTGCTGCCAGTTTGTGTAGTTATGATTTACGGATGTCGTGATCATTTTCATATTCAATTAATCTGTACATCATTTTCTCAGTCTGAACAGTTGTTTCATCCGTTAAATGCTGAAAATAGTGTAAAATGTCAATCATTGTTTTCCCAAACCTTAACTAATGATATCCTCAAATGTTTTGTTTTGCCCTCCGAAGAAAGATGTCCAGTTTTTTGAAACAGAAGAACAAAGAAACCACAACATTTTTACTTTTAAGAAACTGGAAATGTAGCCATTTTTTATCGTATCAAAACCCAACTGAAAAACCAATTAATCAACAATCAAAATAATTGCTGATTATTGAAAAAAAATTATTAATATTTAAAGACAAATGTCCCAGTCTACTCTGGTTTAATAATTGAGCTGGATTACTGAATAATTGTATTTCTGCATAAAGAACAATGGCCCATGTGCAGCATATGCAGCTCTTCAGGAGTCGAAAGCTCTGCACCTTTCTCTGCCGGGCCACAGCTCCCCAAAGGTGCTGCTGTGAATAAGAATGTGTTCTTTGACTGCCCTTGTCAATGGGGGGTTAAAAGAAAGATCACCATAATACTTCTCTGTCCCTCTGAGCTCTTATATCAAACTGTATTTCCTGTTTTAAAAAAAATGAAATGGGTAAAAAGGATGACAACTCTGTCTCACTTCAGTGTTTGTATGTGACATATCTCAGCATCTGTCAGATAGCGATGTGGATTCTGGGTCATATCTCTGTGTCTTCCATCTCAGTTTCCTCTATTGCACAGTTTCCTATCTGCAGCCTCTGTCCTCAGTTTAGATCAAGTTATTGTCCACACCTCTCTTATGCCCCTTTTCCCTTTTTTTATTCCCCTCTCCCATTCCCCTCTTCCTCTCCCACAGTTCTACTCGGCCTACTGTCAGTGGGTGCCCAGACGGAGATGAAGAAGGTTGTTGGGGACAATGCCACCTTACCATGCCACCACCAGTTCCCATCGTCCGGTTCTCTTGACATTGAGTGGCTACTGCAGAAACCAAATTCCAAACAGAGAGTGGTGAGATATGAGTCCTTTCACTTCCTGTAATACCCCACCATTCATCACCAAAGTGTTTGTTAACACAATCATTTCACAGAACAATATCTGTAATAACAATGACTTCTTGGTCCTTGGGATTTTGGGGCAGACTTGAGCTGTGAAGTTATTTTCCTATTTTCTTTCATTAATTCAATTTTCTTCCTTTTAAGAAGTGCCTTCACAGACACGTCACTTACTCTTTACCAGAGTTCATTGTTTATTTGCACCAAAGCTGTGAAGAAGCATCTTGGGCCTCATTTATAAAACTGTGTGTAGGTTCGCCTGAGAAGTTGGTGGACGTAGAAAGTGTAGAAAGTTCTTACACACATACAGTCAATATTCTCATAAAACCATACACATTCACATCCCACGTCGATTTCCCTTCATAAAGCATATTCAACTTACAATTAAATTTTTAGTGAGCATCAGGTAACCATCATACTTGACCAGTCAGAAAAATGCCCCAGAATTATATTCATTGATTGGGAGTGACTGCAAACTCATGGCAAACAGAGAGAGTTGGGAAGAAGAGGAAGTTAACACAATCACCAATTGGGGCACAAAAAGGTTTTATACTGTGTCATCACATGTGTCAAAAAGGCATAAGAGTGTGAACAGAATGTGGCAAATGCTGTAAATGCAGAAGGTGATGCTCCACAACAGCGCACTCTGAAGTCCCGTTCCTCTGTGCCCTGTGGGTTGGAGGAAAAAAGTGAGTAGCCACCCATGCGGGTTGTCACTGTCGTCTGCAAGGTTAGTTGAAAGATTGGATTTGTAAGAACAGTAATCGCCATATGTAGAAGCCAGGGAAGAAGGGGATGACATTCTTCGATGTCGGCTCTTGTGAAGCAGAATTCACCAAGTGTTGGATTGTTCACTCACTAAGAGGGAACATGAGCTGGGATTAGACTGTTGTGTGACAGGTTAGTTTTACCCTACTGATGATGTGTTCTTGCAATAGTAATCCTGCTATTTTGCTAATTTAGGGATTAGGCCATTTGAACACTCTAAATTGCCCGTAGGTGTGAATGTGAGAGTGAATGGTTGTCTGTCTCTATGTGGCCCTGTGATGGACTGGTGAGGGTTGAAGCGAGGGTATACCAAGCTCCTCACACTATGTCAGCTGGAGTTAGGCACCAGCAGCCCCCGCAACCCTCAGTGGAGAAAATGAGTGAGTGAGTGAGTTTCTGATGCTGGGTCCAGTGTGGCGCAGAGATCCAACAGGACAGTCCATGGAAGTCAAAACTGGCTCACAATCCATTCATCATCACAGTCTAGCAAATCTGACTTTTCTTTGAAAATTCTGTCCCTCTAAAGCTTCCATTTGCCTCATCCAAATCAACTAGTTTGCATCATTGCGCATTGTGATTACATTCTTTATATTCTCCATTTGACTGAATCCAAGCGGCTTCAGTTGTTGCAATTAAACTGATCATGAATGACAGGCTGTTCTGCACAATGATGACAATAATGATAATAATAGCACATTATAGCGCATTATCTAATCACTGTTGCAACATTCTTCACAATTGAAAAACTCACGGAAATGAAATTCAAAACCTGAAAATATCATTAGAAGCACCATGTGTTTATTTATGGAAGATTCACTCCGATCATGTCAGTTGAAACACATGAATCTACATCCATGCAAATGGAATCTATCCTCCTGTTTACCTTATTAGCCCAGGGAATGCGTCTTATACCACCAAAATATTTATTAATTACAGTATTTATTTAAGATTTTATCTTTCAATAATGTAATATATCTTGTACTCATTAGTTATTTGGGTGTGTCTATTTTGGTGTACGTTTCCAAGAGATAGTCACGCTGGTACTTGCTTAAAAATACATCTGTGTGTGCAAACAAAATCTTGTTGTGTAAGCTATAGTAATTATTTTTTTATAATACTAATTAGTATCAATAGAGGTTACACACTGGAGCTTTAAATGTCCCCTCTCTGGGGCAGTATTCGGCACTGTTATCACACTAGTTGTAAACATTTTTCCGGCTCACCTCACTCTTCCTTGATGCATCAACCTTCAATAAATGCTCGTGTTTAAGCCATGTGGGATCTCCCGAAAAACCTCCTACTGCAACTCAGGAGATTTATTTAACATACAAGCGTCTGCAAAGTTAAAAAATACACCTGTCAGAAGAATAAAACAGTTCCTATGCTTCAGGCAGCACACTAAGACTAGAGGAGTTGATATTTCCAGGCTGTTGTACATTGCTACAAAAATACACAAGCTTTAGTGTCAGTAGCATTTGTGCCCAAACAGAAACTCCTGTTTATTGGCGCTGTGTTTTTTTGTTTTTTTCTGACTTACATTTGTCTTGTTCTCCCCTCATTTCACCCCACCTCTCTGTTTCAAATACATTTCCTCTATCTTTCTTACATCTGGGTCATGCTGATTGATTTCCAACGAGAGCAGTAATTGTTGCACATTACCTCGATGCCTGAAATTACTGTGCTGGCTCAAGTTTGAGTGCCTTTTTCACAAAGGAACAGTCATTTTGTGGAATGTTCCCCAACAATTAGGTAGTTGGACCCTAATGTCTCAACTTTTTGCAAAAAAATCTATGTTACTGCATGTTATCACCTGCTAATTTATACTGATACAGTATTTTTTTTGTCTGGTTTCATTGCAGACAGTGAGGAACATCATCCCAGGTGTTTTTTTTTTTTTTTTAAGCATCATTTACGTTTTTTAAAATAACACTTCATTTATTTATTTATTTTATTTTGTCTCACAGACTGAAATTGGTTTTGGTATCACATCTTAGTATCTGATAACAGACAAGGCCACAAAATCTCACCAGCTTTCCGCTGGAAGAAAGAGCTTTTCTTTCTATCAGTTTTGTTTGTGCACTGATATGTTGGATAGCAGAAGTGTTTCACTGTGTGACAGAGAAGAAACAGTGGGGAAATAGAAGGAGCTGGGAAGGAAAGAAAGGGAAAATAAGTGTCTTACGCTTTGATGATTCAGAGGGGGGGTCGCCACATTGCGATGAATATTTAACGGGAAGATAACATTGAAGGCGCCATTAATTAAAATCAAACATCTGAAAATTTGATTAGGAAAGAGACTCTGCCTGTAGCTGAATGAATAAATCATTCTTTTGTGCTGCTGGAAGGTCGTGTTTTGAGGCAAAGAGCACCAGGTCAACATTTAGGGAGGGTACAGACATTAACATGTTTCCAAATCTACAGTCTCCATGTGTGAAGGACACAGAGGGGGAGAGACAGGACATCTACAGAGTGTAGATTACCAAAATTCATCCACCTCATGATTTAAAATAATTATGGGAAACAGTCTGAAAACTATACACATGTGCTTTATGTGAACATACTCTTGGGTTGTGTGCAACTGGCTGGAATGATCCTTCATGAAGCAATTGTGTTTTTAGCAAGTGTGATGCATGATATGAAATGATCTACTGTGTATTCCAATACACAGAAAGTAATATCTCCCTGCTTCCATAAAATCTTGGAAGTCAACAAAAAATGAATGCAATAAATAACTTTTATTTTATCAACTAATCAATTTCAAACATTTTTGCTGACGTGCAATAAAATATAGCAAACCCATTTTTCATCTAATGTCTTTTCCCACACCAAATATATCCAAATATATATAAGCCAGCGATGACAGGAGCACTGCATATCTGCATATACTATTTTCAGTTTTTAACTGAATAAACAAGCCACCTCATTTGAATTGCAAACTATGTCAACAACCTCCCGTCGTTTTTCCTGAGTTACCGTATCCCTAAATTCCAAACATGGAATGTATGGCCTTAAATGTTCAGACTACACTCCGACATTACCAGATGCAAAACTACACATTTGTAGATATACCTGCACACATACAACACACGAGTTATAAATGTACAGTTGACAAAGACAGTAGAATTGTGTGCCCACAGGCCAATGCTTGTTTTTATCTGTGAGCCACTTGTTTGCGTGCCAGGTCAGTGTTGCTTTGTGCCTGCAGCTGTGCTACTGTAATGTATGTTTGCTTGTTTCAGGTGAGTGTGCACTTACAGGCTAGTTAGTGTGTGTGGGGCTTTGCATGTGCGTGCAAATGGCCAGTTGTCACCTGTGATGACAGCAGGTGCCCCTGTTTCTTAGGTGCTGATTCACTGTGGCACCAGCATTTAGCAGGCCCCATCTGGGGGCTCTCACTTGCCCTGAGTAATCGGCCGCCGTGACAGCTGTGTTTGTGTTTCTGTGGATGTGTAAAGAGAGGAAAAAAGAGAGAAGGCGAGACATATGAGGGAGAGAGAGGGAAGGTTGAGTTTGGGGGGCAAAGAGAAGTGGATGTAAAGTGGCTTTAAAAAAAAAAGAAACTGAAACAGCTTTATAGCTGTTACATGTTTCAGATAATGAGATTTTCCTATAAAGACCTTGTCTTTGTAAACATCGTTGAACCTTCTACTAAACAGGGACGACGAAAAAAAGATGGTGTTGCTTGCAAATCACAACAGTCTGTATTTCCACTAACCTCATTTTCATCTTTGTTTCAGAGCTCTGTTAAAAAATGTTCTTTATGTGACCATTGTTTTATATTTATTCAATTATTTTGTGTATCCAATTTACATAATATACAGTTCAGCCCCAATTCAGAAAAAGTTGGGATGTTGTATTAAATGTAAATAACAGAATGCAGTGATTTGCAAATCTCATAAACCCATATATTATTCCTAATAGAACATAAACAACATATCATATGTTGAAACCGAGCCATTTTACCGTTTCATGAAAAATAGTAGCTCTTACAACTAATTAGGTTATTTGGCAACAGGTTAGTAACATGACTGGGTTAAAAAGGAGCCAAATTGCGACAAACTACATCGAAGAATTGTGGAACAAATTTCAGAAAAATGTTCCTTAACATAAAATTGTTTGTTTCATCTAACTCATGTTTCAGAGAAGTGGGGACAATTCCTTAACCTAAAATTTGCAGCCATCCCACTTTACTAGCGTAACTCTTATGCTTCTGCCTCCCCTCTATCAGTCGTGCAGGGATGTTAACGGGCATGCACCCTGTGTCTCTGACACATCTGAAATCTAAAAGGAGGCATCAAACTCACTGTCCACATGTCCCAAAGATGCACCGCACTTTTTCCTTGACAACAATACATTGTGCAGAGTTTCCTCGACATACAGTACATTTAATTGTGGTGGCCTGTTGAACATGACACAAGGTGGACTAACCGGTACACTCACAGTGTGTCCAGCCTTTATCAGTTGAAAAATAGTAAAAATAGCTGGCACAGAGGATACGGTGTCTCCGTTTGCGAATTAGGTAGATAGCATTAGTTTGCTATCACTTTTCTCAGTTGTAATCTCAGGAACGGCCATGTCTCCCTCTCTTTTGTTTGCCCACAGGGATGCCTGGTCAGGGGGCTGGGGTTTAGTGCACCCACCACAGTAGACCACACTACACCAATGATATAGATAAGTAAGAAAAGTCAGACAAGTTTATTGCATGCTTAGATCAACCTGTCCAGGGTATGACCCTCCCCTTTGACCAATGTCAGCTGGATTAAACAGTAGACAATGAATGAATGAACACACCATCATTACATCTCATCAACATCACTGGTCATGATGTAAAACCCATCACTCTGTGTCACCACAGACACGAATACGAAACACCACCATATTGACAAAGATAGAGAGAGAGAGACAGTCATGTGGACCTGAATTCAATTTGACGACATTTGTTTTTGTTGAAATGTCACACACTACAGCTTTAACAACAAAAAGACAAATGTAATTTCGTACAGCATACTTTTGGATGCACTTCAGCCAGTATTGTTTGAACATGTGTGTTACATCACACCAGTGCAACTGTGGGTATTTAAATCTGTCATCTCAGCCCCAGAATAGAATTTCTTGGTCAATTTGACAGCCCCACTTGTAGAAAGGACATGCCAGTGCTCACAGACAGTCAGCTTAATGAACACTGGCAGGATACTGGGAATCCAGCAAATGCATTCATTTGTAAAATATTATTTCCCAAGTGTTAATTAATTAAAAAGCGATTGTTAACAGTGTTCCCCATGAGCTCTGTTTTCTTCACAAAATGAGCAATAGCACTGTAGGATTGTATGTTTCAGTCTGAGCTTTGTGTTACGTAGTTTTTAGTGTTCAAGGTCTAGTGTGTAAAATCTTCCTAAAACTAGTTTCATTTGGCAGATATTGAAGACAACATAATTGTAATCAGGTGAACAATCACCTGATTGTACTGTATCAAATGTAAGAGATAGCTCGTTGGGGGCCGTGATTTTGTACCACATAGTAAAAACTAAACATATTTTGAGTTTTTGGAACTGAGAGAAGGCTCCATAGGTTTTCCAACACACTTGGAGGGGAAGACTGATGTGAGGTATATTCAGCTGCAACTTCACCAATAAATGTTCCTGAATGTTACATGCTTTAAATTTAGGGCCACCAGTCAGATAGTATATAAAGGCTGTTATTGTTGGGTCATAGAAACTAATGTAAAACTTGATTATTTTAAATTTATTTTAAATTTAATTCAATCTTTACTGCAAACTCACAGAAAATCTATATGAAAAAGTAAAATTTGTAAGTCAAAACCTTTATGTGGAGGATAAAACGGTAGAAGATGACAGTGAGAAGCTCAGACAGAAAAAAAAAAAGTACAGCCACGGCAATCAATTTTGGAAAAGTCAGTGCGTGGGCTATCCTGCCGATGCCAACAGACATGAAAACTTTTTTTGGGAGTTTGTAAAAAAGTAAATTAAGACAGACAACAACAAATTAGAATACCACGTACAAAAAGAAACATTAAATTTCTCCTTTTCTGTGTCTAGATCATTACCTTCTTTGGTGGCCAGGTATACACCAATGAGGCGACAGGCAGTGAGGCCAGTCGTCTGTCCTTTGCAGGGGAATACCTGGGTGGGGACGCTTCCCTGCTGATCAGTGACCTGCTTCTGACCGACTCTGGTGAATACTACTGTAAAGTCAAGACAGGGGGGAAGTACCACTGGAGCCAGGTCAACCTCATTGTGCTGGGTGAGTGTTTTCTAACCCACCAAAACACACACATACATGCACACAGGTTTACACAGCTATTATACTTAGGACAACAATTGACTTCCATTCATTTGGACGGCCTAAACAAAGCCTTATCCCTAAAGCTTTGAAATTATACATAATGTGATAGAAATCAGTGTAACTTCCACCTCTCTGGTCAAACACCAGCTACTGCATTCAAACGTTGCCATTGACTTTCTTAGTCTACACTTGCGCCCCTGGTTGGCTCTTTGGTCATCCTCTTGTCCAGTCATTGAGTTGTTGCTACAGTATGTGACTTTTCTTTCTCCAACTCTCAAAGTGCGGTGTGATTGATTGAGAAGCTTCAATAGTGTAATGGAGCACCTCATCAGGATTTACCACACAGCTGCAGCTCGGTCTCAGGTTCACTACCAGAACACGCTTTGGCACTGTTTCCCTCTCTCCCTCACTTAGGTCTCAGCCCACTTATTGGCATTTTTCAAAATCAAGCATTGGTCAGCCTCAGAAAACGAGGTTTTGTACCCTTTAACCATAACCAGTTAATGCCTAACCTTAACCTAACCACTATTCAAGTCAAACTTAACTACTTGGAATGTTTTAATCTCTCTGAGGACAACTCATAGAGACACCAAAAGGTCAGTGTTGTTGCAAGAAAATGTCCTAAAGAGATAGCAAATACACACACACACACACACAAACACTCAGGTTAATGGCAGGACACACGAGCATGGACATCTGGGCACATACCATCATGTTATGAAGAGACCGAAACCCATTTATTCATGGAAAATGGACACTGCTCCCATTCCATCTCCATCTCTCTCTCTCTGGCTTTCACATACACACACACACGCATACGTACACAGAGCTAATCACTGGATCATTAGCCTGGCACATTTCCTCCGTCATGCTGACTGATCTAATGATTCAATTTGATTCAGACAGTGTGATTTGATTTCGCTCGTGCTGTTTGGGTTCGTCTGGATTGCTTTGTTGATGAGGTGAGACCGGGAACAGGCAACTGGGCCTGGAAGAGCAGAGAACTGATTGATTAAGTTAGGGACTGAGTTACATGGACAAAGCATCAAGTTAAATTCATTTCTGTCCTCTACAAGATATATGGCAACAGGCTTTCTAAGTTATGAGGTACATTCTTGAATTAAACTGAGAAGTTGAAATTAAAAAAAGTTAAAGGCTAACTCTCATTAATCTCACTGTTGATAAGCTACTCAGGAACATTACTCTAACAAGCCATGTCTTAGCTCTTGCAACCAAACAAAGGCCTGTTCAGCCCTCATAAGCCTCAACAAAGTTGTTACTATTATTTGTTTTATCCACATCTTTTTTGTTTACCCCCATTTGCCCAAAATACAGATAGTTAAAAATGGCTCAGTGGTGTTTCTGGCGGCATATCTCAAAAAGCTGGACAACTTTGAAGGACAGACGGCAAAAGAGGAAGAGTCGAACCACCAAAACATCCACAAACTCCGGTGGGAGGAGTGAGATCATTCTCAATGTCAGAAAAACAGGAGCTTTATTAAACTATCATGAGAGATTAGTTCAACCCGCAGTTATTGGTTTTCTAATGGAACACTCCTGTTAATCCTCTCGCTCTCGCTCTCCTCTCCATGAAGACATTTCAGTAAGTTAGTGCCTCGATTTTTACAAATTGCCCTCAGCTTTGCGGTGGCACTTTCGATTCTGAGAGAGACCATTTGCATTTTTTTTTTCTCTCACTCCCCATGCTAAGATAATAGCTTGGCAGCAGGGTCAGTAGCTGGCTTGGCATGAGGCAGTATGCGTCTGTGCGAGTGTATTTGTGCCTGAAGTGATTCCTGCACTGCCTTTGTAAAACGTGTGCAGATTTGCATGTGTGTGTCTGTAGTTGACCCTGACTGAGCTGCGACATGCACAGATGAAGCATCAGTGCTCACCACCCAGCTCCCCTCATTATATTGCATACTCAGTGCAGGGGCAGAAAACTCTCTGCTTCTGAGATCAGGAGGTGGAGAATAGGAGGGTTAGACCAACAAAGAGAGGATACTCTTAAAAGCTGTCTGGATTTAAGTACAAAGTGACTACATCTCAGCATTACTAAGGAGTTCCCTACATTTTGCTTTGCTGACAAGCAGCAGTGGACAAATTCAAAAGCTGACATTGCAACCAGACAGTGCAATAAAAATACAAAAGTGACATTTAAATTTAGCTCACCACTGATCTAAAAATATGTTGTGTGGGCGGGAGAAAAGGATGTGCTATTTTCCAGCTTTTGTAGCGTAGCAGTGCCTTTCGGCGTGTGTCTAACCAGAGCAGCTGTACAGGGATCAGCAGGTTCCAGCTATGCTGTGCTCTGCCTCCAGCTACTGAACTATGACCATAACCTTTGACCTGTGGTGAACATATCACCACAAGCGAACACGGCTTTGGTGTCACATGATCGATTCCCTATGGGACTGTTTTGTTTTGTTTTTCCTATATATATATATATATATATATATATATATATATATATATATATATACACACACACACACTACTCACAATAAGTTAGGGATAGCCCCAAATAATAAAAATTGACAATGTCAGTAGCGGGTTTTTTCACCATTTGTCTTAGTGACAATACCAGCTTTTTATACCCACAGAATGTTGAAATTGATGCCACATTGAAAAGGGTATGACATCCACTGAGTCTCTCACAATATCCCTAATTTATTGTGAGTAGTATGTATATATATATCTCACACATGTGTCTAACTCAACAAATACTGTTAGTTCTTCAGTTAATGTCTTGATTTATCCGGAGGCGAAATTTACATTATAGAATCATTCGAACTACAGGTTTTATATTTAATCACGGTCCATTGTAAACTATAATTATGAACACTTAGAGAACTGTATTATCACTTTCCTATCCTAAACTGACATTTGAGCTCTTAGCCTTTATTTTACAACATGGACAATAGTTATGTTGCACTGTATTCTCCCATATATTGGATCACATTTCCAGTATAGCAGTGGAACAAACACACTATCCCACACTAAGTGTGTTACAGATTATTATTTGCTCTTCATATTGTCTGCTTCACATCCATTAATTAAATAATTCCATCAAATCTCTGTGGAGGATAAAGCGGTAGAAAATGTGTGAGAGAGTGAATTTTAAATTTAGTTGAACAGAGAGTATTTGCTCTATTGTTTTTATTTTTTGGTTTATATATTAATTATGTATGTTTTGCAATAACCACACCCCCTTTGTTCGTCTAGTGATTATGCGTCATCTGTTTCTGATTTCCATGTGCTCCTGCAGTCAAACCTTCCAAGCCAAGGTGCTGGATGGACGGAAAACTCCTGGAGGGCAGTGATGTCAAGCTGAGCTGTAAGTCCAGTGACGGTTCAGACCCTATCAGCTACAAGTGGGAGCGAGTGCTGGACAAAGGCAAGAGTCTGGGCAAACTGCCAAACCTTGCACTGATAGGTAAGAAAATTAATTGGCACCACAGTGACATGCTGATTCAACATTCCAGCGCTCTGCAGAAAAATGCTATGAGGACTCATTTTCATACAAGCAATTTTTGTAGGCTGCATTTATCGGAGAAAGAGATTCATTGAGCACCCCACCTTTCCTTCAACTCCTTCCACCTTTGCATTCATACATTTGCATACACTGACACATAAAATTGCCCACTCCACTCTTTTACTGCTTGGCTCTGAGCTGCTTCACTAGAGTAATTAACAGTTTTGCTCAAGGGCACTGAGATAGGCTCACATTGCCCCACACAGGCCACTAATGTTTCATGCTCTATACATTTTCTCCTGGATATCACAGAGCCATCTGTTTCTACATGTACACTGTTGGGATCTTTTACGAGACAAAGATTTTGACTATGATCTGATGAAGACACCAGTCTGGATCAAGACAGTATACATGAAGTCATTGTCAACGGAGTTGTTTTCCTTGGGTTGGGAAAATCAAAAACAGTATAATACACCCATAACAATACATCCTGTACAGAAAGGGCACAGGTTTTGCCAATGTGTACTCTCCAAACAGAACAGACATCATCACTGTGCGGATCTCTCTGTCTCAATTCTTCCCTTCATTGTTCCTCTAGCCATGCAATGGCACATACCCAGACAGAAACCTTCAAATTAATGACCTCCACCACGCAACACCTGTTCAGTCTAATTAGTTTTCATTGGACGATAACAGACAGTGTCAGCAGCCGTTATTTATGGGTCTGGTGGAAGGTAAAACCACGTGGATGTCATTGGGCAGGGTGACTAAATATCCCATGGGGCTGCAGGGTTCCACCACTCTCTCATTCACACTCCTCTTACTCTCCTTATTAAAAACGAAACATTCCATCATTGGCTGTTTCTCTGTCTCTACCTCAGGTCATGATTTGCATTTAGTTGGATCCCCCGTCTTGCAAATACAATAATATGCAGTACAGCCACTTTATTAGGTATAGAAGACATCAAACGCAATAGTAGGAGAGGCACCTGGTGTTGTCTTCTGCTGCTTTAGCCCATATGCTTCAAGGTACTACATGTTGTGTGTAGTATACCTTAGTTGCAACTAGTGGTTATTTGAGTCACTGTTACCTTTTTATCATTTTGAACCAGTCTGGCCATTGTTCTCTGACCTCTGACATCACCAAGGCATCTTCACGGAGACAGCTTCTGCTCAGTGGATGTTTTCCTTTTTTGTACCATTCTCTATAGATGTGTGTGTGAAAATCATAAGAGAACGGCAGTTTTTGAGATACTCAGACTAACCCGTGTGGTATCAATAATTGTGCTATGTTGCCTTAAATTGGCTTTCTTTCCCATTCTGATGCTCAGTTAGAAGTTGAGCAGGTTGTCTTCACCATGTTGACTGTACATGCCTAGAGGAATTGAGTTTCTGCAATGTGAACTGCACAATCAGTCATTTGTGTAAAATAAAGTCTCATTGGGTGTCTGTATTACCTGTTTTTATCCCACAGATTTGAAGAACCCAGAGATTGTGACCCTTAGGAATCTCACCATGGACAGCACAGGTGTCTACAGGTGCACAGCCAGCAATGACGTGGGAGAGGAGAACTGCACAATCGAGGTCACAATGCAGCGTGAGTTTTGGGAGGAAAGAGAGTCGACCTCAAGGCATTCACCTTACACCAAACTGCTACTCTGATTGATGGTTATTGTTTCAAACAGCAGCTGGAATTACATTTATTCCCCCCTCTGCCTTGTTTCCTCCTCCCAACTCGCTCACCCTCTCCATCATTCCCCTCCAGTGCTTCAGCACTTGGGAGTGCACTGAACTTAAACCGGTGGCTACTGGTCACCACCTCTGCTACAACAGTTATGTTTCACTGTCACTCTAATACATTTCCTGAGAGGCCCAGGTGACTCGGGGTCATGTGTCAAGAAAATTAGCCATCTAGTACCACAGCAGAAACAGTTTCATAGCTTTGGTGTTAAATCCTGTTTGTATGTTGTGGTACAACTGCGAGAAGTGAGAAAGTATAACAATTAGCAAATATTGACAAAAATAACAGAGAACAGTATGTGATAGTAAGTGACTGCTTTTCTCATCATGTCCTCTCTGCCCATAGATGTGAGGGATGTGGGTATGGTGGCAGGTGCAGTGGTGGGAATATCCCTCGGTGTCCTCATTGTCATATTAATCATCTGGCTTGTCTTCCGGAAGAAAGAGAAAAAGAAGTACGAGGAGGATGAGACTCCAAATGAGATCAGGTTAATTCATCCTTTTTTTTCTCTGATTGTTTCACTGTGATTTTGGCCTTTTTAAGTAGACTAGAATACATGCTTCAAGTGTTAAAACGGTGTGTGTGAGATTAGATTATGTGTAAAGAAACTGTCATACATGTGTTTATCTGTGCTGTCCTTTTTGGGGGGGCTTTCTGTGATGGTTGCTGTGTGTTTATGTTTTAAAATAAGTTCAGACTTATTACTGTTTCATCTAAATTGTTACTCTGATTGAGAACAAAATGAACAGTGCCTATTCTCTGCATTAATCACACTTAAAACCAAAAGTTTTTTCACCATCCATTAAACATCAAGTAAAAAAACAAGGTACTTGTCACTTGGTACAGGATATCAGCACTATATCAAATTCCCTGTGATTATATTAGATCTAGTAAACTAAACAGGTATGCAGGTCTAGCATGAACAACATGAGATGTTCTGTCCACTGTGTAGGTAAGAACACATGTTTGATGTTCCAGTTATTTACTGTCTAAATCCACTTGCCTGTGATGTTTGATGTAGGTCACTGTTACTGCATGGCCTGTCAGCTGCATACACTAAGCTTTAATTGGCAGCTCACATGGCTGCTAAAATTATATGATACCCCAGCCAATAAACATAGCTTGCGGTCATAAATTAAAATTCTGAACACAGCCACAATATTTGTTAAGCTAAGCATATGGCCTGTGCTGAAAGTACACAAAAACACAGCTAAAGCAGTTCAAACGCTAAGTGACAGAGCCACAGCCGCTGAAGGCGTAAATGTGTTAACCGTCAAAAGGCCTTCTTGCTTGTGTTGTTCTTGTGTGCATACAGTTTGTGGCTATACCTTTTAAGAACCTTCGGTGAGAAAGCATGCTTTGTGAGGACTCATTTTTATTCTTCTCTCGTTAGTGGACCATGTGCACCGCTAATGCCACTGCACTTTTCTTGCTACAGGACCTGTTATAGATGCATATTTACTGATATAACAATAAATAAATATTGCAGCATTTTTGAGGTACAGTTTCATGTAAATAATGCAGATGTGTTGTTACCCATTTTTGGACCATGTTCAGTTTCTGTGTCTTTGCTTTAATGTGCACAACTGAAACCACACAAGATTTGGTGACACACATCTCTGTGGTATGGATTTAAACCCAATTTTTTTTCTTTTTTTCTTTCAGGAGTAATAGAAACATTCACTCTGTTGTGAATGAGAATGTATTTGTAGCCAGCAGCACACAGATGACAGGTTTCTATGTCTGACTTTCTGTCGAGTCTTATAAGCCTTATATCACTGGGATAATATTACCTGCTGATTTAGTCTTACAACCCACATGTCCTTGCGTCTGGTGATTGTGATAAGATTCTGTGCAGTTCCAATGCGATGTGACAATCACAGCAATGGTTTTGGTGACTATTTTTACTCTCATAGATTTTGTTTTCTGCCATGTTTAAAGCTTTCATCTATCGCTGAAAAAGTGGGAGTTATGAAGTTGTTTTGTTTCCAGCAAGTTTTGTTTCCCTTCAACAGCTTTATCTAGGGAACTACGATTTCATTATCCCATGCAAATGTGTTTCACACACTCTGAAGGGGTATCTCATGAATTACATGAGGCTTCCACATAACACTTGTCCCATGCGTCTGTGTATATGTATCTGTGTGTGTGGGTTCTTGTTCTTCTCTATTTTTAGAGCTACAGTTTAAAATAAATTAACCATCATACTTCTGTGTGTGTCTGTTTGTCTGTATGTCTGTGTGTGTAACTCCAGGGAGGATGCAGAGGCTCCAAAGGCTAAACTGGTGAAGCCCAACTCCTTGTCCTCTTCCCGCTCCGGCAGCTCACGCTCCGGAGCTTCTTCCACCCAGTCCATGGTGCACAACAGCGCCCAGCGCAGTCAGCGCCCCCGCCCACCTGCTGTAGCAGCTCTCAAGGAAAACGGGCAGCCTCCAGGCTTCCCTCAGTCCCCTCCAGCCTACAATGCAGTGGTGCCCCCCAAGACCCCCGAACCCCCTACCACTCCCAAATTCAACTCTAGGAACATGTCTGGGCCCACACCCCCAACCCTTATGGTCCCCGCTCAGACCAAGGCCTTTCAGACTGTGTAGGACTGAAAGCCAGTCACTTCCTGCAGCCATGTGAGACTACCATCCCTGCCCAAGCCCCCAAATCCCCTTCTCGAAGACTCTTCCATAAACACAGAAATGCAACTAGTTAAAATGATGTAATTAAAAGAATCAATACTATGAGTCCAACAGAACCTTTAAAGAATGCTTACTTAATAAGGGAAAATATGACATGCTTGCCACCACCCACAACTTACCCCCACCCCACCAACCAGCCACTGAATTACAAAAAACAATAAAAAAGAAACAAAACAAGACCTGAGATGCAACTGTTTGTGTCTCGTGGCTAAAGGCAGAACTTCTTTTCTGAGTTCCTTCTGTTGGCCTTGGGAGACACAGGGAAGCACCATGTGCAGAGCAGTGGAAGATTCCCCCTCACAGAGCTTTTATTCATTTATCACATCAAAGGATTAAGCATTCAACACAGAAAATGGGGGAAAAAAAAGAGAAGGCTGGAGTAGAAAGTGGATCCAAACTCCACACCAGATACTAGTGGAGTTTTACAGCTGTTGAGTTTCACTTGTTAACTAAAACAAGATAGATGCCAACAGGAAAACACAGGAGAAGAATGTGCAAGAGCGTCAGCGAGCTTGTAGATTTTTTTCCCTCTGCGATGGGCTGGCTGTGGAGGCATTGGAGTGATTGTGTGATTCATGCCACCCTGCACCTCCAAAATACTGCATCCAACACCTGCTCTGAAACTACAAACCTCTTTGCCCCCCCTGGGCTGGGCCAGTTGTGGACAGACGCAGTGCGTAGCATATGTATCATCTGCCTCAGTGCTCTTGGTGTTTTTGTACTCTCACAAAGAGCCTGCCAGAATCCACAGTGGTCCTGAGACTGACTCAGTTCATCTGCTTCACCAATCAGCAGGGGAAACTTCAGGTACAAAGATGTGGCGTTCAGCAATGCAGTCAAATCAGTGGAGTTGTTAATCCTTCCCACATCTTCTGTAGACATCACTCTCTGGTACTGAATATATTCCCTGAATAATCAAATAGTATATATTACATCTATAGCGTGTCATTTAAATATAGGGAATAAGCATCTAGTAGACCAGCTGGAATTGTTTTTCTTTTGTTTGTGTCCCCGAGTCTCTGCTTTCTGAGCAGGTTGTAAAGGGTGGTAGCCAAATGTCCAAGTGCCACCAATCCTTAGGATGGGTTATTATTCTTGTTTTTTTGTTTGTTTTTTTTTTACTTTTTTGTGTTTACCTGCTACATTTCTGAACTGAAACCAAAATCGGTCACTATGAATGTGTGTATGTGTGTTTTCAGCCTCCTATAAGGTAATGAATCAATATTTCAGCTAAGGCACAAAGAATTGACCCTGACGTTTAATTTCATGAATACTGAAAGAATGGGTTGATTCTGGAGACGTTAATTGTTTCGGGTGTGTATGGTTTCATCGTCAGTACCCTCTCTGGATCCATAACAATGGAGGGGCACTCTACTGTGGCCTCAGTGAATCACCAGACCTGGTTTGGTGATTGTTTGAGCTGTGCTCTCAGCCAATGTCCCTTTTTTTGTCACATCCTTAGACAGACCCAGACCAGTTTCATTGAAAGCAGCTGAAAAAGGCCAAGTAGCCTATCTAGTGTGCCTTTGCAATCCCCCTCCCTTAGATGCTTTCTTTCTTTGTCCTTATCTTCAGCACACCAATGATTAAGTCTCTGTTCACATCCAGTTTTGATGGTCAACACTGAAAGGTATAACTTCACATACTTGTCCAAGTACTAGCAGATGCAGCCTAGGCTGCACAGAGTAAATTAGAAGTAGTGAGGAAGCAATTCCATTTTCCTGGGACAATATAATGTATATTCTGTAATCAGTCTTGTTTTATATTGTACATACACATAGATATACGCACATGATGTCATTTAATTAAAATAAATAATGGTATGGGAGGAAAGATATCACCTCACAAATGAGTCCAATAAGAAACCTGAAAGTTAATTTAAACCATGTACTTTTGGAACAGATGTTGTGTTCTAAGTGAATAATGTAAAACAAATAGTATTATACCAAACACAGTAGGTAGTTCAGCTGTAGAAAAATGTATCACAGTTAATCCAAAGTAAGACAGGGTTCCTGAGGCATCAGCATCCACTCAAATACTTCCCTTTGACCAGGACTTTGGTTAGTAATAAGTTATGTTGAAATGTTACTTTCAGAGTACCACAGAATTAGTATTAGTAGTATTAACAGTTCAGTCAGCACATGATGAATATTTATAGTGTACTCTGACCTTTAGTGCCCAGCAAAAAATTTCACCTGTAAGATAAATTAAAATGTTTCCTCTCACTGCAATTTTAACAGTTTAAACCAAAAATACCAACCAGTCAGACACACTTTTCTTAATTACTCGCACCGATTGGTTTTACTCTTTTTTCACTTAAAAATCAAAAGGAGGAAAAACCAACATCTGTCTGAAAAAGACATGTTTTTTGATTTTGACATGTGGATTTCCATGTGACTTATATGTGAGAGACATATAGGGTAAAAGAATGCCTTTTATGTTCAACTAGAAATAGCAGTTCATTTTTGAGCAGGGACGCTACCGTATATGAGGGTCTGTGTATGTATGCCTGCGCGCATGCATGCATGCATGCATGTTGATGATGAATGTGTGCAAGTGTGTATGTGTGGGTGTGTGCATGTAAATTCAGTATAAGCCCTTGGGCCACACCCACACATTCTCATGTTAGCCATTCCAGTGAGTGAGAAGGATCCAGTCAGGCAAAGTAACCTCTATCAAAATTGATATGACTGCAAAGTGGCAATGTTTTGGCTCCTGGGGGCGACATCCTGAGACAAATCCCGTTCATAATTCATGACCGTCGTCAGCTCTGGAGGCCACTTGTATGCTCTGTCCCTGCTCTCACTGTCTCGTAAGGGAGAACGCACTTGGCACTCAGTGTAGTGATGGCATCACACACACATACAGTCAGGCAAAAGTTACACGTACACATGGCACAGTCAGGTGTGCATGGAAAGTGTGTGCTTAAGCAATGGCACATGGACACACACGCACTTTACACAATAAAAGCCCCAAACAGCAATCCTTCCTAATAATTTGATGGATTGAATGTCGGGTGGTATTAGGACTGACTGATGGAAGCGGAATCCTAAACACAGCACAGAAAGGGACACACTGCACTGCATCCCCCAGGAGACATCTGTACACACACACACACACACAGAGAGAGCACGGGAGATCCAAAAGCAGCTACTGTAACAACACACATACTGTATGTGCATACACATGCACTCAGACACACTACTATGCATCTTAACAACCTGAGTAGCATATTGGGTTTTTTTTTTTTTTTTTACTGAGAATCTGCAAGAAAGGTACCAGGAATCAGGAGAGGTATAACAGCATTGATATTGAGCCAGGCCTGTGGGCTGCTGCCATTGAAATTCCCTCCACCACAAATGGAAGTAGCAGTGAAGGTGGAGGATGGGATGCAAGTCTTCCAGCTGCTAAATTCCCCCAAGCTTTATGATTTGCTTTCCAGCAACTGCAAGCCTCAGGTGGCAGATTCCGCCACTGTACGAGCTCACATGTTGCATCCCTCCACTGTGTGTGTATGTGTGTGCAGTTTGTGGCCTGACAAACCTTTGCTCTTTCCAAAAAAAAATCCTTATGCATTTTATTTTTAAAATGCGCAAGTCAGTCCAGTGAAGAGAGGAAAAAGACAAGGAAAATCTTACAGCACACCCAATATCATTCTTTAAAACAGTGTCCATCAGCACTATATCATGTCTTATTATCAGTACTCAGACATGGTTATCCTGTGTTATATGATAGAGTATGAATCTCATGTAGCCACAATGTTTTATGTTCTATTAAGCAGTTTTATTTCTGATTAAAGCTGTTGAGCAGGGCAAAGTAATGCTCAGACTTTGTGGTTTGGCCTTGTGTATAAGGGAATGTGATGTATCATTACTTTTATGAGAGGAGAAGGATGGTACTGACGTCAACCTCAAGAAAGAAAGCAAAGGCACCTGCATGTCATAGGAGATGGAGCAGAGGAATGGGAATGCTTTGCTTTGATGTAACATAACTGTATTAGGCAAAAAGAAAAAAAAAAGAAAACCTACAATTGTAAATATACTCATTGAAGACATATGAAGCTTTATTTTTTGTCTTCTTTTGATTTCTTCATCCATGTACCTTGCACTTTTCTGTGTGCTATATGCTGATCACCAGCCTGTGCGGGCTCTGTGTGGTTGGCCGTTTCTCTTGACTGCACTGTTTTGGTGTCACGGGGAGACATGCTCAGTGCGGTGTTCTGAAAAGGAAACACAAGACACCTTTGTTTGTTTGCTGTACTCTCATCAGTTTTATTTCTGCCGTGGCTTCTCTTGATTTTGTAAAACAGTACAGATTTTTTTTTTCTTGTTTGTTTAATGATAACAATCCATGTAAATATCACAAGTAAAAAAAATGTATATTTTTACGACTTCTGAGTTATTACTCTTTCATTTGCAAATAAAATACTCAATGACAACTTCATTTAACTTGCGGCATCATGATTTGGATTTTACATGAAATAGACTTCATGTGTTCACTTCAGGATTTAACTTGAATTTGGCAGCTGCTAAAACTGTAGATATTTAATTCATAATCTACTTAAAAATCAAAACATGGCAAAAAACAAAAAAAAGTTTTTAATGGTTAAACTAAATGGGTTAACATTTAAAGACCAGTTCACAGGTTTAGGAAAATCCTTGCATTAAGATATTTAATCATAGTACCATATGCTTATGGTTATATAACCAAATGATGGTAAATTAGTAACAGTTAATGACTAAATGTTTGACAAAATAGATGAGCTATCTCAAACAAGGTTCAATACTCAGCAAGTTGACCTTCACAGTGTAGAAAATCAATTTATAATCTGTCCCTGAGGGACGTTTTCAGCATATACAGTATATATAACTACTGTGCATCTTCCACTGAATGAATCCTGGACCAGCTGTGGCCTAGGTATTAAAGGGCACTGTAACATTCCTTTAGGTTTTCTGTCATAAATAAGGAGTTTATATTCTGCACAGGTCTATAAGCCCATTACAAGCTGTGTTGGGCTGTGGATGAAACACAGGGCAACGGGCTCCTTCTTGTTCCTCCTCTCGATTTCTCTCCATCCCTCTCCATCTCCTGCCTCTCAGCACGACACTCCCACGAGGCAACAAGGTCAACAATATCTATTGACCTGTCAGACACTTATTGACTGACATTTATCTCTTCCATCTGAAAAGTTCTTATGTTGACAATCTATTGAACTGGCAAGATGAAGCATGACTTTGTCAATCCCAGTTAAAGAAACGGGGTGCGACCTCACCTTCAAGCTTCAAAGTTGCACACAAAGGGGACAAAATGAAAAAGTCGGTTAAACACGTGAAAGTAAAGGTTTGAATAAATGCACATGAATGGGGGATAATGCAGTTACCACCGTGCTTATCTGTCTTTTGTTTGTGGAGAAGCTGGCTGCAGAATGCTTGCTAAATTTACACCCTTTTAATGCACAGCACCTGTGGTAAGCAGGATCAGTTTCTTAAGACAGATCACATTTCTCCACTCTGCATTCCATGCCTCTGTGCCCATTGTCCCACACGATTAGCCATATTTAATGATACTGTCATAAGCCAATTTCACTGGCATGCCAATGCACACATGCACATACGCTTATAAATACAATGTGCTTATGCTTTGCTGACATTATTTGTTTACAGATTGAACCACAGAAAAATATTTAATATTCATATTTTTAGGTCACATCATTGGTGTTGAAAATCATCTAATATGATGTGCCACATGAGTTTAACAAAGGAAAGGAAAAACTCATCCTATAGGCAGCCCTGAAACAAAAGTGATAAAATATGTCATCACACGGTTAAGTAATCATTTGAGCAGGCATTGTAGTCTAATTAATATGAAATCATATTTTTGCTCCTGGTCCTGCTCTGTAATCTGCTGAGTAAATGCTGCAGATTGCCACAAAAGGATTTTATAATTGAAGTCACTTGCATGATAGCATCCCCTGGTGTTAATTGGGGATAGTTCTCTTGTTATCTGTTATGCTGACAGGCTCATAATGGAACGAGAGAAATCATAAGTCACACATGAGCAGCTGAGATGATTTAATTAGAAACCTCAAGTGTAACAAAAACAGGTGCAACAGCAACTTTTGCATGATGGCAGTCTGTCTCCAAGACGTTATTGTCACTCTCATTCCATCAAAGTCTGTGAGGCCTGGGTAGTATTTTCGTCTTTCTTGGAAATTGACATCATCAGTAATCACCAGATCTCAATTCCTGATAACTGTAATCTAATTTAATAACAAACAAAAAGTATCAGACAAACAGTAAAGACGTCAATTCATGGAGCACTGCTGTCCTATGTGGTTCACTGAGAGAACAGTAGAAGTAATGCTCTTAGTGGGTCTCACTGAGTACAGGTTCTACATGAGTGGCTTTGCCTGAAGCTCCCTCTGGTGGAATTTGACAAATGAATCAAGGACTCAGACAGTAATGATCAGTGATGTTGAAGAGGTGTGGGATGCTCATCAGTTGTCACAATGTATTAGGAGGCACAGCGGAACAATATAGACCACAATAACAATAAGCAGACACTGCATTTATAAAAAACAATAAACGGGCACTACAGCTTAAAATGTCTAATGCAACTGATATACAATTATGTAAACTGTCGTATAAATCTTTCTTCTCTATGTTCAGTTTATCTAAACGCTTATCATCTCTTGTTGTTTGACAGTCAGCTTTAAAGCTTTTTAAAAACAGCACACAGCACTGGTGACGGCAGAAAACTGGCTTCATTATCATCAACCTTTGTGAATAATACGGTGGACCTTCACTGGTGCTCTGTGAGCCTTTGCACTGATTATGCGGGGGTAATGAAAATTACACTGTGACCTACATTTAAATTATATTTCACTCCGACAACTAGACTAATTATCCTGCTGCCATGCATTCATAAAGAGAGGTTAATAGCATGCTATTTTTGACACTTGTTCCCTGCTGAAATTCCACTTAAGAGACTTGACTTGTCTTTGCAAATGGATGAACGGTAGAAAACTGATCATTTTATGGGGGGGAAAAATTGCAAACTAACCACTGGATACTGTTCAGTCTGACAGGGAAGATTATGATTCATGCACGTATGACATTTCGGATTAATCGAAGTATCAGTTGTGATCCAATTGTGAATCCTGAGCAAAACGTGTCACCCTTTTGATGCACTACAGTTTGGTGCATGAAAAGGATGCACTATGTAAAGGAAATTAAATATTCTAATGAAATGTGTAATTGAAAAAAAGTAGCGATAGTTTTCTTTGTTTAGTTTTTTAAAAGACTGTTGGCGATCCATAGATTCATATTTCTATACAAAAGGAAGGAGAACCATTCAACTGAGGATTTCACCCTCGGGTGGTAACACATTGTAGAGCACATGTTCCTCTGTGCTGTAAATTAAATCAGAAACCCAGACGTGAAACAGTTTGTTGATACACACTGAGAGACAAAAACAAAATCATAAACTGATAACCACACCTGGCCTCAAAATGCTGGAGATAACTGTGCCTGGCAGCAGAATTTAGCCCGTTCCCACAGATCATTCCAGAATCAAAATCACTTTTGTACTAAAGTTTAAATTTTGTCCCACAAAACACACAAGTATTTACTTCCCAGTCAAAGGTCCAGTGCATATGAATCAGCAAACATCTGATGGTGAGACTGCAGATGTAACAAATAAAGGACTCCTCCACTCTCCTCTCCCTTTCCAACTACAGTGGCCTTTTACGATGGCTCTGTTTCTTCAAGCTTCCTCTTTAAACATTCCCTGTACACATAAAAAGCACATAAAGTACGTATAAGGTCAAATATACTGCCCCCACTGCTGTCAGCTGTGGTCACCATGTCTGTTGCTGCCTGCAAATTGGTACTCAGCACTGCCCTCTCGAGAAAGAAGTGCATAGACGTTCACAGACGTTCAACGCAAAAAGGCGTTTTAAAGGGCCTTAACGTGTGGTTCAGAGCATGTTGAGCTGAGCAGATACATTCAAGATGCATTCAATGACCCCGGTAAATATCATTTCTGTGGTGTCCCTCTGCTATCACATTTTTTTGCTGCTGCTGCCACCTTGTGGTAATATATGAAACCACAAATCATATATTTTTTTAGATGCAGTTACTGATAAAAAAAAAAGATAATATTTCTAATTTAATCACAAATAGTAGCCTTAACTGATCACATTTTAAAATCAATTGAATTATCAGTTATTCATACTCATGTAAATTTATTATCAAAATTATATTATAATATCATTGCTGAGGATTCAGTCAGGGACACCTGCAGGACCCCAGGCTCAGGCTCAGTGCCTCAGTGCCTCAGTGCCTCATCTTCATCTTCATCCTCCTCCTCCTCCTCCCCTCACAGCAGAGCAGAGACGCTCCTGCTTCACTGGGTCACACACACACACACACACACACGGTGGTATCAAACCATCAATGACGTCCTGCTCTTTGGCTCGTCTTTAAACAACAGCTGGATCCGTGTCAGTCCCAGAGAACATGGCCTCGGAGCATCTCATCCCTCAGGTGAGGCTGGAGGAGCCGGTGGAGGACAGGATGTCGAGGTGCATCGGCTTCCGCTCTTTCCAGCATGGACTTCATCACCAACGTGGGAAGTCCACCTCTCCCTGCAGCGGCAGAAAACCTCACGGGTAAGACTCACTCTTAACTTTCCGTCTCTTAACTTTAAAGTTACCCACGCTAAAGTGTGTGATGCGTTTGTCTGTCGAGGAGAGAGAGAGAGAGAGAGGGTTAGAAAAGCGCCAGGTCTGAGGATTCATGATGGCTGTCAGGAAATGCAGCTGGAGCTCAGTTATCCATACGCTGTCATGAAAAAGAAACCTCACTAATCCACTTTAAAAATGCAGAGCTGCTCCCTTTTTTCCCCCCGTCCGTGTCATAAATGTCACAGTGACAGCATGAAGAATGGACACATGAACCCACAGTTTGCTCACTTAGTAAACAAACAAACGAGGTGAGCAGAAATACACAACACAACAAAAATACCTCATGGACACAACAGCAGCAGACATTTAATAATAAATTCAAATGATGTTTAGTGTTTTTATACTCTTGTTTTTGTTTTTTCCCATATTTGCGTTTTAACTGTATACATTGCATTTGAGTGTTTTGCTAATGCTGTTACAGTAATTTATTTGTTTTTAATCTTGGCTTTAATCCTCTTATTATACTGTTTTCTTATGCACCAAAACACCAAACCTTAGCCCTTGCGTTTTAAAACCTTGGCAAAAGGACAGACTGTGATTTGGATTTTGGTGAATGTGAATTTTGAAGTTGTTTGTACCTATTAAATAAATCTATATAAAACCTAACCTATATAACCCTAATCCTTTATTTCTAGGATTCAATTGATCTGTATAAAATTCCTCTTTCTCTTTTTTTTGTTCAAGATCAATATTTCTTGTATATGGACTGGCTTAAATAATCCAAACTTTGTGGCCACTTTATAGATAGATAGATAGATAGATAGATAGATAGATAGATAGATAGATAGATAGATAGATAGATAGATTTTATTAATCCAAAGCTGGGAAATTGTGTAGCAGCAGCATTACACACAGTGCCAGTAACAACACAATGGGATAAAAAACAACCAGGACATATTAAGATAAGATAGTAATACAAAAAATAATGCTTTGACCATTCTCTGTAAACCCTGAGATGATTGTGTGTGAAAACATTCAGAACGGACCGACTGGGACCAATGGCCGTGTCATTTTCAGTAACCACTTAAATCACCTTTCATGCCTTTGCTGATGTTAACTGAACGTCAGTAGATTGTCTTAACCATGTCCGCATGCCTAAATGCCTTGAGTTGGTGCCAGTTTAACAGATATACATAATAAAGCCTGTGTATATAAAATCTTTATTTGTCAATATTTGGGATAATTGTAACTTTAACGTTAATCTATTTATTTATTTCTGTCGGAGTACACGTAACACCCACTGAAAATACAGGTTTAAGTGATTGTTAAATTTGTTGATACCCATTTCATTTAATTTTAATAAAGCTAGGACAGAAGAGATGAGCTTCTTCCAGCAGCAGCTGGGTTTTCTTGACCAACTGTTTCTCATTGTCTTAATGACAGCCTCACTGACTGTCAAGTGCGAGTTAAAGATGGCAGATATGAACATTTGAATCAGCAACATACCCGATCTTGTTGTATTACCATACACAAGATGTACGTTTTCTTGTCACAGTAAAGCTTATTGTACCATATCAGGTTGTTATAATTACAGAAGGTGGTGAAGAGAGAACTTGAGCATCCAGGATTGAGTACAGGGGTGAAGAAGGTCCAACGATTACTGAACGGTCTCGGCAAGTAATTGTAAGTGAGGTGGAGGATTTTGTAGTGTATATGACGCAGGATTAAACAGGAAGCCAATGAAGATGAATGTGTGTGTGGGTGATGTGCTGCTGCCAGGGATTGGTTCGGGTGAAAACCTTGGCAGCTGATTAATACACATCCTGAAGCTTGTCCAGGTCAGAATCTTTAAGTAACTTGACTATTGCAGGATGTCACAACATATCTATAAGTGTGTTTGAGCAGTAAATGGTCTGTGTGGAGAGCAAAAGAAGTGGAACACACAACAAAAAAAGCACTGGCTATTAATTCTTCCCCATCTGCATTCTCATGGCGCTTGTTAACAGAGATTACCTGAAAACATGGTTATTATGAAAAACACTGTGTCTGTCGTCACTGTATTTTAGTTGTCAGACTGTAAATCGTATGTGTCAGACAGAAAACAGGGATTTTTGCTTCAGATTTACACTTTCAGCGCTGAATGTCCAACTTTTTGTCTTTTGCATCCAAAGGCTAATTTTCCACTGGTGAATTTAGCTGATAGATTGCAACACAATTGACTGTGGAACAAGACATTTTTTGTGACACTGCATGCAATCTCTGCCTGTTTCTATTGCAGGCATCACCTTAGACAAATAGGATCTAAATGGAGCTTTGTCTAATATGAAAAGAGCCTCCAGTGTCACAAATGTGTCTTGTGTTGGCGGGATTGATGCATGCCAACTGCGTTAGAGCCAGATTGCACAGCTTAGTGATGGCGTTGGAGCACTGAGGGCATTTGTCTAATGATGCAGCCTGTGACGAGAGCTTCTGACCTGCGAAAACGCTGTTCTGCCCAATGATCAGATTAAAGCACAAGTGTAAAATAATCCCATGGCACACTCTCCATGTTTCATAAATTCCATGTAATGAACGTGGACAGGGCATCTCTTAACATAGCTTAAACTCCCTCTTCTTCGGCTAGGTAACCGCTGCCCATTCATTTGAGTAGTGATGCCCAGTGAGTGAAAGGCTGGAGGCAAGGCAGTTTAATTTAGAATGCTTTAATTTCTTAATTAAATTATTGATATTTGGAAGGCTCCAACAATATATCACCAAATTAATATTCAGACCCACCCCTATTAACTTTTAGGGTTCTCAACATGAGCATTAATAAAAGCAGGTTTT
This sequence comes from Brachirus orientalis, assembly GCA_016785285.1. NCBI lineage: Eukaryota > Metazoa > Chordata > Actinopteri > Pleuronectiformes > Soleidae > Brachirus > Brachirus orientalis. The sequence goes on along the minus strand of JAFBJR010000147.1, from coordinate 1,284,350 downwards.
CTGCATCAGTGCATTTAATGTTGCAGATTTAACCTTCACTTCAGAGGAAATTATGAGCTGAAGGACACTGGTATCACCACTGACAGCAGTGTGTAGTTGTCACTTGTCAGGTATCCAAGCTTGTGTCATGTGGATGTAATTGGAGGTCTTATATAATTCTGGTGTCAGTCCATCTAGCTGTCTATGTGGCTTGGAAGGCTCCAACAATATATCACCAAATTAATATTCAGACCCACCCCTATTAACTTTTAGGGTTCTCAACATGAGCATTAATAAAAGCAGGTTTTCTGCATCAGTGCATTTAATGTTGCAGATTTAACCTTCACTTCAGAGGAAATTATGAGCTGAAGGACACTGGTATCACCACTGACAGCATTGTGTAGTTGTCACTTGTCAGGTATCCAAGCTTGTGTCATGTGGATGTAATTGGAGGTCTTATATAATTCTGGTGTCAGTCCCTCTAGCTGTCTATGTGGCAGTGTAACACTGTAAAAATGCCACAGCTTTCTTGACAGCTTTTGGCCTACACTGCAGCTGTTTTTTTTTTTTTTTTTTACACTGCAGCTTTTTTTTTTTTTTTTTTTTTTTTTTTTTTTTGCTGAAGGCTGGTTATAAATCTGTGACATTATTCATCACTGAGTCATTTTTTTTTTTTGCATTGCCTGCAAATAAGTTTGCTCTCCATCACCATATTATGAGATTTATGGATCATATGACAAACTTAACATTATTTAAGTTGGAATTTGGAAAACCCCAAACTCTCTTGGTGCATACTGTACAGTTTTATTCAGCGAGACTTTTATTGCCAGTTGATTAAATTGCTCTTAGAAAAGCACAAATAAAGAATTCATCTGCTCCAGCCCACAAGACTTCTCTTACTGATGGAAGCTTTCCAAATGCACCAGTATGGATGCTTTTGTTACTTCCAGTCAACACAATTAAGAGCCACTGCTGCCACTGATGACAGTGTAGTAAAGAAGGAAATAATTAAACAGCTGAAGATTGTTTTTGAGATAACATACAGTATAAAATGCTGATGATTGTTGCCAGATCATACTTTTAGGGTGGCCATGTTTCAGTCATCCTGTCCGAGCCTCTATAACTGGCAGCAGCAGGAAGCTCGTGTCATAATGTGCAACGGTGGCACCGTGGGCAGGAATATTGCTCCCTTGTGTCAGCAGTTTTGTGACTGAGCTTGTTAGACGTCATTCAGATCTCGCACTCCTGTAGTTTCAGCTCGCGGGTAAAACACAAGTTAAGCTCATGGGAATGGATTAGCCGAGATAAGGTGATGCAGAGGCTATATCAGACAGGTCAGGTGTTTCCCACTTTGTCAGCAACTTTTTGCCTGAAACAAATGTGTTCGGTATGGTAACAACAGCTGCTGAAATTTTTTTTCTCCCAGTTGTCGCTGGTGTATTGGATAGCCACTGGGAGCGTTGCCCACATTAATGCACATGCAAAGAATGGATGCAGATGGTATGAGTGATGCTGACTGACAGAAACATAGCACAAGGATGTATGCAGAGCTACTACTCGGGCTTTTCTTTGACCCTGTTTGTGAAATGGAAGACTGTAAATTTATAATAAGACAGTTTGTGATATGAGGCCAGAGTGGTTTAAATTATTAAAATATGTCAGTTCGAGCTCAGCGATTGATTCTGATGCACTTCCTCTCTGTCACAGTTTCTGACATGGCTGCTGTGACAGCAGATGTATCTGTGTACAACGGTTCTAATAAGGACTCCGTCAAATCAGGGACTCAGATTCAAGCCTTGGTTCATACAGTGGAGCTTTTCATTTATCCTTGTGAAATGTCATGCAGCAGCTCCCTCTGAAAATCCATGATCACAACTAGGATCAAAGCCATCAAAAAGCATTTTAAATCAGGGTCCCTCCCCATCATGGTCTGTTTTGGAAAGCAAAAAAAAAAAAAAATGAACTGGTTGTTGACACCATGAGCGAGTGAATTTCTTATATTCTCATTAAAATGTTTTCTTGTGTGAAAAGATGTCGCAAACCAAGGTTTTCTTTCACCATAGTTATTGCAGTTTTCTTTCTTTTCTTTCTTCTTTCTGTCAGAGGAGGTTGGTGCTACTTACATCACTGGTTCTCATTTGTATGCAACGGCTCCGTGTCTGGACTCAAGACTTTTTTCTATAGAGTTCTGTGAAACATACTGGGAAGCTTAGAAAAACACTCTGTTTTAAACCACAAATGCTGTGAAAGTGTTGCATATACTTTAGATACAATTCTGTTGCATACCCACAGATATTTTAGCATTTCCCTGGTGAGCCAGTAGCTTTATCTTATCTCTCATTTTTCTTCTTCACCTGTGGCTGCCATTAAATAAAACATAAACTATTGCAAATAGTTATGCAAGAAACATCAGGAGGTTAGATGCTTTATTTAAGTTCAAACATCACCTTGAGTGATCACTTTTAGCATAGACTGAGCAGAAATTACCGTTTTTTATTATATATATTATATATATTATTTTTTTCTGTCTCTGTTCTGGATTTGTGGACAAATTCTGCCATAAGAAGATTGTAGTTAACTGTTGACATCTGTCCTTTAGCAGGATTACTGAAAAACTAGTGAACTCTTTTTTCAGGATTAGATTACTTCATTTTAAATATGTTCTGTTTAATTTTCCCAACAACAACAACATGCCCACAAAATGAATTAGACACAATTTGATCATATCTAACTTTGGTGCTTTTGATTTGTTTTGTAACATATAAAATGTCTTGGGTGTGTATTTTATGCTGTGTCCTTCTGGAAGTGTGTTATGTGTCAGTTGAGTTATTACAAAATAAAACCTAATCAAACGTTTTCTGACTGTATAAAAAGAAATCTACAGTGCAACATTTTGTAAAATCATATGACTTTACAGTCATATGATTCATTTACACAGACATTAATCTTGGTGCACAGTTAAAAGTGAGTGTGACGCATCAAAATCAACAATGAACAAGTTAAAACGTCAGTAACTCATTTGTCAGTATTTAAAATAACCTCAACTACCATGATATAAAGTTTGTCTTTATTCTTTGGGAGGTGATTCATAGCCGTTTTCAAGTCAAGCTACTTCTTTAAGTAGCTCCACAATTCTTATTGTCTTCCACAGGTGTATAATTTGGATTCACAGCAGTTAAAACTCACTCGTCATAGCTGTTCAATTTGTATCATAGAAGTTTTTTTTCCTGTAAAATAATAAATGTTAAGTTCTTCTGTTTCCTTCTGCAGATGATCAATTTTCCTGGCATTTAGCAAAGAAAAGCAATCAGACCAAAAGCCTGCAGTCAGTACCGCTGCTAGAGTGATTATAAAAACCGATCTGTTCATTGGATTACAAGACACATGTTTACCCACATTAATGTTATGCCATATGTCATGGTGAGAACTGGATACATGCCTGGATACATACACTCCGCTGTTCCCTGCAGTCCAACAAATGCAGAAAAGGCCAGATGGTTAAATGATCCACATTTGTATTAAGTAAGCCAATATGGCAGTATTTGAAAATTATAAAAAACTATTTTGCAAAGTTATGATAATAATTAATTTTGCATTTAGATCTTAAAATGAATGATAGTAACAGGACTTTGATTTGGTAACAAGCACAGCAATATACAAAAGGGAATAAAGATTAAAACGATGCAATAAATATACAGTAGTATACAGTAATTTGTACTGAAAGGACACAATACAATACAAAAAGAAAGCTTAAATATACAAAAACATCAGTAGAACAGTAGAACTATTGAAAATATGCATTTGGCAACATTTTCTGACATTTTATAGACCAAAATCAACAGATTTATCAGTACCAAGTACCAGGTCTTTTTTGGTCTGGTGTCCTTCACTATTTCTGGTGCTGAGTTTCTAGCTGCTCTCTGTTCACTCTGCTGGTATTGCATGTGTTTAAGTACTACTAGCACAACAGAACAAACCAACACAGTTTGAGGCCTGCACATATAAATGCCTGAAAATACTGAATGAAAGCATTATCAGTGAAACCTGTATTTCAGTTTATAATGTTTCCTCAATCTTTGATGACACATCATGGTCACTCAAAAGATGGTTAGACTGCTCTTCCTGGCTAAATAAGCCACAGCGACTCTGTTTCTTTAAAGGAATCAGCAGAGCCTCACTATCCCAGGTGCTCCAGCTAATTAGCCAACACAGGGAAATTGATTTATTCTCCACTTTCCTATCTCCATCCCATGCAGGCCAAAGATAACACAGAGTAAGTCCCCACGGTCATGGCTCAGTAAAGCCCTGCAAAGTCATTTCCTGTCCTCCACCTAAAGAACCAGATTAATTATATTTCAATAAAAATTAGAGTCATGTCTTATTTTTATAAGTATATTGAATGTATGCATTCCTGCATTGTAAAGATGGTCCATACATTTTTCCTAGAGCTGTTGCTCTTTCATGAAAAAAAATAAAAAATAAAAAAATATTTTAATATGCTACACTAATACGTCTGAGATGAAGATATACTATACAATAGGATGTGGTTTTTCTGGCACTACTTTCAAAAAGCCTTTTCAAAATTTTGAATGTTTGAAATCAAATATAGTAAGTATTAGAGTTTAAAAGGTTCAACATAGCTATTAAAAAGTAGAAATACTACCTTGAATGTCTTTCCAGAAAATTTCTGTCCATTTCCATTTCCAATATTAAGTAGACATCTTTAAATGCTGGTGATACATTTAGTCCAAAATCTAGAACATCACCAGTTGAAACATTACAGTATATATAGTATTTTACTGATGTGCTGATACAGTAATCCAGGGGATTGTCAAACAAAACTCACTCACTCACTCATTTTCTACCACTTTATCCACTAAGGGTCATGGGGGGCGCTGGTGCCTAACTCCAGCTAACATGGGGCGAGAGGCAGGGTACACCCTGGACAGGTCGCCAGTCCATCACAGGGCCACATAGAGACAGACATCCATTCACTCTCACATTCACACCCATGGGCAATTTTGAGTGTCCAATTAGCCTAATCCCCAAATCTGCATGTTTTTGGACTGTGGGAGGAAGCCGGAGTACCCGGTGAGAACCCACGCACCACGAGGAGAACATGCAAACTCCTTGCAGAAGGCCCCTTGTTTCAAACAAAACTAAGTTTGGTATAATAAACTGTGGTGTCGGTAACTGTCCACATGGGGGCAGAATAGCATCACCCTTACTTGCTGAGATACTGCATCCATGAACAGGCAGGCGGCCTCTGCAGCCCTGTAAATTCCCACAGTAAATGAAGGAGTTGAAGTTATTTTGTAGGGGAAGCATGGCCAAAACTGAATTGCTTTTAGCAGCAACACATAAAACAGACAGGCAGTAAATCTGTTAATGAGCCCATGAAATCAGCAAAGAATGATTATGAAACACTGTCACTCAAGTGTATTCTCAATACACTGATTCTCTGAATCAGCCAGAATAAAAATGTCCCTCAAAGACAGGATACTGATATCAAAAACACAGAAGTAAAATTTAAAGTACTTCAGTATTTCCAACAAATTACATACAGTACAAACATATTAATGGACATCTGAACTGATAATCATTTGTGAAATTACTTAATTGGTATTATTTAGAGTCAGACGCATATAGGCTTAATTTCAATTGCTTTCTTCTACAGCAATTAGGCCAATAGCCTGCAGAGTCAGTAAAGCTCACCTGTGAAATCATTTGATTCAGATAATCCAGACAACAAAATCAATAATTATGCTAAAATCACTGCAGTTTTTCCAGTCTTTAGGCATATGATACCTACTGTATCATATGCCCATAATGCTTAACTTGGATTGAAAAGAGTAAGGCAGCTCACATAATAATAATAAATCAATAAAAAAAGCCATAATATTATAGATTTTCTGGTCCCAGACAATTGTAGGTAAGCAGGTATGGATACAAGTAAGTATTATATACTGTACATGTTAGGAGGTAGGTCCTCTCTAAACTGTTAGTATATAAACTGTGCTTAGGAGAGCCAATTATTTAGTTCATGTCCATAAGCCTGATTATGGCTCCTCTGCATTCAAACACCATCCTAAGAGAAATCTGCCTCCTCTATCCCTTATTATACCTGTCCCAATACAAAATACCAGTTTGTGTCACATGATACACCCCCACACAGCTTCTCAAAGCATATAATTATATCAGCACACATGTATAATTTCTCAACTGTATTATACAATTGTAGGATAATAATAATAAATGTTTTATGTTCTTACTGACAAGAAAGAAGATAAAACAGAGGAGAGGGTGCACTTTAGTGTCACTTTGTAACAATATCCTTCCACATCTGAATTTTATCTTCCTCCCTTGCCTGCAATTATACTCTATTGTTTCCCTCTTCCATTGCTTTGGAGAGAGGTTATGTGAAGTACTCTCTGCAGTGTTCAATTATGATGTTGACGAAATGAGAAATGTGAAAGTGGAGAGAGGTCAAATACAACACTTAGTGCTATTAAATCAGTGAGAATAAATAGCAACTTATTCATTTAAAACTACAACAGAGGCTTAGATGAGCTAGAAAAAAACACTTTAAAGAAAGTGCAATGGGATTGCTGGTTTGGGAACAAAGCTTTTGGTCAAAATGTCAGTCAAGTGTATGATACACATCACAGACAGCAGAGTATTCTAATGAATTGAACTAAGTAAACTGTTTTTGTCTTTTTTTAGCACTCCAGTAGCTGATGTCACACCAAAAAAACACCATTTTGGTAGGAAGCTGTGCTGTTCAAATCCATAGACATATACAGTATTACTGGCAGCATATGGCTGGCTGTATTTATAAAAAGTGAAGAAGTGAAGCTATTGCGCTCCACTGCCAAAACAGTGGAATGCAAGTAAAACAGAGATTTTACAAGATTACCAAAAACCAAAGAAGAGACAGCAGAGTTGGATCACTGCCCAACATGCTCAAAGAGAGCATAGAGGCCACAGGCAACATATTAAGCTTGAGTAGTTATCACTTCATATTGGGTACAGAATCCAGTGCAAACTAACTTTAATACCTTGTTTATTTTACATGCTTTTAATGCATTGTGTAATATGAGGAAACGTGTTGTAGAAACATGAAGATGTGAGGTAAGGGGTCTGGAATAATGTCCACTCTTTCCATACTTGTGAAAAGCCCTAGAATATTAAGATATATTCATGTCAGGGTTTGAGGTACAGTGTGTTGGTCAATCTACAGGGATTTAAAGTGAACACTGACTGTGAAACTGGCACTGGCATCATCCATGGCAGAGTAAACAAAGTGAGTCACATGATCTCTGGAAGAGTAAAAATAACTGCCTAAAATAAAATAAAAACAGGAAATAACAATGTTCGGGCCTAAGAACTGTTTGTACAACCCATAGGACACTGGATAATCTTTTCCATAAAGAAAGCTGTTCCACACTTCCTTTTAGCAGCAACATTTATTCATTTACTCATGTTTTTCATTGAGGTAAAGAAACTAGGGCTGCAAAGGTTAATTGATTCCTCAATAAACTAAATTAATTAATACATTAAAACTTTTCCGATAATCAGTTTTGTACAACCCATAGGACACTGGATAATCTTTTCCATAAAGAAAGCTGTTCCACACTTCCTTTTAGCAGCAACATTTATTCATTTACTCATGTTTTTCATTGAGGTAAAGAAACTAGGGCTGCAAAGGTTAATTGATTCCTCAATAAACTAAATTAATTAATACATTAAAACTTTTCTGATAATCAATTCATTTTGAGTGTTTTTTAAAACTTTTTCAGCTTCTTAAAACTTTAAATATTTTTCTCTTTCTTGCTCCATATAACAAAGAAATCATTAAAAATAATATATTTTGGTTTGTGGACAAAACAAAACGTTCATTTTTGACTTTTTGGGAAATACCAATTAGCATTGACCATTTATTGGACCAAACATGTCATTGAGTAATCAAGAAAATAATCAACAGATTAATCTATGATATATAAATATTTGTTAGCTGCACCCCTAAATGAGACAGTGGTAAAGGCTACGGTTCAGCTGGGAGACACCACTCCTAACACCTACATTTTTATATTATCAGACACAGGGAACACCTGCAGGACAAAATTCACAAAAATTAATTCATTAGGTGCTGGATCAGTATCGTCCCATTTTTCCATCTGTTATGGAACAATAGAAAGTACTGTGGCACAAGTGGTTATGGAGAGATAGTTGTAAAATGGTGCACCATTTCTTCTTGTGAACTGGTCAGAGTGTCAATGGCTCATCAGTGAAAAATATTTATTCATGCAGCTCAGAATGTGCCATCTTTCATTATAACCAGCAAGGCGTCATCAGTGCATTAATCAACAGACAGAAGGATATCTTCACTTGTCTCTTATTGAGATCCATTAAGTGACCATCCAAATCTGATGAGATGGCCTCTTATTTCAATAGCAATCAAGCTGATTACAAAACTATTTTTACCTGTAACTAGAGCCTATTCAGTTGGCATCAATTACTCATACAGCTTAACCATGTATGTTGTAGTTGTGTATGTGTAAAAAAGTTTGCCTGGTTTAAAAAAATTATATTTATATTTAATAAAAATTATATTCATATTTAATAGTTTCATGTTCTTCAAAATCAGTTATAAAAAGTATCCAGTGTCAAAAAAGTAAGAAGTAGGAAAAGTAAGTAAGTAAGTATGGTAGAGCCACTTTTAAAAGATTAAAAAAATAATCAAACTTTCTTTAAAACTGGCAAAATGCAGGACATTTAACAGAAATCTTTGATTAATATCAAAACTCCCATTCTGGTCTGGTCATGTCTGATAGTATTGCTTGACAGTGTGTGTTTTCAGATGAAGGATGCAGCATACAAATAATTTACATTGTTTTGTTTTTTTTGTTTTTTGTTGTTTTGTTTTTTTTTCATGAAGACCAAACAGAGGCAGAATAATAACATCAGCAGCAAAAAATTACTAAAAGTTACACACTGCAAGTTTAAATCCTAAAATACACCATGCAGTTGAACCATTATTTCTACAAAAATAGGCGCAATATACTATATAAAACAATATATAATCTCTTAAAGTTTAACACACATCAAATCTATTACATGGTCATTGAATCAAAGATTGTTCCTGTCAGCCATGTTAATCTATTGTAATGATTGGTCTTAAGCATGCATCTGAGAAAAACCTGGCTTAAATGAACCCATGAAAGCATTTTATGCCCTTAGGAATAAGTGAAACACAATTCATTTCATTTTGGAAGACTGAGGATGGATATGCTTATAGAAAACCCACAGCTGGGTGGGATTCACTCCAATTATTGATCAGTATTTGACCAGATGTTCTACCTCAAAATAAACACCAAGTAAATCACCCCTGTAATTCACGGTATGCATGTAAATGTAATGCACGTGATGTAATGTGTTTGTTTGTTGTTGCTGTATAATGAAAAAATAATAATGAAAACCTGCCTAAACAAGGAAGATGCAGCAATATGATGTGTTTTGAATAAGTATCATAACAGGAGATGATAAATGTCAAGGCTATAATCTCTATTATAAGTGACTTAGAGCTGTGACAGTCACCTGTTTTTATCACCAGCTGCTGCCACTGTGACATCTAGTTTTCCTCACAACTGTCCCTCATTTGCACAAATTTTTCTTTGATGACTTGTGATGTATGGTCAATTCTGGTTTTAGTTGCATGATTTAAGTCAGACACATTGGTTAAAAGCTTCTGTGACACTGGCTGACATTTGTTTCATGGTCAGGTCGGCCTGATACCAGGACATGTCTTTCCTTCTATGATGAAGTAAGAGCCCAGATGAAAGCTACTTGAGGGTTTCATGCTGGAAAACAAGTTATATGCCAAACTAGATTTACCTGTCAGTGTGACCGCACATGTCAAGACCTTCTTTATACAGCATTTTTTTTAATGTTCTTTTATATATATATTATATATATTTTATATTTTATAAATACTTTGATTACTTTTTAAAGATTTTAAGGATCTTACCAGTATTTTACTGTTTTAATATTTTGTTGTCAACCATAATACTATTAAAGGTCACATTATTACCATCACATCAAATCACTACCATTGATGTTAATGAAGACATTCCCATTACGTTTTAGTTAACAGTGCACATTGTGCCATAATGGCTGTCTGTCCAAATAGCTCTCATCAGCTTGCTTTAATACTGTATAATGAACTTACCTTTAAGCTAACAAACCAACAGAAACTACACTCGGAAAGACTCCATAGGAACTGCTGTTATTGCCCTTTATATCCTGTGGGATTTGTAGGATGGGTTCACATTTACAGTCAGTCTAATATTTATTGGTTTGGATTAATTTGAACAAAAAAATGGCATTTGTTTTAAATCTGTCATTGAAACCTGGAAAACCTTAAAGAAATTATGAGCATTTAAGTGAGTTTCATAATTCATCACCTTAGTTTCAGCTAGTAAGACATGGATTGATTTGCTTTTGTTGTTAAAAATATAGCATAATTTAAATCTTGAAAAGTAGAACTGCACTATTGCTGTGCTGCAAAAGCATTTTAATTTTATTTATTTATTTATTTATTTTAAAAATGGTTTCTTGGGAAGAAAAAAACTGTGTTTCAATGTGAAGTGTATGATTTTGTCTGCATTAGTCTCCACTTGTTGGTATTAAGACTGGAGACAGGTGACAGGTGATCTCTGTGTGACCTTTAAAACCTTGAGCCTATCTACAGATTAAAGCAGCCTTGCTTTAGTTTTAATCACAATGAATACTTTGTTCTTTTTAATTCTGGGAAATATTTAAAGCTTGTTTCATTACACCCTCCCAAGTGTAGTTTTGCATAATCTCCATGCTTCATTTTTGCTATATATTTTTGTTTTCATCTGCATATAGCCTGTAGTTTACTGTTATTTTGGTGACTTTACCACCGTGTAGTGTGAGGTCATTTAGACAAGGGCGTTGTGTATGCAAACATGCGTGCAGACGTGAGTACATGTGTGTACTGAGAGAACATTCCTGTCAGGCTCATCATCAAACAGGTAGTGAAATATTTATATCCGACAGACACATTCAAAGACATTATTTAGATTTACCTTTTTTGCACTGGAGATTTTTTAATTTAAGGTTTTCTAAATTTTATCGATTGTAACTGTCAGTTATCAGTTAAGATGTAACTTGGTTTAAAAATCCTTCAACATCTTTTCACTAACAAAACTAACAATCCATCAAAATGAAGTGTCACTGTCTGGAGATGCCAAACCTTTTTATACTAGCAACTCTTAAAATTGTGGTCTACAACAACAGCTTTACATCCAGTAATGTTCTTAATTAGCACAGATTCCCTCATATATCATACAGTGCTGCAACAATTTTTTTTTACCCACTGTCTGATGTTGTTTTATCAGTGTTAGATTTTGGCCCACCTTAAAAAAATGCACTCAGTGGTCAGCTAGCCGAGTCTATTGTGATTTTTTATTATTATTATTATCATTATTATTATTATTATTATTATGTTCAGCTGCCGGGACCATGTGTCAGAAATGTCATGCCACCATACCGAGAGGCTTCTTCCTGACCAGCTGTAAACCCAGCTGTAGCCACGGTAACAATGTTGGCGGTTCTGCTGTGCCAGTTGGAGCCAGAATGGCTGCAAGGCGAGCAGGTTACATGTCGCTTTGAGATGTGGATGCTTCACAGTCGGAGCAGTGTTGGATGTAGGAGGAGGAGGAATCCCTTTTTTTTTTTTTTTACAACTTTTTAAAACAGTATATGGGTGCAAAGGGGGGAGGAAACCTGAAAACCATGATACTGGTGCCTAAGAAGGGAATTCTTAGATGACCTGTCTCCGAGCTTGCTACTGGGACGACCTGTCATAATGTTCGCTTCTGCATCCGTGTCCAACACCTGCTAATGGCTCAGGTCACCTCAGCACTATTTATATCTCTTACACCTCCCTGTACTAGCTGCCCTCCTGCTGTTATTGCCATACAGCATTGAGGGGAAAGACATGCAGGAGGTGGCACTGGGGGAGATTCTTATAATAGTGCTTTGCAGTCGTCTGTCTTGTGCTGTGCATTATAGCTGAAGGCTCAAAATAGAACATCTCTCAAGAGCATCCAGTCACCGCAGTGGTAGCTTTACGCAGACACACACACACATTGAAGCCCATTTTTCTGTGAAATAGGATTAGAAAGTGAGGTTTCACTGTACAATGACTCGTTCTGAGAGATGTATTCATTATATCTACTGTTACATCAGAGCTGAGGCTTTCTCCATCTGGTCTGAATCCCTCTACACACATTGCTTCTTGAACATATGACTAATTTTCTGTGGTGGAATGCAATCCAGTATGAACCAAATGCCACTGCATATGCCATTGCAAAGAGAGGCTATATTTCTGTTGTGTGAGACACTTTGTGGTACGTTTCACAACATGTCAGCAGTGGCAGTGTGCCACAGAAACACATGTTCCATTATATAACAGCAAGAAGTCACCAAAAAACATAAAGAAATGGTACACTGAGAAACAGTTGACTGGGTTTTTTTTCTGTCTGTGTTTATTTGCATATTTTTTTGTACAGTACAGTGTGTGTCCGTGGGTGCTTTGAGCTACAGTGGGTAGGAATGCATGCCAGAGAGAGTGAGCGAGTGAGCAAGTGTACCAGAGGAGGAGAATCAGGAAGGCGAGAGAAAGAGCAGAGAAGGAGACAGAAGGATCAGAGAGAGAGAGAGAGAGAAGGAGGGGGACTGTGTGCAGTGGAAGATAGTGCAGAAGCAAGTCGCGGTTCCTCAGGAAAAGGGAGGTGCATCCATCCATCCTTCTCATGGGGATTTAAACTGTCTCCAGATTGGCTCCAGTCTGACGGAGGATTCCCCTGCTTGTAGAGTATGACTCCTTCTTCTAACGTTTGACTGGACTTTCTAAAGCAAAAGAGGTGCACAGGAAGGAGGGAGAGGAACACTTCCTTTGTGTCCAGCCAGTTTGACAGATGGCACTGGCAGAATGATCTTTGACTCTCACCCAACGACCAGTCCTCGCTCCTCTCACTGAGGTAACGTATATCACTCCTTCCCTGCTTTCAGCAAAATTAAAACAACATCCCGCCTGCTCATACATGTGCTGTCTGTTGCATTATTTGTCATGAATGTGCAAAATGAAAATAACAGCTCAGTGTGCATGCAAGTGAGTCTGAAATGTAAGTTTATAGGCAATGCCAGGAGGGAACAAAGGATAGGAAGTACTGTAGCTTAGGCACCACCTCATCAGCACCTTGTCAGAGTGGACTCTCAGTATTTTGTAGTTTTTCTGGTGTAAACAGTTAGTTACTGGTTTTGATTGGAGGTATTTTTTGGTTCTTCTTTGTGATAAAGGTGTGTACTGTGACTTACCTTTGTGTACTGTTTGCTGCCGCAGCCTGAGGACTTTTTTTTTTATTAACTGAGTCTGCACCTGCCTGCGCTATTCTTTTAACAACCCTCTTTTGTAATTATAATGGATGCTGCTGTTCTCTGCACCTGTATTTATTGCTGTAGCAGACTTACAAATCATGGTGACACAAGTTGCAGCAGAAGCAGGTGCTGTTGTAGAAATACAGTGTCCCCGTGGTGTTGCTAGTTAATGTAAGTGCCGTGTTGTTTGAGAGTTTGGGGTTTGTGTGCTTCTTGTTGCAAAAAGAAAATTGAAAGTTTTGTAGAAATGACTGTTCCAGTACCAGAAAGCTGTAAAGCATTTTTTAGTTAAAATATGAAAATGTCAGATTAACAACAAAAGTCTTACGTCTTAAAATATGAAAGCATTAATTTATTGTTTCAAAGTAATATACTCATACATACAATGCAAGAACAGTAAAAGACCAATAAATAATATAACCTTTGCAGTTTGGGTTTTAAGAATAGTTAGTTAAAATTATGATAACAATCAGAGTTATTATGATTCAGTTTTACTTTTGTTCCCATTCTAAATCAGGATTTACATCAGTTGTTGGCCACTTGCCGGCCTTTCTTTTAAAACCCATGCTCTCAACACAATGTACTAGAATCTCAAGCATCTGACACTGTTGGAAATGTATTGTTTAATTTCCCTAGAAAAATAGATGACAGTCTCTGTAGTATCTAGTGAAAACCTGCGATTTTTGAATGTAGGGAAGTCGGCATCAGAAAGAATAACAGACTCACCGTGCTTGTCTGTGTGTAATAATTCAATCACCTTCACTGTCAACCGCTCTCTTTCACACACACACACACACACACACACACACACACACACAGGTAGAGTCTGCTGTCGTCTAATTTCTGCTCTCAGCATGAGGTTGATGTTCAGGAAGTCTTCACAGCACAACATTGATTGTACCTAATAGTTAAAATAAGATAAGAATGTAACACTATAAAATGAAGTCAAGGCTTTTAACAGCACACACATCCACAGCCAACCTCAGTATAACCTCCCCAGTAACCTGCTTTTACCTCACCTGGTGAAGTCAAGGAATAATTGACATTTTACTTTTAAGTATAATTTGATGCAAAAAATATGTGAAACATTTTTGACTTTTTTTCCCCTACTCATTAGAGTTTTATAGTAATAACACATGACACTAAATTAATGTTTTTTTTTAATCCAACCGTATTATTCTGTTAGACACAAAGTAATATTGCACTCCTATTTTTACTTCAACTGAATGTAAGTGCAAAAAACACAACACTAAACTAAAATTGATGTATTGTGCTTCCTTACTGTGAGCTTTGCTCAGTGCTGTCATCTCATCTCCGCCAACTGATTAATTGATTTATCTCTCTTTTGTTCACTGGAGTTAAAATAGAAATTCCAAATAGGATATATAATTGCAAATCACTGAATGTCTGTCTCAAATAATTGAGGTTACTAAATGACAATTACAAAACAAAAAATATATTAGCTCTAAACTTTTGAACACGTATTAAAAAGTAATGACAACGCAACACACAACAGGCATTAAGGCAAAGATCGTTGATCTCTGGTCAAAGTCAAGTAATTATATCTGTAGGAAATCATCAGCATTAAAATCCCTTTAATACGGTTTATTATATCTACCCTCTGCGTGCATTCATCGCTCATGTTTTGATCAAGGTTTTATATGAACTCTGCATTGCTCTGTTTTGAATTCGAAAAGGATTCTCCCTCCAAACAAACAGACTTCTATTATAGTCAACAAAAGCTTGCACCAAATTACAAATAGTAAAACCAAAAAACTAATTGGCTGGAACACAGAAACACGTTTTCCACACTACTAACACACAAACCAGAAAGACCGTCAGCATGTATGTGAACAATAGTCATACTATACTTTAAGCTAATAAAATATTTAACAGTGACCTCTGCAGTTTAGACGGTTGCTGAACCATCTATGCTTACAGACAAGTATTTTAATACATTATCATCTTTTGATAGTTTTAATATTGTCTCCATCTCACCAAGCAGCTTCACCCCCCCCCCCCCCCCCCCCCCCCCCCCCCAAGTGTGTGCAGGTGGACAATTCAAAGTGTTACATTTTGCCCTTGTTTGTCAGTTCTGTGTGTTTATTTTTAGCAGTCGTTGCCCCAGCTCAGAATGAAGACTGATGTTGGATTCCCTCCCACTGCATTCTCAGAGTCAGTCTCCAGCTCTTTGGTGTCCATGCTGAAACCCACACCATTAGCTATAGATTATAGATGCTTCCTGTCTCGCAGACAAAGTGACAAAGCAGGTGATTTGTAGTCCATGCAGTAACGGAGTTTAACCATTTCCAGCCTAATTGGCAGACCTGTGAGAATGTGGCTGTGAGACAAATGAATCTGTGGAATGATTTAAGAGGTCGGAAGGGTTTTTTTTTAAATCAGTTTGACCTTTTGCTTTAGATCGTATGTTATTTATCGAGGGACTGGGACTGGACCACATTTTCTTCTTTGGTTACTATATTTCTGAGACTAATTTTCCAAAACAAAATGTAAATTAACATGAAACAAGAGGGAAATAACCTAAAAAATTTTAGGTTTTTAAAATTTCTATATGATAATGACTACAATAATCTTTATGATCATTTTTCATTTTCACTTGAAAGTTAAAGTTACAGTGTGTAAGAAATTGAGACTGCAAATTGTAACCAACATAGTACTAGGGTGGCCTTTGCATACCAGTAAGGCTGTCATTTTTTTGCAATTGTGTAACAGTCTTTCACTGTTGGCACAATGGCACATGGTGGCACAAAATAAAGGGCCTCCATAAAAAAGGCCCTTGCCTAAAGCACAAATCAAAGACTTATTCTAAGGCTACGAAAACCGAACAACTTTAAATTTAAAGTAATTATACATTCATACAGTCTTACTTATGGATAATATATTTAATTTCTTCCAATATTCCCTCCTACATGTTACACACTGGAGAAAAGAAATGAGTTTAATGTGGTGTATTCTGTGTAAACACTGCTCTGCGAGGCTCTCTTGTGTGTTAATTGCAGTGCTCACATTTTATTCAAGCCACTAAATCATCAGTTTATCTGCCCCCTCGCTCCTCACCGCCCCGCTGTGTGACACAGCATTGTCATTATCTTGGTACCGTCTTCCATCTCAAGGACGTACTGTATACATTACCTTATGTGTGATACTGTCCATGATTTAATGTTTGTATAAATTTTAACCGTATCTCTTTGTGGTTATAATCTATACGTGTTTAGCACTAAAGCCTATTTTCTCCACAGCAGGTGCAGAGTATACATTTGTTAAACTGAAACACTGGGCCTGTGGCCTTAGTGGAAACTGTGTCCTCATGTAATCCCTGTTCTAATAAACACTCTTTATTAGCATTCCCTCACTAATCACCTGCTTACTTGCTTGTAACATTCAAAGCACAGAGCATAGCTGGCATGTTTGACTGGTATTAAGGTGAATAGTTATAATCCAGGCTGACTTACACTGTGGGGAGACATGCTGAGTTTTATATACTTAATTGTTTAATAAGGCCCTGCTTAGTTTCCTCAAAATAAAGGATTTATTGCCATTCTTTAATGTTGATATATTTACCATTATTTTCATTTTACACACAGTATTTGTGAATTAATGTTAATTAAATGACATTTTCCTTTATGATGTGCTGGACTCACAGACTCATTTGCTAATAAAGTTTAAAAGGCTGTTACTATGTGTTTAAAAAATTAAAAGAACAAAGACCTGTTGCTGTGTTTATACATAATATACAGATGCTGTTATCTGTTATCTTTCATAAAGAACTCTGGCTCTCAAATAATGGATAATTAGAAATTCACTAGAATTTGTTAGCTGGTGGAACTGATAAAAAAATTGCTGTTACACAGTGCAACCTCGGTTGAAGTAGACCAATCAGAACAAGTGTCATATAAAAACAAATCTGTGTATGTCTTTATTACTGTGACACATTTGTTTTTCTTCAATGTTCACTTCCGGCACTCTGTACTCTTGAGTTTCACTTGTTGCCGAACAGAAATCATAGAATCTAATAATCATGTAGCTAATGCATTTAAACATGTTTACTTTACATCTGGGAAATTAACAAGTGACTAGGAAGCAAAACTCACTTCCTTCATGTCACACTTGAGAGAAGATGAGGCAGAAACAAAAACTAACTGGTGGTTACACCACAAGTTATAATTAGTAGCTCTTATCATGATACTTGTGAAGGTATTTTTGGTTTCTGCAAGCGTTAGTTAGTTCCAAGAGGTGTGTACATTTAGACTTGAAATCATGGTTGAGTCTTACTTCAAAAATGAGTCAGTCTCTGCTAATGTATATCTCAGTCCATCAGTTAATCCACAGAATGGTAGAATGGAACATTACAGTGCAGCCCCTGAACACAGCATGTCAGCAATGAGGCAGGACATGTGGGACACACAAGGCTAGATTTAGATATCAACAGAGATTTGGTGGTTCTTTCCTGTGCAGCCTCTAAAGAAAAGAAGATTCAACATAATTAATGACAGGTTTGGTGTTCCACAACATGTGTTTTAGTGGCAAGGATAAAATAGGTAATTCAGTTTGCAGAAAAGGGTGGAAGAGGAAGTAGTGTAGGAACCTTAGATCTTGCCCTGCACCTGTGTGCAATGTGTCATCCCTGCAAGTGGCGGCTTTTTCTATTTTAAGTGTTTTCTTCCCACAAGAGAGTAACTCCCTCCCTTTTTTGTGTACTAGCCTTCAAGGTATCCTTGCAGGTTTTTTCACTGGCTGGCCTTTAGAGGTTTTGGTGGACCCAAGGAGTCTCTAAAATCATCACTGTGAATCTAATAAGTGGATTTGGCATTGGTGATTAACTGAAAACACATTAAAGCTGACATTTAGACCCTCTCAATTTGATCTTGTCAGTCCTCTCGGTTAATTCTCTCCCTACGGTGAAAGCTTTATGAGCTGTCCTTTTAAAAGACATGACTACGCCATGTTCATTGATGTGCCTCAGGCATGGACAACTTGAGGTAAAACAAAGATAATTGGGGCAGCTTGTGCCTGTTGTATGGACATGATTTGGTTCCAGGGAAGATGTAAACACTCCAGGAACTGCAGAGACCAAAGGTGATCACACATGCTGGTTTTTGCACCTTTCATTGATAACAATCTGGAAGGTCATTTTCATCATTGGCACATATAGTAATTTTCCCCCCAGAACAAGCTGTAACATGGACTGATCTGAACACAGAACATCTTTATTTCAGTCAGAGTGAAATGGATACATGGCTTTTGGTTTGTTTTAGGTTTCATTTGTTGATGTTGCAACTGGCAATCATTTTCCTAAGTACTGCCAAGCCTATGTGGCTATGTTTTTCTAGTAAGCATGACATACTGTATAAAACTCAAATTAAGTTTAGCACCAAACAATCCTTGCTTGCACACTTGGTGGATTCCCAATCTTGATGGCCTCATCTGTTAACAAGCTAATTGCAGAACCTTCCAGAAAAGGTTGTACTTCTTTTCAGTCTTGCAAACCGTCCCGCCTTTTTTGAGTGTGTTGCAAGCATGATTCATTCATTCATTCTTCATCTACCACTTTATCCTCCACATGAGGGTCATGGGGCCACTGGTGCCAGTCCCAGCTGACATAGGGCAAAAGCCCGGGTACATCCTGGACAGGTCACTAGTCCATCGCAGGGCCAACATGCAGAGACCAACAAGCATTCACTCTCACATTCAAACCTGGTCAATTTAGAGTATCCAGTTAACCTCTGTATGTTTTTGGACTGTGGACTGAAGCTGGAGAACCAGAAGACATCATTTTCAAACATGGATTGGCCACCAAAGAATCCAGACCTTAATCCCATTTAGAATCTTTGGGATGTGCTCGAGAAAGGCTTTGTGCAGTGGTCCAACTCTCCCATCATCAGTACAAGATCTTGGTGAAAAATGAATGCAACATTAAATCCTGTGACATTGCAGAAGCTTATCGAAACAATGCCGCAGCGAATGTGTGCCGTCCAATGCTTTTTTTGGTGGCGACTTTTGTTTTGGCCAAGCAGTGTATATATGTATATATGTATATATGTGTGTGTCTATTCGTTACAGTTATTAATATTTTCTTGAATTTTCTTGTTATGTGAATTAGATTTCTCAGAGTCAAAATAAGGCTGCAGTTGTGTGCAGGATTTTGGATTGATAGTTCAGTATATGAATAGTGGCATTCT
Source organism: Brachirus orientalis (assembly GCA_016785285.1). Classification (NCBI taxonomy): domain Eukaryota; kingdom Metazoa; phylum Chordata; class Actinopteri; order Pleuronectiformes; family Soleidae; genus Brachirus; species Brachirus orientalis. Next base: position 1,264,704 of record JAFBJR010000147.1, on the reverse strand, counting down.
TTAAATCCCTAACCTTACAGTTGAAAAATTGAATACTTATTTGCTCTCTACAAATGCCCAAATAAAAATACTTTTCAGAGCCATAAATGGCTAATTTTGTGCTGAAAACAGAGTGACTTTGAAGTAAGCACCTTGATTTGTTACTTTGTTCTGGCTGTTTAACTGCAATAGTGTTGTAAAAGGTCCAGGAAGGCAGATTTATGTGGACAAGACTGTGTTCAATGGTGCTGATACTTAGTACAGCTGAAAAATGTCCACTCTTTACTCTCAAATAATGGATTATATACACACTTCACTGGCACCAACTGCCCTCCATCTGTTGAGCTGCCACTGATTGTCACAGACTTTATGTTTTTTTTTTCTCATCAAGGTTGCTTTCAGTGTCCTTTTTCAAAACATTCTGTTTCATTGTGATAGTCACTAGAAATGAAATCTTACACAGCTCTCATGCTGTAGCCAACATTTAAAATATCCCTTATGTACTGAAAAGAGTACATGGGGTCTCACCAAACATTTATAAGGTCATCATGACAAAACTCATTTAATACAATGAATGGGCTTTGGCCTGTAGTTTAACATTTACAGGGATTTACACAGTAAATAGGCTGGATTCCCAGCTTCCTTAATCCTAAAACTGTGTTCATACATAATTTAAAGTCTGAGGAGTGTTGACTGTATGTTTTTGGCTGAAACATCAGTACAGTATGTCAGCATAACCTTTAGCCAAGTTGTTTAATTTACACTCATACACATAGATTTGTACTGTACAACAGCTGGACTGTATATTGATTCAGACGAAACTGAGCAAAACTGAAGACATCCATTACTGTCAAAAGGTCCAACTTTTCTCCCCACTGACTGACTACTGATGAGCAGTTGATGCAGTGGTCCTTAGAGAGACACTCAATCTATTCAACAGTTTCTCCAGCAAAAGCTGGAAAGGTTTCCTAGCACTAATTACCAACTTGTAGTTGATTCCAGGTGGCTGTTTCACGTCTAACAGGACCTGCTTAAACAGATGTCACTGTTTTTGCCGTATTTTTATTTTGCACTCAAATCAGGGTTTCAGGTCGTATATAAATAAGGTTAAAAATAACCTCATTAGTAATGACATTTGTCAAGCTTCAGTCTAAAGTGAGAAAGTTTGCATTTTTGATTACCTCATTAATATTGTCACAGCATGCCAAAATGTATAGAACATACTGTATTTTTATTTATTTTTTTATTTTTAATTAATTAATATCTGACATTTTTTAAAGTCACATTAATTTGACTGTAGTTCCCAACAGACTCTATTGAACATTCAAGATAACAACCCATCAGCATTAGTGTTTCTGGCTTGTGCCACATAAACTGTAACTTTTCATATTATGTTGTTAATTAATTATGTTGATAATCTTATTGGAGGTAAATGACCCTAACTCGCATAAGACTCAACTCTCCTAGAAGTGCACCACATAATTAGACAAAGCTAAATTTGTAGCAAGACAGTGAAGGATACAGGCTGCTGAGAGAAAGCAATGTAAGAATATGAAGACTGACTGCAACGACAGCATGTTGATGCTGACTTGAAAGTCAAACAAAAGTCTAATATACATCAAAACAAAGTCAAAACTACTGTACACATGATGACAGGTGACTGTCTAGTCGTAAAGATAATGGGACACACTCAGCTGCTTCTTCTGAGCTACCAAACTGACCAAACTGTCATGTAGTTTGTTTTTTATGTGATTGTCGTGGAATTCTCATCGGTTGTAAGGACCTTTTATATATTAGATTTGGGATACTATTATTCGAGCCATTTTATAACATCCCTCACAGGCCATTGTACATTATATAATACATAACTGTAAAAAACTTGCTTCTGTTTGATCAGGCATCTGACATCAAATGGTCGTTTTGTTTTTTAGACACTTTGTTTAGGCTGGAATCAGTTAGTATCAGCAACTTGCTCATCACTGCCATCTGATATCAGATGTCTTTCCATTAAGAAACAATATATTTAGTTTAGAGGTGTTGCGATGTATGTACAATAATTTAGTATGGCCTGTAAACTCTGCTCTGTTTTATTGTTTTGTAAACCGGAGACTTAAATGAGCATAGAGTGAAACTCATTTCATCACAACACAAAGAATTCATGGTGTTGTCTGAATACTTTGTGATGACAGGCTCTAAACCTATGCAATGATACAGCTCTGAAGGCGATACACATACATGAAAGATTTCACTCTCATTATCCGTGCTGATATTTTATCCCTGCGCACCATACTGTACAGACACAGAGTCCCCAACAATTAAAATAATTTTTTTCTGGCAATAGAAATGTCCCCAGCTCCTCTCTCAGAGCTGACTTTAATTATCCAGTCACTCTGTACAGTCCCCAATCCCAGGCTGTCAATCCTGTCTTAAATCCGAGTCCTTCACTTGCTTAATTTTGATGCATAATGGTTGATAAATTTAAATGTGTTACAACAGCTATGTAAAATGTAAAATATTGGCAGGACTTAGTTCTCTGCTCTTCCATCACCTTTAGGGAATAGGAGGACATGTAATACATTCTGAAAGTCCCATCAATGTTTTAAAATCATAATAAACATGTTTTCATATTAAATTGGTTAACACAGTGTGAAGAGTGATTCTTAATTAGTATATATTTAAACATCAATAGACAGCCTTACTGACATATTGTGCCATATCACACCTTTGGGAGTGTGATTGTCACTTCTTTGACTTCACAGTTTATCAGAACAGAGTATTGAGAGAGCACTCCCTGTCTGCTGAATGTTGTCATTTGGCTCCAAAATAGAGAAATTGACATAAATAATTCACTGACACGGACTGGAACAATTTTCAGCACAGACTGAGAAGCCTCAAGAAGCCAATTATTGTTTTGTTTGGATGTCAGTTTGAGAAAACAATAAGTTACTACTTAGCTTCTTGATGTGTTTCATTCACACAAGGTATTGTAATGTCAGCACATTATAATGTAGATTTAAAGCACATGCAGTTTCTCCTCTAATAGAGACTCCTCTAATAGAAAAACCAGTCACTGTAATGTTTCATCTGAGAATAATTGTGTGTGCTTTACAGTTGAAGTCGGAGGTCATATTTTTCCCACCGATGAGTACAAAGTGTTAATTAGAATGCCTCATTAATTTTTTATTTCAAGTTATCATACCCTGAGTTTATAATTCAAGATGGTTGTGTTGACCATCAACAGCAAGCTAAAGCTGTTGCTTATACGGCTTTTTTTATAGCACTACTCCCTTTTTCACATCTACGTGAATAAGTTGTGCACACAGAACTGTCCTCGCCCATTAAATCTGTTTTTCACCTCATTTACTCTTAAAGAGCAAATGGTGGTGTGAAATTCCTTTGAAACCTTTATCTCATGTGAGACATCATGGAATGCATTATTAGACTCTCTGTCAAACCAGCATATAAACACTATCTATCTGTATTTATGTATATATGTATCATCTTGGTCTGGTTCACTTTGTTACTCCCCACAGCTGGTGTATTTATTCAAGTGGTAGGCCATAGCTTTCAAATGTCATTTTCCCAAAACTATAAGGATAAATCATTTCCATTGTACTGTGTGGGCCAGTGAAACTGTGGAATCAGTCTTTCAGGCAACATGAAGCTCATTTCTTCAGCCATGTTTGTGTCACCAGGATAGATGTGACAAATGTGTTTGTCCTTGCTTTGTGTGGATGTTCAACTGAGTATTGTTTTACCCTCATTATTGAAGTGATGAAGTGAAAACAAAGTTGCCCACTACAGTATGAACTAAATATGTATATGAATTGTATTCATTTATGCATTTTCTATGCCAAAGCAAATCAAACATAATCCTTTTTTGTCATCTCCCACTCAGCAGTTCTATAAATACATTGCTTTTTAAAGCCGAAAATGCATATTACATAATGCATATTACATATTGCACACTACTACATATTAGTAGTTCATGTCTGGCCCCTTTGCAATCAACTGGCTGTATGAGACTTTAAGTACAGATCTTATGTGTAGCACTCGCTCAAAGCTCTATTACCAAAACACTGCAGCTTCTCTCTTCCCCCTTGCCCGTCCCCTCTCTCTCACATATTCCCAAAACACACGCAGAGACAGTGTTTTCCATCTGCCAGAAATTAGATTTTAATTTCCATGGTGCTTCTGTAAGTTATGTGCCGTGTATCTGTCTTTCATAACTTTCATAACTGTATTCAAGAAACTTTGAGCTGCATGGTGCAGTGAACAGCAGCGGCTGTGTTGTATTCGGCACATGCAGGCAGTTGCTTAATGAGCACTTAATGTGCTTTTTTTGTTCACTTTTCAGATCATGCATTTTTGATATCAGATCACAAGATCCCAAAGTGACTGCGGTTTTAATATCATAGTCCTACTGAAAGATTTTTTTTTTTCAGCAGTAGAATCCACTTCTAAAACCTTTCATGGGTGCCTCTTAGCATTTTCAGCCACAGCCTAAATGTAGGATGCGATCTTACTTTAGTAGCTTTGTGCACTTCTTTCCCCTCATCTGCTCAGTCCTGACTTAAAATGTGTCACAGTGTGCAGTGCAGGGATTTCAAACAACAAAACAAAACACTGCTGTACTGAGAAACGCAGAGAGAATCGTGCCGAGCCGATGGTTCTCATCGGCCTTGTGTTAACTTACTTGAAAATGACTCGTTTGAATGTAGTGGACTTTTTTTTTTTTATTTATTTAAAAAGTTACACTCTGCTGCTGAAAGTGTTTCCCAACTGTAAGTTAATTTATTTGCTAAAAAAAAAAAGTTTCAGGTGACCTCTTTATTGGCACCTCACACATGAGCATTGTAATTCTGCAAACATAACAAGATGCATTTAATCAACAATGCCCCAGTTTTTTATGGTTCAGAGACAGGCTGAATGAATCTACTCTCGCTCTCTTTCTGTCTCTCAGAATCAGAATAATTGTTCAGGCATGAATACATTTCCATACGTAGCAGACGGATGGGCCATGCACCAAAGTATATTTTCATGATTACAGTAATGTGGTTTTGAGATTTCTGTTGTGATACTAATCATGCACTGATTGGCATGCTATAGTTAACCAACAGAGACTCTCACAGCTGATCTTAGAAGGGTCAAGAAATCCATGTGGACAGTATTTTAACATCTAACGGTCACCAACTGAAACGGCACTGACTGATCTCCACAAGTCTCCGTTGCATTTAAAGAGGCCCCAGAATTATTTTGTCCTCCTTCATGTGTGTCGGTTTGTTTTACTGTGAAGTGTCCTTGCTTTTCAGTCCTTCTATGCTAATACTGTGCAGTGGGTGGACAAGTAAGTGGGACGTCACAATCCAAAATACCGCAGTTGAGTCATTTTGATTTCTCTGACTCAGTCCACAACAAACAGCAACATACATGTTGTCAGTTATCATGCACCTGAAATATTTATCTGCGCCAAATTTTCAAATTGTAATTTTTATTTGAAATCAATTAATTCAGGTATTTTCAATACAGAGTACATTTTACAAGATGTGCTGACTCACGGTCTATAAAGCTGACCTCGTAAACCCTCAAAACCCTCACTTTCACTGTGGACAGCCTCATTCTGGTATAGAACATGAAGTTGTGTGTGTGCGCCGATTAAAAGTGTTGCCTTCATATGTTTTTAACTTCATCAGACAAAGTTTGTAGATTGTCTCATTAATTAACATAAAAGACACGAAATGGCATAGATGATAAACTTTCCTAATAGGCATATTTGCATTTGATATCAAGTCCTCTCAACCTGTGATTTTTATAACTGCAGCATCTGACTCAGTTTAAATAAAAAATGTCTCCTTTGATGAACATACCGCTGAAATACCAAAATGGGTTTATGTCTATAAAACAGTGAAAGTGATTGTGAGGCACGTGGAATAGTTATCCAAGCTGTGGGACTATGGCAGCAGCTCTAAATAATACTTTAAAAAAAGATCATATCTTTTAAATTGAGAGGTGACCGACCATTTATGTTGTTATTGTTGACGTAGAAACCCAGAGAAATTTGCCACTAACCCACGCCTGATCTGTATTATTTGTTACATATGTGAAAGAGACCTTTAATGAATCTGTGCGGGGGGAGGAGGGGGTGTTGGGAATAGAAGCTACAGACCCTTCTGGAGCTGCCAGATCAGCAGCTGATGATGAATGCGTTGTTGGAGAATACTGCAAATACTTACCCATGGTTGGTGCAATGCCTGCAGCTTTTCCTGCATCTGCTACTGTTACATTCATTCTGTGTTTTCTCCTCCTCCCTCGCCTTCCTCCATTTCACTTCCAATCTCACAAGAGCATTACATTGTATAGTGCAGCAGGCTCCACAGCATTTAATGCTTTAATGTGGCAATTTAGTGAAGTACATGATAGCCCTGTCCTATTTACATATCACTTAACACTGCCTGAGCTTAACAACAGAGTGAGCTTGTCAGCTGTTTAATTACCTGAGACACTCTGCAATGCACCTGATAACTGTTCTACCTTATTTTAAGGTGATTTTCAAATTCCTTGAGTTGCTCACTGGGCAGCAGCAGGGACACCAGATTCACCAAAAATATTTACAGAGGGGTTACCAATACTGAGGCTTATCATTTCTTAGCACTGGTAATAGCTCATTAAAATAACTGATGAAAATGCAGTGTGTACGGCAGAGTATAAATAGTATGGTACGAAAGTAACTTACAACTTATTTGTACTGTGTTATACAATTAAGGTAATTTTCTATTGTTGTACTCCTACACCTTTTGCAGAGAAACAAAAATTGGCCTTTATATCATGATCATTTTAATGGATGAATGTGGAAAAGTTTCACTGACCCCCTTGCAGTGTGTTAGGATTAAAGTTGAGAAACAGCGAGTTAAAGAGAGTGTAGCTAATTTATTTTGCACAGGTTTACTTCAGATAATATACAGTACATGTGCAAACAGAGCATTGCAGACACAGAAATATAGTGGTAATAGGTTTTCTGACATTTTTCTGACAGCAGGTTCCATTCTCCACTGTTCACCAGGTCATTCAAAACCTTTTGTGTAAGAGACACTCAGTAATTTAGTCAGCTTTAAAGCCCTGTCTATATCAGACAGGCACTAATTACATTCATCCCCTGGAATTTGTGTCACTGATTTTCGTTGAGACGCAGAATGTTAAACTTCATTCTCAGTCAGATTTCACATTTATGGTCACATACCATGAAGTATTTATCCTATTTTTATAGATTCAATGATATCAGTTAGTTACTAAAGGTGAGAAATGTTGGCATGACTGTATATTTCATTAAATATATTTACATAAATGAAAATATGTAAATAAATAAAAAACCATGAAATTGTTTTCATTTATTAACAAGTTTACAGACTCATCTGTAAACATGATGGTGGCTATTTTCCCATAATTTCCTGAGGAAAGGATTATTTTTTTAAATAAAAAAGCTACTGCTGCACCTACTACTAAGAAAACCAAAAGGTGAATGTGAAGGTTCTCAGTAAGTTAGAGACTGCATAAATGCCAAGGGTATATCTGCATTTGCACTGCTTTTTAACTCAGTAATATACAGTTGAGGTAGAGTATGGTAGTTTTTGTTTTTTGTGGAATAATTTCATTTCTGTATACAAAGTCAAATAAAGGAAGCATCCAAAATAAAACTGGGATGTTTGAAAAAGTTGTGTTAAAAATTCTTTGCTCTGTTTAACAGCACTTGGGAAATACTCGTCGCTAATAAATAAAAGTGTACACATTTGGATGATGCTGTTTCAAAAGAGTTATCATGTTTGACTCATCACCAGCAACATAGCCGATTTCAGCTGAACAGTGATGGCAGGTTGTCTTCGTCCCGTTCACTTGCCTTTCTCTGCTGTTACTGTTGTTTTCTGGGAAACAGTTGTGTTCCCAAACATCAGAGCTGAAAAAGATCTGTGGCTCCTCAAGCTCTGGCTTCTCACTTCCATTCTCCGTAGAAGGCTTGTCTGTGCTGTTACTCTAGATGTTAAGTTGAAGTGAGTTGTTTGAACGGCTCAAAAAACACCACGCAGGACTTGGCAATAGAGTTTCATCACCAGGGGGATACGAGGAAATGTGATTTACAGTAGTTCCACTCTGCTTTAGCATGGTTACCTCTAGACATATTTTGAAACTGCTGAAAATTTGTCCTGTAGCAAACACTTCAGGACAAATAGACAAACCATTGCACAAAATACATGGTATTTTCTAGAGGTGTAACACTACATTTAGTGGCCTTTGATTTCCAATCAAAAATAAAGTTGAGCTGCAGTGGTTTCAGCCATCTTTTCCTGAGAGCCAGAATGTTCCAGTAAAAAGTCCTCTTGTGACAGGGAATGTAATCAGAAAATAACTGTAGATCTGTCTCTGTTGCATGTGTTGGACTGTCTGTCTCTTTCCCTCTGTCACTCCTTTGTCAATAGATACATTGTTCATGTGCTCCGCAGAATCCAAGAAATGAGCAGTTTCTGCCCGACAGCGGTCTTGTGCATGCACAAGGCCGCAGAAAAAGTCACACTCGGAGGGAGGTGTGGAAACACACAAATCCATAGGCAGACTCAGTGTAATCACACACTGGCAGACACGCTGCCCACATTGTTTGTCCGTAACCTTCAACCGATTGTTCCCAGAGAGGCGGAGAAGGTCAGGCTGTGATCTGTGACATAACAAGTGGCGGACGGCTGTAATCCTCCTCATCTGGGCCTCAAAATGGGTAATTCACCAATGAGGGATAATTTGATGGTGCTGAAAAGGATGAGATGAAACTTTGAAATTTCAGTCAGTGTGTGAGAATGTCTTTTAGTCTTGCACATTGTGAACAGGCAGAGTGAATGAGGACATACAGTACCACATGTGTTGCTGATTCTTTATGCCCACCTGCATCACAGCATTGTTAATTATTTTCGGGGGGGGGCAGCAAAACAGGCAAACATTAAAGTCAACATGGTGACAACCCAGATCTGTGAACAACATACGTTGTATATCAGTCTGTATGTCAAACCTACGGCATATATAAATATTTAGATTTAATATCAGTGGTGCCTGTGAAGATTCTCAGTCATTCTCTTGGTCATAGTTATTTTCAGGAAATGCCTACAGGCAGTTGGACTTGCTTGAAGCTTAAGATGTTTCACCTGTTTCACACCTCAAGAAGCCTCTTTGATAAGAGGTGAAATATCGTCAACTAATCCATTCTAAGTCCATTTGCCTATAGCAAAATAATAATGTCAATGGTGCAGAGTTTGGAATATTTGTTTCTTTTGGCGTGCATATTGATAAGAAACATTAAGTCTCCTGTTTTACACCATCACCTTTTTTAGCATTGGTTAGTTGACCACAATCTCCAGTTTGACTTTTGTATTTTTTTTAATTAATATAGATCCTACGGTGGAGATATATTTTTACTTTTACATTATGGGGTCATTTCATATTTATAAATGTCAAAAGTCACATTAAATCTTCTTTGATTCAGTAGTATAAAATTGTACATCTCACACACTCTGTAAATAAATGCCACCAGAGTAAATCCTAGTTCACATTGGACATGCACTGTGTGCTTTGCTAGTGTGTTACATCATGTTTTTTATTTCAGCGCCCATATTCACAAATTAGAGTCTTCACACTGCAGGGGTGAGATGCACATCTCATGGGTATCTATTTTAAGTTTCTACTTCTCACCTATTTATCATGTGGTTTGTGGCAAAAATAGACAGAGGAAAGGTCTGTTGGTAATGATGTTAACATTATCAACAACTTTGACATTTGTTTTAGTGTCTACACTGAATCTGAATACATGGTAAACAAATTTTCAAAACAGTTTCAGCATCTGTTTGTGGAGAAAGTGGAGGCTACAACTGCAGGAAAACACCATGTAGCTCTCTCTCTCTTTCTGTCCACCTGATCGAATCAAAATGATAAATGTATTGGGGGGTGTGGGGAGACATGTGAGTGAGACGCAGCAGGTGTAAGCAAGACACAGCAGACGTAGTCACACATTCAGTGTGAGCCAAGCCTTATATTTGGGAATACCATACTCCCAAAAAAATCGGACAACTCCAGATCATGAGTTATGACAACTCTAAAATGTGACACAATCTCAGATTTTTATAATCATAAAAAATGTTCTATATCTTAACATGGATGATTAATTTAAGTCATTTTTAATACCTTACATTTACTATACTTCTTTAGCTGGTTTTGGCAGAATGATGTACCTGTAATAAAGGTGAGGATGCACTTAAGGACAATCCCATCTTTGAATGAGTGTCATTTGTGGAAAATACATCCTGGAGGCTGCTGTCTAACAAGAAAGCTCCAGTCCTCTTATGTTTTCAGGCATACTTCAGCTTTTTTTTTTTTTCTTTTTCTTTGAAGGACTTCCACATTGTCGTTTCTGACTTTATCTTTCATGCCACCATTGCAAAGATGGCAGCGCAGCCAGGTTAGACTGTCTAATGGTGAGATTAAGTGCTCAATATATTCTTAAAATCATAGACTTAAGCAGATATAGATTTTAGTAGGTGTTTATCTGGTTTATTATGTTATGTTTGGTGGTTAAAATTAAATTTTCCCAGTGTCCTCACTGGCAACCACTAAGAGCTGAAAGAGAACCTGAACACAGTTACATTGTGTAGAATTTAACATCTGTTGGTGGAGTTGCATGTTGCAGCTGAAAATCTCTCATCTTACCTTTCATTTTCAAGCATAGGAGAACCTGTAGAAGCCTTCAGGATTTATTCAAATTCAAAAAGTGTTTAGTTTGTCCATTAAAACCGTGGCAGCCTCTATACAGAAGACCCAATCCTGATGTACAGTAATTCTGAAGGGCTGATTGTTTGCTAATGGAAACATCAGTCCATACGTTCAGGTGATTTTTCAAATAAAAAGTACCTTTGCACTAAATGTATCATAACATTTAACTTCAGTTCAACGTGAGCTAAAATGATGACTGTAGACTGTAGAAATGTTTGATTGGAGTCAAACTGGAACCAGACTTTTTTTTTTTTTTTTTTAACTATAATTTTGATTTCATGCACACATAAATAATGCAATAGTTGTTGACAGCATACACAAAGAATAAAGGCAAAGTAAAATCAAACGTGGGCAGGAATTACCAATAGATCATAGTAAACACATTAATTACAAAAGATAGATCTTATAACTAAAATGAAGAAGGCCTATACAAACAACAGGCCATAATCAGTCTCCCACTTCTCATAATGCTTATTGTTTCTTAATTAAAATGTATTATACATTATATTTTTGAAAGAAACCTACAGCTAAAGACGTTGTTGTTGTTTCAGCTTTTAAAATATTTGTGTCTGCAGTTGAAACAGAGTTTGTTGGATACTTGTGTTTATCCCACTGTGGTCACGCATATTGGCTGCTTCTAAAGGTCATAAATATAAAGATAAGAAGCGGAATTTAAGAGCCAGATAGAGCAGGAGCAGCGCTCAGGCCACTAAGAGGTTAAAAGAAGGGAGGTCATTCGTGGTGAGCGGTCAGACACTGATAGGTCACTGCTCAGTGGTCTGCTCTCTGCTCCTCTCATCCGTGAAGTAACGGGCTGCGCGTCTCCGCCTCCAGGACGCACTGATTTCGGATTCTACTTCTGTCAGGTAAACAAGGCAGCGGGCAGCATACCGGCACAGCAGCGGCTTCGTTTTAGCCTCGTCTCTTTCTGTCGGCATGGAGGCGCACCGTGCGTAAAGGAGTAATCATCCGCGTTCGGCAGCGTGTGCGTCATGAGGATGGACAAGTTCGCTCAAAGTGGCGAATCGCAGGTAAATCGCAGACTTTTGTCAGCTTGTTATACCTCATTGTTTTCTTCGTGAGATTCTCTCGCTTTCACTGTTTCGCTGGAAGTGACAGGGCTTCTGCTTTAGTGACTAATAAACAGATTCAAACGCAAATGCTCAAACTGAACTGAACGACGTCAGTGAAGTGAAGTCTGAAACTGACCGGGATAGAACGAGGGGGGAAACGAGCGAGCCTCTCGCATAATTCATATTTAAGCCACTGATTGAGCATTGTTAAGAAAAGCGGGGATTGATTTCCGACAGCAAACACAAGTGCCAATAATCCACAGTTGGTGTGGGCTGTGTTTTCCTGCGCTGGTGTGAGAGCAAAGGCTCCTGTGAACTGAAGAAGCCTTTTAGATGAAAGATGAAACGTCTTCAAGCTCCAAAAAGAAGTCCAGTTGTTTAAAACATAGCTCCTTTGACTACCATGACCTGGATGAATGAGAATCTACACTGACACTCCTGTGCACTTGTTGTCAAGTTCCTGCCTGTCTGGTACACATGCTACTGCTGTTGTTGTTGGTCATCACCAAACTGTATCCATCAAGGACTAAAACAACAATGTCTTGGCCCAAACAATCAACTGTTGTGTCCTAAACCTTTTGTTTCCTATAGTTTTAATGTGTACTTTAGTTTCACTATTTTAACTGTGAGACACTTAATAGTTTAAAACTGTGTGGGACAAGAACTAGTTATTACTTTTTATAAGGGCTGCACAATATTTGAAAATAATGGGATATTTGATATTGCTGATATACCTTGTGATAAACAGTCGCAGTTGAAAGAGCAGGGCGTTTGTGTCAGTCTGGGTTCACCGCAAGACGCATTGAGTAACTGATGTAAACACTTCAGAAAAAAATAGTCACATTATTTCCATTCTGCTGCACTAGACAATAACATCCCTCACTATGCGGATTGTTAATATATCTAAATCAATCAATCAATTACAATACACTTTTTGTCTATTCTGAGGCCCAAATTATTTTCTTGAATTCATCAGTTAGTTATTTTATAAAATACAAAAAAACAAATCAAGATTCCCAAACCTCAAAATTATGTTTGCTTGTATGTTTTTTTTTTTTGTCCACAGAACAGAATCGGTGCGTTTAATATCATAGAGAAGCAAAGTAATCAGGAAAAATGAATCTTTAAATCTGTAGTGTGTCACTTTTGCTGATTTATGTTGTCATAGTTAACAGACACACTGTAGCATTATCTGTCTCTGACAAGCAATACGATCAGACCTGACTGAGGGAGTATTTGTGAGTACACACCAGGAGCGCAGGGGCAAGTGGGAATTAGAAGAATTTATAACATCAAACTGCTTTTCAGCAGATATGATCATGCTGAAAAGAATGAACCAGGACGTCAGAACCTCCTACTCAGGTTGCAGCATTTACTCTGTTGGCCTATTGAATAAGAGGTTGAAATATAAAGTTTGAAAACAAGTTGAGTATTCTACTTTGTAGAAGGAAAAACAACAATATGAAGCATTCTGTTGCAGTATTTGTTAACAGTGCAGTTTTTTTTTTTTTTTCTGGACCATGTGTTCCTGACTCGGACTGGATTTCCTGAGCATAGGAAGCAACTTTTTCTAGGGCTGTTGCTCTTTGACGTGTTGTGACAGATATTGTCTTCCGCATATCCTGGTTGTAAAGAATGACTATATGAGTCGCCTTTCTACTAGCTCAGTCTGGCCATTCTCCTCTGACATATGGCATCAAAAAGGAGAACTGCCACTCACTAAATAATTTCACATTTTTGGACCATAGAAATAGTTGTGTGTGTGAACACCAGTAGATCAGCAGTTTTACAGAGTCAGTTAAATTGCTTTTTTATCATTGTTCTGTTGCTTGGTTTTATATCCAGCAGTTCATCATGAAGATGTCTGCATACGTAAATGCACTGAGTCCCTGCCATGTAGTTAGCTGATTTGATATTTGCATTAAGTGGTGCTAAGTGAATTGTCTCTGACACTACCCTTCCATATATAACATGTAATATTAGAAGCTTATAAAAATTAGCCAATTAAAGAAAATATTTTAGAAAACACAGAAAACAAAGAAGAGAACTGTCTTGACGCTCTTTACCTTTTCGTAGCTCTGCGGTGTGTTTAAGCTTTGCTCCATAATTTAAGACTTTTAATTATTTATGAGTATAATTTCCAGACCAAAGCTGTTAAAAAGAGATGTTTTTTAACCAATAGAGTGAGAGGAACATCTCCGAAAACCAGGAGAGTTTTTATAATTACGCATGTTTTCCAAGAGCCACATGTAGAAAAATGTGCTCTCAAATGTGCTGCTTTTCTGTAGGTGTTATTACCAGCAAGAGTTAGTACGCTTAAGTGTTTGTGGCTGTTGCTTACTGAATGAGACCACTTTGAATGCATCTCACAGTCTGATGTCTCCCGGTTTCCGACAGCCCCTCTTCTCTCAGCTGTTTGTGACTGTCAGGCCTGGGAAAATGCCTCTTAACCCCACAGGAAATTACTTTTGCTGAACTCACCAGGCTCTTGCTTGCAGTTGTCTTTTCCTCAGTGTTACTCAAAATAAAATAGTTTATTAGTTTTGCTTAAGATCCCCTAAATGATTTCTGGTAGTTTTTTTTCTGTATTGACTGATTCTGTAAGTGATTGCTGAACTCTTGTCTCTTTCTGCCTTTGTTCTGGATATGGATGTCTCATAGATCACATGCTAAACTTGCAACATAGGGTATCAATTTAATGATAGTCCATTAGTTCTGGAGATAATGTTGCTGTGCAGATTGGCACTTTCCTCTTTTATATTCTGTGTGATTTCTGCAGATTTTGTCCTGTGTTTAAAATTTAATCCAAGTGTTCTTTCTAAAAATAACCTCTAAGAGCATCGGATCCTAGTTACTAGGAGGCCTTCAGCAGTTGGAACACTTGACAAGGAGAGGTGCATGAATAATAGTAACAGTAGCAGTTGTCAAACAGTTTCATTCAGAGATGTATGCTTTAATAAGTTAATAAGTAATTTAATTCAAGCTGTGAAGATGAGTTGTGAGCACAAATCGAAAAACTCATTGTGTAATAGGAGAACATTATTATAACTGCTGGAGTTCTAAAAGCCACTGCACCTGCTGGTTTTGCTTTCATTTTAGAAGAAAGAAACTGGTCCATTACTTGCTGTTGCTATGGAGGAAGTGCAATAGGTTTAGCCACAACTTTGAAACCAAAAAATGAAGCTGCTAATTATTTTTACAGTTCTAGATAAGGGCAGTTCAAATCCTTCATTTTACTGCCTCATTTTAGCTGCTGAGTTTAACTACTGCAACGTAAACGTCACATATTTCAGCAAAACCAAATTTGAGAACAGTATTGCAGCATGACACAGCCAGATAGATTGTCTTGGCTCCTGGCAGTGAATCAGTACTGTCTGTTGTGTAGATTAAACTCTTATAGAGTATTAGTCATATGAGGCCTCCAGACTAACATTTTTTACTAGGTGGCCCCTAACTAAAAATTTAAGCAGAAAATTCAGGGGCACACACCATAATTGACTTTCACAGCAAAAATTCACATTTCCTCGCATTTTTACTGTATTACTGATAAACACTTTGATACGAAATGCAGAAATGACTATGTGTTGTTTCAAATTCACATTTTATTGTGCACTTTTGAAGAAGCAGCATAATCATAAGAGAGAAAGTAAACAGACAGTACCATCACTGTCATTACAGTACAACAAAAAAGTATCAACAAGAAATAAGTGCCTGCATTCTCTGCAAATTTTGCGTTCCCCGCATGTTGTGGGTATTGACAGCATAATTTGTAGCTCATGGAATTACCCCTGGATTCCACTGAATACATGTCCATCACAGCATAAGAAGTGATACACATCCACTTTAGTCAGTTTCTCAGCTTCTATCGACTCTGTTCGCGTCGCGTACCGTCTTTGTCAGTGTGTTCTGCTTTTGTAGGATGATGGAACGTGACACCATTGGGACAGGAAGTGGCACCATATTATATTTGACTGTATTTCAACTACATCAATGACACTCTTGCAAATCCAGTGTTCCTCTTCTCGTTCTCCGGTGGGTCAGTGAAACATCAGCTTATTGTGTTTACAGTACATATGAACTGCGAGCTGCTGTCTGGCCGTACTACAAGCTGACGGAGCTGTGAACAGCTGGTCACACAGTGTGACCAGTTGTTTACTTGCACTGTCTCAAATTTTGGTCACAGTCTGGAGCTCTGATTTCAAATGTGTTTGCTCATGAAGTTAAAGAAAAAAATGTGAGGAAGTCTTGTTGGATTAACCATTAGCATGCCTTAGGGGTGAGGGGGAAAAACATCTTTTGCAACACTAAGTATTGATTTAAATGTTTTTATTTTGTATTTACTGCAAACAATTTTTTACTTGATAAACTTTTTATGGATTAGCATAGGAAGTCAATTAACGTTTCAGCCCACTAGATGGTCCCAAGTGCAAGTGCAATATATGATTACGCAAATACTCAGTATATCGCAATATCCTCAGAGTATTTTATTTTGACTATTGTGAAATATTGTGATAATATAATATCTTGCTATCTCGGGTGATACTCACCTCAAGCATGCCTTAAAGATGGTGTGTAAAATATTGAAACATTTATTGGTGACGTTACATGTTGCAGCTGAATGTCCCTCACCTCCCCTTCTCTTCAAAATGTACTGGAGAACCTATGTAGCTGTCAGTTAGCATCAAAAGTTCATCAATTGTGGACTGTCTCTGAAGAGCTGATTTGGCTCCTTTTATATAATTTTAAAAGGCTCACTCTGCAGTAATGACAAATAATTCATACAGTCAGTAAGTATTTTTTATCTTCGATTTCTGCCCAATGAAACTAATTGTCACTGTGGTCTAGATCTGGCCCATGCATGAGTTCACTCATTGTTCACTGAGTGTTTGTGCATGATGATAACATTACTCAAGGCATGGCAAAATAGGCTAGATAATATTATAATGTAGATATACATTATACTGCTTTTAAGAGCTTAGGTAGTGGCAGCCATGACGTTCACCTGCATGTGCACACTGCACTGCACATTATCGCTTGTAATTGATGTGAGAGAGGAGCATGAAAAATGTCTCACAAACGTGTATATCATACTGGAGCTGAAAAAAATAAAGGGCTAAAGAGACAAAATGACAAAAGAGAGCAAGATAAAAATGTTTAAATCACAGAAATTGAAAACTTTGCTTAGGGCCCCATGAAATCTTGGGCTGGCCTTGCAGTGGACCTGTTAAAGTAATCTTTTATGCAAGCAATAAGTGGCTGTGACTCATGTCTGAAAATAACTTTCCTACGGTATTTATATTTACAAAAAAAAATCCATTTTGCCACATATAACTTCCCTGGTTGGTGAATAGCACAGCAGCAGAAAAAGAGAGTGGTGACTGTTTTCAGTCCAAACGTTTTTATCACAGTGTCTTCCGTCTTTCTTTTTTACAGCTAGTGGGTGAAAGCTCAGATGTCAGTCAGACTGCAGCTCTAGTAAAATGTATCCAATAGATTAGCACAGGAAAGATTTAAAAAAAGCGGGGAAGTCTGAGCTAATCTCATCATAGCATCAGAGTGCATTTAATATTTTCCCATCAGTGTAGTTCTGATGTGCTCTACAATGCTGTTATAAAAGCATCACACGGACACAAGGTATCAATATTTAATCTATTATTATTTCACCTTAGCTTTTCTCTTTTCATTCCGTGTATGCTCGCACACATCACATTTCAGTCAGCTTCCAAAATTTAAAAAAAAATCTATTTTAATAGAAATTTTCGGAGACATAAAGAAACATTTCAAAACTGCATAGAAGTGCAGTTTCTACCGGGACATGTGGGTGCCTTTGGCAATTCTTGTCTTTTACTGGCTGTTTTTAGACCTTGTGACTGATGCAGTGACATAAGCGTTAAACCTCTCCTGCGGAAAATCAGCATCACTCTGTGCAGTATGGTCTCAAATTTGTAAAACTATTAAGTGGAGCAGGCAGAATAAGTATGCTTAACAACTACAATTGCAGCACATCAAATTATATACACAAATTACCGTAACTATGTTTTCTACACACATACATTTTCAACTTTTAACCTTATTAAGGTAATAGTCTGAATAAGTCACAGTCATATTAAAAAAAAAAGATTTTGTGATTTGCTTAAAACTCCAGTGTTGAACTCTATCTAATATTGTCATTAAAATATGCTGTGTACAGAGATCAGTTGTGAATTAAAGACACATACAGACTTTTTACACGGAGAGGTGTAGCTCTGTTCTTATTCTGTCCACCATGACAAACAGATTTGTCACTCCTCATATGATGATGTTTTGTGCCCTTGTAGGGAATGAATTCAACTAACCAGAGCACTACATGTTGCGTGTTATTTTATGGTTTAATCAGAATTTGCATGCCTCTGGAATCTGCTTGCCGTCTTTGACATTGTGCTAACTGGGACACAGTGCTAAGAATAGAGAGACAGTGAACAATAGAGCTGGACTTTGATGGTCAGCCATGACGCGTGAAAGGCAAGTAATCACATGGTTGTTCTAAGCTGCGTAGCCATCAGACTGATGGAAAACTGTGATCTGTCTCAGCTGTGACAGCAAAGTCACTCCGTGGTTGGTCCATCTGTTGTTTGCACACTAACATTTGCATGGCGGAGTGCTCACGGCAGTGTGACACAAGACGGATAGGTCATGTGGGTCCTTCCTGCCGTGCATTGTATTTATTTTTTTGGATATATACTGTATATATTATTACACTGCACAGGTGTGTCAACACACTCTCCAGCAGAGTGCAGTGTTCAACAGTGTTTCCCTTTTCAAAGAAGTCTCTCACAAAAGAATTATAAAACAGTTAATTACACAAATCTGTTCATCAAATTGAAAAAGTATTAATTCATAAGCATTCAAGGCAGTGACAAGGACTGATACTCTTTAATGAGATTGTCAGCCTTGTTGATATGCTACAGTATGACAGCATCTGTCTCCCTATGTTAAGCCCAGCAATTGCAGCAAGTACCACCTGAGGCTACTGGAATGTGTGAAACTTTAACCAGAAACATTTTCTTCCAATGATTAATGCATGATGTTTACCCACTTCCTCAACCAGCCTGCAGAGTGTGTGGGTTGTTTTTGTTGCGTGTGTGTGTGCAGATCTGTACTGCACATTTGTAATGAACAATTGAAGGCAAAGAATGCCATGAGAAAACATGTGCAGATGGCATTTTGCAGATCAGCAGTTGTCTTCCATTTGAGTGGATTTAGTCAATGCTTTTACATACAGCATTCATTATGAATAATAAACAGTGACTTCATTAGGATTTAATAATGAAAGAGAACCCAATTAATATTTAATTATTTTCTATTTTATCATTTATCATGACATTATAAATACTAACACAGATAGATGTAAGGTTAAGTGATATCTATACTATACTGCTGCAGTGGAACAGTGTTATAATACTTCATTGCACTCGTAATGTCTCATTCAGAACAATTTTAGATGTAAAACATTCATTTCAAGTTTATACAAAGCATTGTTTATATTAACAGATTGTGATTTTGACTTGGAACTGAAGATTGAGTGTCAGGTACCTGAGAAAATATGTCAAATTTTAATACAAAATGCCCCTGCAATGGACTCTAATTAACTTATTTGTAATCATTCTGACGTTGTTAAACTGGTAAATGACCTGTATAATGTTATATATGTTTTTCACATCCACCTCTCTAAGCATTTTACAATTAAGATCTCCTTGAACCATTCACATACATGCATCCACAGGAACAGTTAGAGCCTCTGTGCCTCAAATCAGTAGCCTATTGAGCACTCGATGGCCACTTCTAGAAACCAAAATTATAAAATGCACATATTTAAAACATATTTGCAAGGCTGGATTCTGAGTAGTTTAAGTGATATATGTTGTTAAAATGGTTATTTATTTTTTTTACTAACATAATGAATTGTACAAAATATAAGGAGTGTTATTTAGTAGTTGTGGAAGAATATAGCATAATAAACTAGAGAAACCACATAAAGAATGCAAACCTAATAATTAACTTTCACATTCCTGCCAGTTACACTAAACCTGGCCTTTACTTTTTGAGAAATGCTGTTCACAAACAGACAAGTCAGGTAATGCTATGCAGGTGTGGTGTGTCCTATTTCCGATTATTTTAACCTAAAAATGTTTCTTTGCCATGAAATGTTTGATTTTCCCAAGACTGAGAGTTTGCACAAGGAAATAATAAAACACTATTTGAGCCTATTAGTACTGACCTTTAAACAGCTCAGTTGCTTAATTCAAATATTTGTTCTCATGGGGTCCAAAAGCAACCTGAAATATTAGGCAGGCTATATCTATGGTCTCTAGGTATCTCTAGTAGCAGTGTGTTCCATGACACATGTTTAGCTACAAAGCCTTGAAATGCTTATCCACAGTTTTTCTTTCAGGCCCTTTATTTTACCATTACATGGTCATAGTTGTGTAAGAATGACTCGACACTTAACCCGCAAACTTTTCTTAGTATTGTTGATTTTCATACCAGCATGATGCAAGACTCTATTATTTGCATTATTAGTTCTGACATATTGTCTGTTTACTGTTCTTCAATCCAAGGAACTTAAGAAATCCAAGTCATTATTTTTTGGCACAACATTGTATTTCATCTGTATTCTGTTGAGTTTTGAATTATTTCTGCTAAACACAGGATTGCTGATTTCAGTGTCAATGTCTTTAAAGTCAAAGTTTCAAGATGCAAGGTATGAGTTTCATAATCAATTTGCTACTGTTTCACATCCCTCTTTAAGTATCTACTGTAGTGCAGTCAAATCCCACATCTATGAAAGCCCTGGTTTGTCTCCAAGATCAGGCGCTCTCTCATTAAATACACTTTCAGAAAAGGCTTTCTCATGCTCTCACTTCCTCTAAGGCAGAACATGTCTACCTGACTGACTGGGTGCACCACACCTTTAAGTATTTACAATTACACCTTCAACAACTAATCAATTACTAAATGAATTGGAAACAATTTTGAGAATCGATTAATTGGGTTGTGTGTGTGTTTTTTTTTTAATAATTAGAGCAAGTTTTCTGATTTTATCAGCTTCTTAAATGTGAATATTTTCAGTTTTATTTGCTCCATGTAACAATGAAATCAGTAAAACTGAATATGTTTGTGGACAAAAAAGGCATTTGAGAACATCAGAATTTTGGGAAACAATTATCAGCATGTTTTACTCTTTTATGGACATTTTGTGGACCAAATATTAATCGATTTATCAAAATAATCGACAAATTAGGCGGATTAAGCAATTATAAAAATAATTGTAAGTTGCACCCCCATAGTCCCTCAAATTCTAAAACAATCACACCTACTCCTGTAACAAGTCTGATCCATACCAAGTTCTACAGAAAAAAACAACTTAAGCAAGAGTGCTTTCAGTCTTTTCTATAGTGATCAATCTACTAAATACTGCTATACTATTTTCAAAATAAATGAAAGAATTTGTATTTACTGTATTTACTTCACGGTTACATTTATTTTGGAAAAATAGCAGAAGCTATTATAATATGCAAACAGTTCTTGCTCTGTCTTCTGTCTCACTAGGCACATACGAGTCAGCCTTGGTATTTTTCTCGTCTCACAGCTGAGAAAGCAGTTTGTGCGGGCTACATGTGTTGTGATGGCTTCTACCGTATGTGACAGATATGATTTTTACATACATTCAGCAAAACATCACAGATTCATTGAATCAGTAAGTTACCAAACATTTGGTGAAGTGGCTTTCTGAACTGTTTCTTCATTAGTGTCTTTCCTTGAGTGGACACTTAGGCACCCTTTAAAATGTAAAATAGATAGCTGTCGTGCAAAAATACATTGTGTCATGTGGCACTGATCCACTGAAGTTGCTGATTAACTCAGACTTGTTTGTTGACACTGATAGACTGTTTGAAGCTCTGTGATACACTCATCTCCTTTGTTGCTTGGGCATTTAGGGATTTGATGATGGTGGGCTGGTGCATGGTGGTGGATAGGCAGTGAATATTTAACAGATCAGATTGTGACCACGTGCGGGTGTTCCCTGTTTGCGATGATTGCTTAACAGTGTATCGTTCTGAATGCTGCCTGCTTTTTGGATTGTCTGCATGCGAGTGTGTGTATCTGTGGCTGCCTGATTTGGTCATCACCCTCTTGCTTAAAGCTTGCAGTCCTATCACTTCCCTCTAACCTGTAGGCATTGACCACGTGAAGACGGTGAAACACTTGGACTTCAGAACGACCGTATCCTGTGGGCACAAGCCAGACTGTTTCTTCTTCTGCTGCAGTCATGCCAAAATGGGCACAATGTGACAACCCACAAACTCCCAGCCTTTCACACATCAATATTCAAGGGCTGCCAGTTGGTGCCTTTCTCTTTAGCATTAGCAACAGCTGCTAAGGTAACAGTTTTGGCAGCTTGGACTGTAGCACAGTCAACGTGTTAAATGAGTGTGTGTAATTTGGCCTGCTAGTCCCTTTGCAGGAACAGCACAGGAGTTGTGTTACACTCCCTGACAGGCCTTATACATGTTTCATCTGCTGCACTCAGAACAGAAGCCCCCTTTGTTATCTAATCCAGCCTTCTCCTCTCTAGCCTGAGAGTTTAGTGCCACAAGACTGCTCTTCACAGTCTTGTCATCCAGCCACTGGGCCGATATATATACATATCAACCAACAGCTGAGGAGCAGCACAGGGACCTGCTCAGGCCCCAGATATCTCCTATCAGGACTTCTTAGTCACTCTCAAACCATTGGCTGGCACACAGACATTGCTATTAGGTAAACAAGAGGAACTGAGGGGCAGTGTGAGGTGCATGCAAACGTCTCAAGGATCCTTTTTGTGCTTCATCTTCCCAGTGCTACACCTCAAGGTTTCTGTTGCCCGTATCACCCTTCAAGCTGCAGAATTGCAAGAAGTCAGTTCTTGGAAACAGAGATCTAAAACAAGTTTGTTGGTGGTTGTTCCTGGATATCGGTGAGCTAGTCAGGACTATGAGTGACACACTCAGGCCACCTTCACTCCAAGTGAGTGTTCCAAATGATGCTCCAGCCTATTCCGATGGAGGAAGCAATGCTGTGTCAGATGGGTGCGTGCGATCCAGCTCCTCAACCCCAACTCTCCGGCGCAAGCGTTTCAAGATGCGCCGTATGAGGAACGTGCCCAGTGAGAGAGAGGTGAATGGCAATCACCTCACAGCCCGATCCCGCTCTGGTTCTAAGGAATACCTCCAGCTACCTTCCATTGAGATCACACCATCCAGTGATGAAGATGCCCCCTCTTCCTGGTCCAGCTGCTCCACACCCAGCGCTTCCCCTCGCCGCAAGCGTTTCCTGTTGAGGAAGTGGCTGAAGGTCCGAGAGAAGAAAGACCAAGGCAGTGAGAGCAGGTGGGTGTTGGCCCTCCTACTCACCTTTTCCCAATCCATTTTCCTCCACACATGTTCCCTAATGCCTCCATGCTTCTTAAAGACTCCTGCTATCTGCACTAATGTGGTGTATTTTAAGTTGTGTCTTGTCAACTCAGGTATTTTATTGCACGTTTGGTTGCAGCGCTATAACTAGTTCCTTTTTGATTAATTTGTTGATTGCTTTCTTGATTAATCAATTAGTTGTTTCATTTATGAAATGTCAGAAAGGGTTTTTAAATTGTCAAGCAAACCTGTGTTTCCCCAACCTCAAAATGACAACTTGTCCACAAACCAAAGTACTCTATCTTTTAAAAAGACAAAAAAAACAGAGGAGCAGAGAAACCAGGACACTCACAAAGAGTCACAGAGCAGTAAATAAACCAGAAAACAATAATAATAATAATAATCAAGCTTAAACTAGATAACTTGTTAAGTAGAAACACCCAAACTCAGAATTCAATCGCTCATTTAGTGATTGATTAACAGTTGGAGCCAAACATCTGTTTAGTTCAGGCTTTGAAATCACTTTTTAGAGTTGAATGCTTCATCTTGTGCCCAGTCAGAGGGTTTTGACGATCCTTCTTGTGTAGCCTTTTAGGTCTACAGTGTTTCATATTTTCAGGTAATTTGAGTTACTGACATCTGAGATACAGCATGTGATAATAGCACGGGGACTAAAGAATACAGAGTCGATAAAGCAAATCAACCTTTAAAAAGTTGATATATTTTTACACCTTAAATTATCCTATTACCTGTACATGATCTTAAGTCCTGTACATGTTAAGAGACCATAAATGTATTCCATGAGGACAACTGAAAACATTAACTGTTATGCATACACACATTTGTTGGAAAGTGCTAGTTTCCGTTGCTATAATATAATGTACCAGACTGGACTTGATTGGAATCATGGTAAAATGTATTCAACCACAGCAACATTTCTTCCCTTCATACATACAGTAGTCATATACAGAGATACATACACTAATTAGTGATGGGAGATTTGATTGAACTTGACCGTCTTTGGGAAACAATGTCACCTTCTTGCAATTGTTCACATGTTTTGTGAGAAACAAAAGAATCATTGTCTGGTAGTTATTTCTGTTCCTCTGGTGGTAACAGGTGGCAGATGGGAACAGGTTCATTACTCGCTCCATCAACATGTTATCTTTCTGTCAATTGAAGACACCTTCTCTCCAAAGACATACAACCCTGACAACTGACACCGAGTTTGAAATACTGTCATTATCCAGCACACCATGAGTAAAGCACCACTCTCCCACGGGGTATAAGGTGTAGACTGTTGTAACAAGCGTTCTTCACCTTAATACTGTATTGAACTGTGGTTCCACCGCTGTCTGCACCTTGTTACTTGCAGCACGTAGTATATAAAAGATTCTGCACAGGCTACAGCTGCATGCGAGTCACATAAATAATCCAAATCTTAATGTTTATTTTCACTTAATTATTGATGAAGCAGAACAAGCAGTTTTGGTCATGTTAGACTGTGAGGACACGGTGTGCTTCTGTACACCGTGTCCTCACTCACTATACTTCTGCACACTTTGATGAGTTGAGTGACATCTGTAGCTTGATTGCGCCATTTAATTGGACCACTGTCTTCGTCCTAGTATACCAGCACTAGCACAGAACCGATTTATTTAACAAAGTGTGTCTGTCTCCCCACGCTAGTAGTCGATAGGTCTTTCAGCTTGTTAAAATTAGGTGTTTCTAGTGTACGACCATTGTTTTTCATCACGTCATAGAACAAAACAACTTTAGCTGACAACTACTTGGTAGCTTGTTGAGTGCCATTTGGTGTCTTTCTATCATACAGTTACTTCAAAACATGTAATAATTTAAGCTGACAGGTCTCGTCTGTCTAAAAATGCACCAGTCTGAATTTCACCATGTTTTGCTTGATTCTTCTTTTAATTCCAGGGCAAATAATGCAAATTCAATTTAGTGCAATTTCAGTCGGAATAATGGCACTTTTCCACTATATAGTTCTAGCATGGCTCAGCTCAGTACTACTCTACTTTTTGCTCAGATTAACACAATCGTTTGTTTTCATAACATCATGTAAACATATTAATGGATGGTTTCTTTACAAGTAAGCTGTGCTAAACACATATGTGTTAATAATTTCTGCCTGGGTGGCAGATTTTTGGGGGGGAGTATTTGAGAACCTGCTATTTAAGTAAAGGCTGCGCATTAATAACAACACTGTAAGAATCATAGCTACTAAAGTCTGAATGGTTAGTGTGTAAGACAAATTACACAATTGTTATAGCCAAAGTGAGTACATTTTTATGGGTTTTTTTAATGAAATATCTTTACAACAATAAATATCTTATTACCTGACATCAGCCACTTGTTAAATGCTTTGTCTGAAATGTAAAGTCTGAATGTGCAGAGAGGACTATAAATGTGAAATGAATATAGTGGGGGGGAAAAGCAACTATAATTCTGACTGAAATGCAAAGGAGGCACACAAGTCTTTAAACAGAAATACTACTCAGAAATGAAAAGAAATGTGTTTCTCCTCTTTTCTGCCTGTGGGTAATTAACTATGCATTACTAAACAGTTTTAAGTGTGAACTCAGAGTGAAACGAACTTGTCACTGTACTTGTATTGATTCAAGACTGGTGTGGATGTAATGATTAGAGTTTAAAAAGGAGCTGCACATGGAAAACCATGTCAAAGTTTTAACCATGTGACTGAATCCAAGATTGTGCAGTGTTCTGTCTCAAGATGTTGTTGTCAGATGTTGCTGTAAAAAAGCTGTTAAAAAGGCCGGAGACTTTTACCTCCACCAGGAGAGTCTTCATGACTGCACAGCACTTTGAACCCCTGAATTAGGTTTGACAACAAGACCAGTTAACATCCTATATTCCACATATCAGGAGACTGAATTTGCAGAAGAACAAGGTATTGTAGGAAAGTATTGTAGGAATTAAAGTACAAATTATTTCATCACAAATTTACACCAATATGTTGGATTGTTACACTATTCCCTTTTGTTAATGTGATCATTAATTGAAGTACCGTAGAATGAGTGTCAAGTTAATCCTTTTTTCCTCACAGGTAGACTTTGTGTTTTTAAAACTGCTGTAGTTGTCTAGTTAATATACAAACATGCAGATTATTTATAGTTAACCACTCCTTGAGAGTGCAGTGAGGACAATGTTGACATAGTTTTCTCAGTGTGGAGCCAGATAATGCCACTGTAAGTATTCAAAAACACTTAATTATGATTTAAATGAGATCTTTGAAGTTTAGTCAAACAGCAACGGTGGCTCTGTGTTGTCGTTGCTGCAAGTTTTTCTGGTCGTGATGTGTGAAACTTCATGCAGTGTGGTTTTCTAATGCAACCTCTGCATTTTATCACTGACATGGAACATGACCTGAGTTTTTTAAACTTCAGCATAAAGTCTCACTAAGATGTTCTTGATCCCAAAGAAGTCTTCAATCTTATCACATCTGTAAATTTGTCAGTGTTGCATCCTTATCTTGTCATTCCATTTTCTTTAACTTTTGTGCTGAACAGGATGTGTTTGTCAGTGTGTGTGTATCCGTAAACAGTGATTAACAGACAGTGGAGTCTGCTGTTATGCACCCTGATAAGAGCGGGACTATTTTAAAGAGGCGATGTAGCATCTTTAGCCAGGTTTCCACCTGGTCTAAAGCATTCAAATTTTTAGGCTCACAACCTCTCAAAATGATAAGGCTTTATATGAACTTTATATGTCATAAGGTTCATATTAGTAACAAGTAGGTGAAAAATGTGTTTAGAAGCAATAAGTGAAAATGTCTTCCTGCTCCTTTTTAAAAATGCACTGTGCAAAAGATAATTAGTGTTACTTAGTTTTGTTTCCTTTTTTTCATATACATCTGTTTATTTCACGTGTTCCAAATCATCAGCAACAGCAGTGACAAAAAATCAAATGTACAATCCTACGTAGTTTTTCGGAGACAGTGTAATTTGTCTACCTATTTTTGAAAAGGTTTCATCACAGTCACAGGAAAATGACATGAAAACGAATTCATTGTTAGTTCACAGTTTTCCTGCAATTTAATTAGTCATAAAACAAATTTACCTGGTTCTCTTGTAGTTATTCTCACAGATTAGTCCTATTTTTAAGTTTAGATATTGTCATCACAGTACTGCTCACAATTTGATTTTAAACTTGAGAAAATTACAATGTATGTACACAATTGTTAAGCAAAAGAGATAGTTAAATGTCTAACACATCATTTCACAAATTTTGTGTTACACTAAGGTTTTAGTTGGTTGTCATTGTCAACTATCTTGTCGGTATATCAGTTTCATCTGTAGCATCTGTAGCTATGTAACAATGAACACTGCGTGCTGATCGTTCCTGACATTAATTAAAACACTTAACTCTATTTTTATTAAAACTCAGTTTTCTAAACAAAATTGTATGTGTTTTTTAGTGGATGTGTGATAAACTGCATTTGATTCAAATATTTCACAAATGTTAAGACTGAATACTAGGTAAAATTATTGGGGAATGGTTATAATATTGTGTAGATGGTGGAATATATACGGTGAAAACTGCTTAAACTTTAAAGGAACATTTTTTTCGAATGCAGATTATGCATAGCAAAAATATCTCATCCTCTCGGAACCTGTGGGACCTGTAGGAAATGAAGCAGGGTGCCCTGCAGAGTGTGAATTAATCATGACCTTTCCCAACAGACCCTCTTTATTCTTAAATGTCAAAGTATGGACAGGAAGCAGAATCTGAAATTAGGGAATTCTTCCTTTTAAAGAAAAAGAATGAGGGAAACACAGCTCTGCCTCTGTCATGTCATTCATACTGTATGTGTATCTTAATCTTCAGTCTGTTGGGAGTTAAATGGGAAAACAATTAGATTAGACGAATAACTATTTGTGAATATCTGCATTAGCTTTAGGATATTCTCTCTCTTTCTCTGTTTCACATCTGTCACCCTATTATTGGAAGCCTCAGCTTTTGCATAGCCTGTGTCATATAGCCCCCTCTAGTGTTATTACCACATTTTTGCACACAAAGGCATGAACCACCAACCAAATGCATATACTGTAGTTGCCATGACGATATTTATATTTTACCCTGAGTTTAGAGAGTTGATTGACTTTATTACTAATTTACTGAACAGATTTTATGAAACAAATTTACCTATAAATAATATGACCTTTATAAACTGCAGGGCCTGCTCCAAACAGTGAAAAAAAAATCTGATTCTGTTCAGAAGTAAAAGTGAAGAAAAGAAAAAGGGAACAATTCAATTTATATTACACTCATTATATTTCCTCCAAACACAAAAACAAAGAAATCTATGTATGTACTGTCATTGCAGTGATGTAAAATTGTACATACTGTAATGACTGACGCCTCTCTCCTGTGTCCCGCACAGCAGCCAACAGAGCAGCCAACAGAGCAGCCAGCAGAGCAGCCATGAAGACGACAGCAGTCGCTTCCTGACCCCATTGATCCAAGAGGAAAGGTGGGCGATACAGCATGTGCATCAGTCTGAAGAGACATTCAAATTGTTTGCTTGCAACAAATTTGAAATCAAAGTGTGTCTTAATGAAATGTGCCTTTTATGAAGGAAGGATGTAGGAGTATTCGAAATGTCAGTGACTTCCACACAATGTGGTCTAATCTGTACATTTTTTTTATGCATTCCCCACTAGAGGGCACATCCTCTCTATGCTGATGTCAATGCTGATCAGTGTTTGACAAAGCACTGCAATGACATGGATCAAGTGCAGTAGTGAGCTTGTGGCTTTTGATGAAGGCATTTTGGTTGCTGTTGCTGATGTTGGATAGTCGAGTTTAATTAACTCAGTCTTGGAAGTGACCTGTTTGGTGAAAACAGATTTGTGTTATACGTTAAAGTTTGCATTACAAACTTTAACATGAAACATACATGAAATATACAAATATTGTTTCCGATATGACATCAATGAGAGCCAAGGTTTTATTTGTGTCATTGTAACCAATTTGTAAGGTAGTAGTGTCTGCAAGTGGCCATACTGTATGTAACTCCCCCTGCAGTGATAAGTGTCTTTGATTTCCATTAGCTCTTCATCACTGAGGCTTTTTTGACAACTCTAGCCTCAGTGACAGACCAGGAACCAATTACTGAACATTGTGTGTTTTGGTTTCATAAGTACATACAGTGCATGAAGAATTTCATCTTGGAGAACATACTGTGAAAAATCTCTTGGCTTCCATGAGATTAGGACAAGGATTTATCAGAAAAGAAGTACCTGCTTGAGTGTATTTTTATTATATACTGTCATTTTGGTCTGAAATAGTTATTATACTGTATACTATAAGTGGGAATATCTAATTGCTTAGTTTTTATTTATTAATATTCTAGTAACAAAACAGTGCATGGATTATTCCTGTTATTAAATAGTTGCTGACTGCATAGGGAGGAATCTGTTACTGCAATTTAAGGCAGTTAAACCAAATTTATTAAAAATATGCTAGTGGAAGGTTTTGATGATTGTAAATTTAGCAACAGAAAACATCCGCAGTAAGCATCCACATCTGACTGTGGGGCATTGTTCTCTCTACCTCTACTCATTCTCTCTTCCCTGTACTCGTTTCCATGTTCCTCAGTCTGGCTCTCCCTCCCGCACATTGTTGCTGTTCAGTGTCTCCACTCGCTTGAATCAGGAGCTGTTAAACGTATGGGATCTCTGGCTGCTCTTCACTCTGCGGTGCTGGTGATAGGTAGACAGGGGCTTCTGCAGCAGCTGCAGGGAGAGCAGCGTTCTGTAGCCGGCTTTAGAGAGCACGGAATGTCATGTCTCCTCTGCAGGTAAATCCAGCTGCTGCACTGCTGCAGCATCTCCCACAACTACACATGTCGCGCCGTTTCCATGTCCACCAGTCTCGGTTTGCTCTCACTGCCTTGGTTTTGCATTCGTTTGCCTTGAGCTACAGTTCGTTCCCTGTGCTGTGTGTGGCAGAATTTATTTGGGCAAGTGTCAGCAGGCAGTCGGCTAATGTGAGCCCCTCACTGTGATTCTTAGCTGCCTCTGCCAGGTCATCTGGGCATCTGTAGTTGTCCTGGGAGAGAAAGTGATGCAAGTCCAGATTATATCATGAGGAGTTTGCTCACTCATTGCCGTTTTCATTCATTAGTATCCTCCTTTATAACTGCAGAGAGTATTATGTAATATCACACCATGATTTTGCCAAGTCGTTGTAATATGACTCATCAGTGAAGATGACGCAGCACACGACTGTGAGTTGTGAATGGAGATAACACAGTGAGAGACATATCGTCACTGGATTAATTTATAGCAGTGAGTATATTTTAGCATGGTTTTAAAAAAAGACACACCATGTATGTGTTAAAGAAATGTGACCACCATTCAGCAGGCACAGTTGCTTGTATGATTGCACTACATTAGAAAATGCTGCAATTTAGTATCACATATGAGGACAATTTAAAGCTGCAGTATATAAGTTGGGTTGGTTTGATGTTGTTGTTGTTGGGCTGAGTCAAGCAAATACGATCAGATTTGATCGTATTTGGAAGCTTCTTTATGTTTTCAGTCATACTCCCAACCTGTTTACCAGTCATTTGACAAACACTTCCTGTGTGGAGCTTGCAAATGTCGCCGGGCATTATGAGAGCTTAACACCACTATACTGAGGAAAAACATGTGACTCTTATGGGCTTAATCAACATTGTTTAACTTATTGAATGTAATTTTTTTTAATGTATTTTGAAGTTTCATAATTCAGTTTTAAGGTGATATGTGCATAATGTGTAATCTGCTAAAGATCAGTAAGTGGATTAGGAATATGTAATTAAATAATAAATACAGTACAACATAGCACATCATGTCATTTTACATATTTACAAATCATTTATACAAAACATTTAATTAAATTAGGGATGCACGATATCATTCACACAATATTGGTGTTGGCAGATGTTGTCGATATCCAATAATGGCTTTCTAAAGCCACTATTGGCACAATACTGGTATTGGCAGATATTGGCTTTAGAAAGTATTTTCAGATATCGGCAAACGCACCAAGATCTGCCGATGTGACTAATGACTACAACATTAGGCTAAATAGTCCGCTGCCTCCTTGCTTGCACCTGTGACTAATCTGCTGTGACATGAATAGGCAAAATAAATATTACCACAGGAGAGACTAAATGACCTCTGCAGTTGGGTGCAGGGAAAAAAAGTTCAATATTGTGCATCCCTAAAATAAACCTACTGTATGTTATATGATATCAAGCATACATGACATCTGCAATAGTCACTTCATAGGAGTTATGAGTGAGGTACACCTCTCAGCAAAACAATGATTAACAAAATGTCCTGATCCTAAATATTTTTTAATATTAAATTATTGTCAGTATGTTTGTTCTGCATCAAACCACCAAAGCCAATACCTTGTAACTTCTTGGCAGAGGCTGCAATTACCTTATGACATGTTATATAAACATATGAAAACAATGTAATATCTTACAAACTACAAGAAAGCAGCATCTCATCACTGAATCCTCTGTCCTCTTTTACTGTGCAGGTCTGACAGTGCAGCAGACAAATTCGGGTAAGTTTGCTTCCTGTCTTTTCTGCAATAGAAGTGCATGACACTGCACTATAATTGTGGTTTCTTATGGAGCAGAGCCACAGCAGGACTGGCCTTGCTGTCCCCCCATTAGCCCTCACCCCACCTGCTGCACATGTGACACATTCATGGCTTTGTTTGTCAACCCAGGTTGTGGAATGTGCTTTGCATTTGGGGAGGCCAGCAGTGAATACAGTTGCAAGTCATGAAATATCATTGTTTGCTTTTACTGGACAACAACTTCAGACAGAAACAGAGCTTCATTAGTTACAAACCACTGTGGTGCTTTCAGTCTTTTAGTTACCCAGCTGGTGGCTGCTCACCACTGTGTGGATGTGCATTGTGGGCACAGGCACCTCATTCTGAGAGTCGAGGCTTTGCTGTCACTAAAGATGCTGTGCCAGTTGTGAGGCTAAGGGGTGGAAAAGGTGAGTGATGGTAATGATGGTGGACTGCATCAGAATCTGTTGGAAAAGGAAAGCTGGTCCTCTGCATTTAACTCTGAGGAGAGCAAACTGTGTCATCCTCCAGTGGGACAAACCTTTGATGACCTCTTGTGTGTCAGTCAGTATTGCATATTTCACATCTATGTATAATTTTAACTCCTCGGGTTGTACTTATTTATTATAATCTTTATACCAAGAATAAACATTGGATTGTTCTGTAGTAATAAGATTTTTTTTTCCTGTAACTTTCTGTATTGATACATTTAATAGGTTTTGTCTTTGTATGTTTTTCATGTGTACATGAGTTGACATGATTTTTTTATGGTGTTTGTTGGCAGCTCAGTTGTTTAGGGCTGCAGCCATTATTCGATTAATCAATTTCTAAATTAATTGTCAACTATTTTGATAAAAAATTAATCACTCACTCACTCTCACTCATTTTCTACCGCTTTATCCTCCACATGAGGGTCGCGGGGTCACTGGTGCCTAACTTCAGCTGACATAGGGCGAGAGGTGGGGTTCTGGACAGTCCATCACAGGGCCACAGAGACAGACAATCCTAACCCATAACCCTAACCCAGTTTGAGTAATTTTAAATAGTTAAAACAGGCTTTCTGTTTTTTAGCTTCTTAAATTTAAATTTTTCTGATTTCTTACAACAAAGAAATCATTAAAACGAGCAAGTTTGGTTGGTGGACAAAACAAGACAGAGAACATTATCATTTTTCAGCATTTTCTGATATTTTATGGACCAAACAAGAACTTGATTAATCGAGAAAATAATTGAGAGATTATTCCATTCTGGAAAATAATCATCAGTTGCAGCCCTACACTTTTAATTATTATACTGTGGATTATTGAATTGTAGTTGTGAAAAGTGGAAGGTCCTTTTGCTATGAAGCCATAACCCTGATCTGGATGTGTATGTGTGTTGTTTGCTCAGTCATCATGAGTTCTGCGTATCTGCTTTGTTATAATCAGAGTGAGAAGTCATGTGCGCCAGGTGAGGATCAGGCTGAACTGCATTTAAACCACTAGGAGTCTCTGTACTCCATTTGCACAACCAGGACATGTTTACAAGTTTACAAGATTGTGGTCATTCTCTCACACTGGACTATTCAGATGGACTGTATAGTTTGATTAGGTGTTTTGTCTTTCACAACACTAATGTTGCCTTTTCAATTGAGTTCAATGTTTTTTTCCTGCTGTAGCATTAAAAACAACTGAAAGACAGAAAAACAGTTACACTTTAGTGAATGCTGTTGTACACAGATCGCAGTAGCACCTACTGTATTTCCTAATGCTGAGTGTGATGTGACATATTATGCTTCTTTACACACAAAGCACAATGTATGACTGCAGTGGGTTGACCCGAAGATATCTCACATGTGGCACTAGAGGCTCTCTAACTTTGCATTAACCTTATATGTTGCCTTGTGTTGCAGAAACAAAACCCACAGGCTTTTTTTAAACTATTTTAAGTTTTTAAGGATTCAACTAATTAGCCATCCATAAAAATCGAGCACTTGTTAATGGGTATCACAGTGGTTAAACCATTGTGATATAAATCTGTCAGGAGCTGTGACAAGGCACTTAATCTCATATGACATTATCTAAAATGATTCTTGTATTTTTAAGTGAGATTCCATGTCTGTCTATTAATCCATGTCTGCCTTGCCTCTACTCAGTCACATTTTCTGTCACACAAATTTTCCAAACGAAAAAATGCAAGTGCATTTGGAATCTTTGTACTTTGCGTGTTTTAACGAGAAGTTTGAATCAGCTGCTATCGGTGTCTCTGTAAATCAGAAGCTGTCAAGCGTTATGTGGCTTAATAATGTCCTTAATAATGCCTGTTACTATTACAATGCAGTAGCTCTGCTGCTGAACAGCCAAGCATTGTACTTCCTGCGTTCTTTGCCTTTTACTAATATCCACATTGCTCTCACCCCTTTCTCAGTTGCTTGATTATCGATCATCGTCCGTGGTTTGAGACAAAAGCTTCCAGAGATGGAGGTCAGCATAATCTGATCTGATTCCTTACTCTGTGCAGGAGCCTTGGAAAAGCATGGATCTGAACTATTGAGTAAATGATACTCGGGAAAATAGATGAGTTCACTATTTCTTGTTCCAATTGACTTTCAAACAGGAGAAGGATAAGTCGGTGCAGTCAAGTCGAATTAGACAACAGATAATATGCAGTCAGTGTTGTGGGAGTTTTCACTGAGAACATTTTAACAATCATGTACATTAATTGTGTTTATCATTGCTGAACACAGTTTTTCATTTATGGAGTTCATCAGTCTTAGTAAAAACAACTGATCAACATCTCTGTGCTGTCTCGATGAAAGATGCAAATTCTACGTTTTTTGTCTTTGACTTTTTGGCAGTGCAGAAATCTTCCTTTTCCATGCATGGATAGCTCGTATCCTGCCCCCTGGTGGTTTGCTCAGTCATAGTGAAAAGCAGTCTATGGTTTTTCCCTGTATACACTCTGTAGCTCAGTGTGTGTCTGAGGTTGTGAGTTCCAAGCTCAAATGATCAAATGATACTCAAATCAGTGCATCCACATAGTTGTATTGATCAAGACGATAATAAATTTGGGTCATGGACGTATCTCTGATACAATGATTGTGTGACATCGCTGCCAGCCTTTCTCTGTAATTGTGTATGGTGCCTTCACTGTATCATTAATGTGGCTTTTCACAAAGAAACACTGATGCTTTTAGAGTCACCGGTGCATGTCAGCAGCTTGTAGTACCGTCAGGGAGACAGAGGAGGAGAGATGGATAAAGGGAAGATGAGCACAGAAAAGGAAAAGGAGGCTGATAAAGAGGAGCGAGCAGGGAGGGAAGGAGGCGAAGGACCACCCTTATTGAGCAAAGCCGTTCTCAGGGAACCTACCACAGGGACCTTCCCACACACACCATGGCCAGCCAGCCAATCAGAGCCCTTGCATCCTTGACCCATCCTCCCTCATACAACTGCTCATGCATTGCTCAGCGAAGCTGATGTGAGGCGATATGAGAGAAAGCGAACCTGCAAAGCTCTTGCTGCATTTTTGAAACAGAGAGAGTGAAGATGGTGGTTTAAGACGAGCACTAAGAAACTGCAGCAAGGAGGAGAACATTGGTGTTGATGCGTTTGTATCAGGACGGTAGGATTTCTTCAGGCTGGATGTCCTGCTGTTTCGAAGCAGATGTAGTAGATGACAACTGTTGGTCAGTCCCCCACTCTGCGAGATGATATTATTTCGCCTCTGACATATTTTAATGTGCTGTATGCAAGAGGAGGAAGACAAAGGGATTTTATGTATGGCTAGGAGATGATGGCAAAACCATGCTGGACAAATGACAATCTGACAATCAAACAACAGGACAGTGATTGAAGAGAGGCCATGAGAGCCCGAAGAGAGGCCAGGATGGTGTCTGCCTGTTCACCATGCACAAACACAAGGTCAGGTCTGATTTCTCATCCTCATTATATTCCCTTGACTGTGCATTCTGGTCATTGTGTAGTCTTGAGTTTGGTCTTCGTCAAATTAGTGCATTAAATTAATATGAAACATGAATGCTCTCATTTACAACCTTTTACTGTAACTGAAACTGGAACATGCAAAGAGTTAATAACATATATCACTATTATTTAATAGGGCTGCAATGATTACTAAAAGATCACTACTAAATTACTAAATTAATTGTTGACTATTTTGACAATCACTAAATTGGTTTGGGTGTTTTTTAAATAATTAACACAAGCTTTCTGAATTTTC
The DNA here is from genome assembly GCA_016785285.1 of Brachirus orientalis. Taxonomy (NCBI): domain Eukaryota; kingdom Metazoa; phylum Chordata; class Actinopteri; order Pleuronectiformes; family Soleidae; genus Brachirus; species Brachirus orientalis. The sequence goes on along the minus strand of JAFBJR010000147.1, from coordinate 1,228,583 downwards.
AGCTTCTTAAATAATATTTCTTTGCTCCATATATAAAAAGAAATCATTAAAAGTGAAGAATTCTGAATCATTATTGCAGTCCTATTTTTAACAATTCCCTTTATTCTCATTTTCATATATTCTGCAACAATTTGTGCTACTATAATCTGTTTCACAAAATTTCATTTATGTTTGTTTTCCTCATGTTGCTTTAAAGAATTGAGCATTTTAATATTGAAAGGTTTGGTGTGTCAGATTTAGCCACTAAAACATCTGACCCAGTCTTTATTTTATTTATGCTAATCAATAAAAATGCAGCTAATATAATGAAAGACCAAATTCAAGTCTACACAGAAACTAGAATGTGGGATGTCGAGGGAATCAAGGGATTTCCTGGAGATGTACTGTAACTGGTTAGTATACTCAATGAAATCAGATATTGAAGGCCCCTAATGTATCCACACACTGGATATTTTGAGTGCCAAAGTATTAAAAAATGAAGAATAATTCAGTGTGTTTCAGGGTTTCTGAAATATATCTCATGTGCACACACAAATGAGTGTAGGAGGGTTTTTTCCTACCTGGCCTCTGGGCCTCTTAAATCTCCGCTGTGATCTCTGCTCCCTTGGTCCATTAAGATAGTTTAGTTAGATTTACTGTGTCTGTCGATGGGGACACAGCACAGTCTGGGGACTGCTTTAGGTTAGCTCCCTGTAATGAATATTTCTGGGAGGTCTTACTGTGTTACTCTCATCTAATTATCTCTTTAGCACCTAAATAAATTACAAATGATGCTCATTAAGAATCAAAGAAAGGGCTGAAAAAAATGTGAGCACAGTTTAATTCATTTTTTTGATCAGACAATAAAAAGTAGCTCATTATCCTCAATGGGGAAAAACAAGCATTGTTAGTTTAAAAGTGTGGGTCTTTTTATTCAAGCATCTTGTATGTTACATCAAGATGTCATTTTCTGTTTTTGTTTGTTTCCTTGGCTGATTATTTGATTCACCAATTATTGACTTTATTAAATTCTTTTCAAGGCTTTTTGCGATATCAAAATATGAGCACACATACTTAACTCAAAATACTCAAAATAACACTTGACATGAATTTATATTATCATGCTGTAAAGTGATATTGATATATCACTTATCAAGTGTACTGTCTCTGCTTGATACTACAGCAAAAAAGCAAAAAGGGTCAGTTGTCTTTTCTTTACCGGTATTTTTCTGTCAACGAATGTATAGTACATGTCTGTGTAGAATTTTATATACGTTCCATCGGTAGTATGTTTATCTGTTGTGGCTTGGAAAACTTGAGGTTAAAGCAAGACAGTGTAGGACTTCAACCTTCAAGATTATTTTGATGGTACACCAACTCATACCAGGGTGAATGGCACCTCTGTAAAAGCCTGAGCATTGGCAGTATGTAGCATCTGGTGTTGTGTCCATTCCACAAAAAGGACTACAACATCTACTTCACAGCATATATCACCACACCCACATGTCCCTGTCCTTTTGGACTAGTAAGGTTAATAGTTTGCTTCCTGTTTGTCAGGCTGTGTTATTGAAGTTATCTCATCTCGTCCATCTTGTTCATAAATCACGTGATTCAAACAATGTGCATACAAAGAGCAATAGTTTATATAAGCTGTGTTGAAAAATGCAAGTATTGTTATTTCTTTTTCTTTTTTTCTTTTTTTTTTTGGAGGGGGGTTATTATTATTGAACAATTTACCAACTGTAGGGGGAACCAGAGAGCAAATCCCACATAGTGTTACTTTAAACAAAACAAAATCTATAAAATTGTTTCAGAGCTGAAAAAGTTATAATATATTTGTATAGGGAAACTGACTGAAGTAAATTTTGGGCCAGTTGCTGACATCAGACAGTGAAGGTGATTCATTAAGTCTGTAGGCAATCTGTTTGTCACTGCTACACCCACTTACCATTTCTGTGAAAGGTCTTGTTTTCATGCTGGGTAGACAGCTGCCTCACTGTACAGTGGCCCTGAAAGATGTGTCACCGTGTACATATGCCATTCAGCCATGTAAAAACTAAATACAGAGCTGTCATTGTCTTTCAGTGATCTTCTGCCTCTGTCCAAAGCTGCAGCTGAAATTGGTAGCAATTCTGTCATACGTCCAACACCCACTTTAACTGTCTTATTAGAAGAGTATTGGTTTCACAAGGGATTTTGAGGTTTGTGAGAAACGGAAGCTGATTTTTTCATGCAATTCTTTGTGCTACTCAACAGTAATGTTGGACAGGAAGCGTAGACTGAACCAGCTAAATTGTATATCCAGTATTTTTCATCCACTTTACAGCCCATAATGTATCCACCTGAGTAGGCCCCAGTGTCTGCAATCAGCAGTCCTCCTCTGCTGGCTAATCATAAAGCCTCTGCTGTAATTCACATATGTTCATCAGCAAATCAATCCCACTGTTCACAGTGAATGACTATATCTCTATAACAGGAGGCCAGTGCTGAATGCATTTACCTTTTCTGCAAAGCCACACTCCTATCCAGATGCACAGGGTTTATTACCTCATATATGTTGCAGGTGGAGATAACAGTTGTTCTGTGTCAAACACAGCAAGTTCGTTCAAGCTCTGTAAAGCTTTTAGGAAATATCAATTAACTAACACTAAACTCATACACATTCACCCCTCTCCTCAGTTTTGTTTTTTTCAAATCATATCCTTCCATAATGTTGGATGGGTGTGTTTCAGGTCCCATAAATAATATGTGATCTGTCTTGTTCCATCACAGACATTGATTTTGCCTGTACCTGCTCTAAAGCATTATTATTACTCGGGCCTTCCTCCATCCTTCTGCATCTTCCATTTGTGATGGAGCAAAGCAGTCGGGGTCAATGTTCCACATCCCTTATAGCTTCCTCACATTTATTTTGCTTCTGACAGGCAGCCACATACAGCAGCATTAGCTAAATGCCCTTCAGACTGATGGGAACTACCTCAGTTCATCAGTAAAGTGTGAGTAAAGTGATAAAATATCTCTTCTGATTGTCACCCCTCAGAATATTGTGTTAGTAACCACCTTGGCAAATTTGAATGATTAAAAAAAAAAAACAATAAATAAATATTTAAAAATTAGGTTTCACATCATGGTTGATGTGAGGTTCAGCAACAATGTCTGCTCTGTAACAGTGGAAGCCTTTCCACTGGAGAAACTGAACACACACACACTCTCACGTTTTAGTGGGAACTAGGTGTAAATCGCTGTTTGTCAGTATTCATTCAGAATGTATATGTAAACACTTCTTCAAACATTTACACACCTAAAGGTAGTAGTGTAGGAACAGAGACAGACCAGAACTGAGGTGTTTTATATTGTTACAGTGTTTGCGGAGGAGTTATGCTTACTGTGGCTCCAGTGCATCATCAAGTCATATTTTTAGACACGCCTTACAAATCCTAAACAAAAGACTGGAGAGAAACCGTTTTCAGTCTTTATTCCATATTTCTTTATTCCACAGTTCACATATTCTCAGCCACTGTTTTCTAACACATGTATTGTGTGTAGAGGATTTGGCATTCACTTTACGCACACACTTTATCCTTGATTACCTCTCTGACGCATAAGAATGTGAAGAAGGTGCTGTGCAGCCAAAGAAAAAAGGGCAGGGGAGGCGTTGGCAATAAGAGTGGGAAGAAATTGCTCTGAATGGAGAGACAAATGTATTATCAGGAGCCAAAGGAAAATGAATTGATTGAATAGATGGAGGAGTGGTTGAGGGCCTGTTATTCATGATTCATGGATACATGTGGGCGCTCCGTATTGAGTCACTGGTGGCAGAGGTAACTGGAGTGAATGGACTGAACTCAGTCAAACTCAGTAACCCATTACTTTACTTTCGGTAACCCATTACACACATACACACATTTAAATGTAATTGAAAAATGTTGGTCTCTCCTTGTAAATTATTTAGACTCTTATAAAGCTAACAGGCAACATATAGTATTTTTAAAATATTTACAACTAGGGCTCATTGTGTAAGCAAGAGTGCACATCAGTGGTTCTCAACACAAATTAAAAGATTTTGTTTAGGTGAGGGATTTCTCAAACCTGTTGCAGACATCAGGCATTCGCACTAGTGCATCATCTGGATCAATCACTTCATGAAGAATTCCTCCAAAAACCTGTCATTTACTCTTCTCTACCTTCACTGATAGGCCAAGCAAAGGAAGTGGAAGATACTGATATGGAAACCTCAAAGGTAGGATATAACTCACTCAAAAGACACTCCACACATGAGCAGTGTTGTTGCACAGATGTGCTTCATGACAGTAAATCACAGATAAAAGTTGTGATACATACCAACCTCCATCCTTCTGCCTAGACTCCCATTAGCTTGTTTTTGATAAAATGTTCTAGTCATCATTAGTGGGGGAAAAAAGCCTGCATGTGATTCATCATATCTGACACTGATGTGTGCAGAACAAAAGGGTGGGGATGCAGCTCCAGGATGGTGTACTGCATAAAAAAGTGCATATAGCTCCTCTCCACTTCTGCTTGTCCTCAGATTTCACTCTGTGTGAGATTCAGGAACAAAAGTGCTGCAGGATAAATTTACTGATGCACTGTCAGCATTGTCCTCTGCAGCAGCACCACAGCTTGTGTGACATTACAGTTATTTTGCCTCCAATATGTTAGCAAGAACATAAGTGCTTAAGTTTTGTAGTGGTGAATCTGAAGAAAATTATTAAACTCTTCAGATTTTACATACCGTGAATGGCTTGGTTGTAGTTTTCTGTGACTCTGAATGAACTTTGACAAAACTAGAAAGAAATGGAAGAGAGGACAAGATGTTATCATTTCCCTTGAAGGGCACTTCTCTGCACTCGGTCTTATCTATTTATGCATTAATTTCATGATTATTCTAATTTACTGATTAATTTAGATTTATTAATTAGAATTAATAAGAAATTGCACACCTGTCAACCCAAAAGAATCCTGCCTCGAATATTCCACTAGTGTGGAATTAGATATTAGTGTCTTCTCATAGGAGTTTCAGATTATCTAATTAACATTGCAAATGAGTTATTTTAGCAAAAGTGTTTGAGTAGGTGGACACTGTAGTGTAATTTGTATTCTGGTAATGAGCTGTTTGGAAATGTGATTTTGGTGACGCACAATTGTGAAGACAGGGTGTCCTTGGTGTGATTTTTATTTTGACTGCATCTACAGTATCAACTATATCTGCATTTATTCCTACTTAGATCACTCACAATTTGTAACTCACATAAACATTAGGGATGTGACATAAAATTATTTAGTCAATAAAAAAGTGTGTAACATACACATCATCTTACATGATAGAAATACTCTCCTCTGCTGTGCTGTTCCAGTTTGTATTATAGGGACAAAAGTACTTAGATCTTAAACACTCTAGTTGCAGGGGTGAGTTTTTACTCTGCTCAGCGTGTTCAGTGCATCCATCTATATCAGTGGTCAGTAACTAGCAGCACTTATATGTGTCCCGCCAGATCATTTTGATAACCTTATTTATTTATTTATCTTTCCTTTAAATAATGTTGGGCCGACCCAAACGTTCGTGGGTGCTGACCTCCTTTAAAGCACTCTAAAGTTTGCACTCTCTGTAGCATATTAGCCAGCAAATTAAAAGCACAGGTGTATTTGATTTGTTAATTCTTATTATATCTGAAGTCACAAACCTCCTTAAGTAAATTTTGTTGCAGTTAAGCAGATATGAATGGTATGAAGCAGTAACTGAAAAGAAAAATCAGTCAAACCCTACAGCTACAGCAAAGACATGTCAAATCCTGAACACAGTAAAATAAAAACTGACTGAACACAATATGAATATGGTGACAGGGAAGCAGTTCACATTCTGTAACATTGTGTAACATCCTCCAGAGACAGAAACTCATTCATTTCTCGATTTTTTGCTATCTCATGGCTTAGAAAGAATTGTCACATGGCCAAACAGCTATTTATCCTGACCCCTGCTCTGAATCCTAGTGAATTATTCAATCACAAAGAATTTTAGTTACTGGAAACACCATGTTTTATCTGTTATACGCTGAAGACCAAGTTAAGAATAGAAATGGGGAAAACTTTATTCCAAAGTGCTTTTCTCTCTCGTTACACTACAAGACACTCTTCTCTCTAATATTTGACCATATCAGTATAATCCAAAGTGTCGTAGTTCATTCACAATGCTGGGTGGATGTAGAAAAAAGGGGGCTCTTCTTGTGATTCATGACATTTACAGTATAAGTTTGCCGATTACATCAATGCAAAGTTGAGGTGTTTGAAAGTCTGACTGTTGCTTTGTCACTATAAATGACGTGAATCATTTGTGAGGCTTAAAATAACACAAGAACTGTCCTTGAAGGCCTTGTGCATGGTAATAGCCTAGCAACCACTGGTAAGCATAATGTAATGTAAGTCTCTGTGTGTGTGTGAGTGAGTGAGTGACAGAGAGAGAGAGAGACTGACAATAGCAGACAAGGTCCACATGTGGCCCTGAAGCAGGATGCTGGGCTGCTCTCAGCTTCAATGATGGTAGGGGTGACTGCTGTCACTTTTTTTTACCCAGTAGAGGTCTGTCATTATTTCCATCTATGTATTCATCATTTCATATGTTCACCCAGTGCAGTCTCACCTGATTCAAATGGTCAGCTCATCATCCAGCTCTGCAACAGCCTGATAAAGATCCAATATTTGAATCAAGTGTATTCGAGCAGGGCAACATCTAAAGCATGTGTGTGAGTCAAAGCCACAGAATAATCCAAATTACTACTGAGAAGAAAGGTTATAACTCAAGTCCTAAAGGAACATGGACCCATTTTAGACAGTATTTTGGGTTTTGTTTTAAACAAATGTACCTGCTTAAACAAGAGGTTCACATATTAGGGCCTACTGGTACTGTTTTGTGCACATGCGAACAAAGACAAATGTATTATCTCTTGTACAAAAAAGATAAATAGTGAGTATTTTCTGTTCTATTCTGTTTTACATGTGTTTTAATGTCACCAGTAAATATTCCCCTCAGTGACAGCACATCCAACAGTATTGGCTTCTTCACGTGTAGGCAGACATGCTCACCAATTAGCATTAGTCTGATGTCTGTTGTCACACAGGCTTTAACCTATTGTTTAAGTCAATATTGATAATCCCAAACTCCATTTCTGTCCTCTTTTCCTACCTTTCGGTTCATGTGTTAGTTTGTTTAAAAATTACTCAGTTTGTTTTCCCCCTGAGTGCTGAAGCTGAAACAGGAAATTGGCTTTTTTAATGAGTGCTTTAATGTCAGCACATGCTTGACATTATTAATGTGTTCATGACACATGGGTGGGGGGTATCGAATTTTCACTTTGTCACTTTTTTTCGGCGGATCCAATATTGAACATATTGTAAAGTTGCTTGTCATTTGCTCTCAAACATATGATGCCATTCATCATCTCTGCCTTAATCGGGCCATCCCTACACTGCTTTAATGTTGCAGTCAGTGTAGGATGTCTGTTCCATACAGTGGGGTGCCTGCACCTGTGTGTTTTCTACGTAATACTAAATTTACTCAGGCCTCCCACTGAGCTACTGTCCACTGTTTGCATCTGTTTTCCAAAGCTTCCATTTGAGAAGTTACACTTTTTCCAGGTGTATCTATTTTAAATCATCTAAGGTCATGGTTCTCAAACTTGTACAGGCTTCCTCTGGTGGTACTTGGGCAAAATCAGAAATACTGTTCTACTGTATACACCAGATTATGTGATTGGAGTGGAGCTGATGAACTTGAATGGAGTGTGTAGATAATGAAACAAATAACACAAAATTAATAATAAATTGCATAATAATAATTAGAATCACCTTATCTTTGGCTCCATCTTAATCTGTTTTGCTATACCAGTCTCTGAAGTATATGTGAGGAAGGATGATGAGACAGCAAATGATCTTATTGGGAATAAATCTGCCTCCTGTGAAAAGTGCATAGCTGTATTTGAACCTTTGCGATAACAGTGTTACTTCAGGAGCTCCATATTTTCTCTGGTGGTAAAAGTTTGAGAACCACTGCTCTCATGGAATCCACACTTCCTACTGATTCAAATATATTAAACATGTTAATTTAAGTTACATTTGTATGAATCAGTTTCCCAATTAATCCCCTTTTTGCATATGGTTTCCTCTTTTCAATGTGTGTGTACTTTAATCATATGTATATCCCTCTGTTTGCATTGCTACATTTTCCCCACTGTCACTTTGAGAGCATAGATTATCCAACAGTGGTCAGCGCATCGATAAACAAATGACCTGTGAGTCACATGATCACCTATTCCCTCACTGATCAAAGGGTGGAGATCAATCTATGGGGCTTTATCCATGTTGAAGGAATAGAGTACATGTATAATCCACACAGAGTCAGGGTGCCTGCCCTGAAAAAAAAAGGAGATTCAGTCTGACCATGGGATCTAATCACACAAAGCAGTGTAGAGGGATTAATCCAGATTATCTACCACTGCTATTGTCAGACATACATTAAAAATCTTTAATTTAAGGTTCAGTAAATCCTGAGAGAGAGTCACAACTGCTGGTTTATTGACTAAATGACATCTACAGTGTAGTTTGAACATCTAGTCCTTTTACAACTAAAAAAGGAAACTTTGAGAATCACATTTCCCTCAACAGATTTTCAGGAAACATCCCTTTTACTTGGTGCCACCTTTTTTTTCCCCCCCCCCCCCATCATTGCAGTCAGTCAGGACCATGTTTTGGTCAGCAGGTGGCACCAGTGATACGAATCATCTCACTGACTGGCTCTTCTCTGTAGGAGCTGTCCATTCAGCACCACTCTGCTAAAGAACAAACTACCATCACACGAAGGGAGAGAAAGAGATGAGAGTGAAAATCTATAATCTATTAATAAATAAGTTAAAGTGTGATGTTGTCTAACATATTTGTATTTTACAATTATTTTTGATAGATCCCCATAACACAATCTTCACAATCAATGCTCCTTTTACACTTTTTCCACTGATTTATAATATCAAGTATTTAGTTGATGCTGTTGTTTGGCTGCTTGGAGTCAAAAGACCCCCCCCCCCAATTATGGACACCAGATAGACTCTCTGTAAGACGACTTACTGTTGTCTTACAGAGAGAGCTTGACTGAAGCTCAGACTGCAGCACTCACTGTTTCACCCAGAGAAAAGATTGTAGTGCGTTCATATCATTGCTTCTTTTCCCTTCTCTTTCTCTCTCTCTCTCTGTCTGTGGTCGTACTGCATTTGCTATAGCACATAGACAGTGGCAATGGTGTCTAATAATAGAGAGAGGGGGGGGGGAGAGAGAAAGAGAGTGTCTGCCTTCCTGTCAGCTTTTTTCTTGTCCCATGGGGCAGTGATGAACAATCCACTCACTGATCCTCATCCCTGTGTGAGTTTATTATAATAAAAGTAAGCCAAGAATTATCTGAGGTTCTTTTAAGAGTGGGGAGCTGCCATCTCTTAATTGCCAGTTATAGATTGTTCTATGGAGCCTTCTTCAGCCCAAGGTGTACATACACATATGCCACTGACACAAACGACTGATGGATGGGTGGATAGATAGACAGACAGACAGACAGACAGACAGACATTGAACTACTTAGTGTAGGTTGTATTTGCCAGTCTACATGCACAGTATGAATAACAGATGATGCTGCTATAAAATAATGAAAGTGTGGCAAGTGTTAATTATTCTGACTATACCTGTCAGAGCAAGTCTCTGACATAGAGCCTGCTTTCTCTGTGCATTCACTCTATTTTTTTTACCTTCCATGCTCCATCTGCATCTGATAAAGCAAGGCCAGTGAATGAAGCTCACTAACTCTGCAGCCAAAGCTCAATAAGTATAATAACAACTTGCTACCATGCACCAAGCATATTTACTGTGTTCTACTGCATATTGCCATAAAAAAAACAATACAATCAAACTGCAAAACTATGATAATTTATATAATGCTAAACAGGCAATTGGTTCTCCCTAATGCTGGAGGTTGGTCTTCTGTAGCCATAGTATTAGCCGCCCATAATGAAGTGTAATTTGCTTGCAGTGCTTAGAGAAGATTAAATGGGAAGAATGTGCTGTGCCCTGACTCAGTGGCTGTGGTCACATCAACCATTGTTTTTGAAGACAGTTGCTATTAAAGTGAATGGTCAGTTACTCTCTGACCCCTGTGGTCTGACGGTTGTCAGTGGACTAAAGTGGCATTAATGATGATTCATTACGAACATAGTTGAGATCAGTTCACATTGTGTTGTCTGTTAATAAAGGTTTTGTGCTTTGATGTGTAAAGTCACACTTCAAAGAAGAGTGATTGGGCTGCTTAGCTTAACCCCCCCAGTACGTTTTGTAATTTTGTAATTTCGTTTTTTGTGCATGACCAACATGAGGTCATCTTAGACTGCGATTTCAGAACTTAGCAGGTTTATAGCAGTTTTAGTCTTCTACCATGATAATGGCAGCAGAAGTAAACAAAAGCAAATCTAATTTCTAGCCCCTTGACTTTGTTGATTAAAGTTAGATTTTTTTGCACATTGTGTTTGCAAAGATACAAATATTTGAATCCATTCCGTGCACTTTTGTTTGTGTGTTATTGATTTATTTTTTTTAATCCAGGAAAAAGGTGCCACATCCTGAGACCCTCTGAGCGTTGCTGCTGTTATTAAAGCTTGAGAAGCCAGCTCGGCTATTCAATTAGTCAAAAGTCCAAGGTTAGATTCAAACATGTCAGCTAAGACCACAGGGACGCAATATGATGGCCACCATATTCATCACGCTTGCAAAACACATCCACAGCACACAGCAGGATATAAACAGAGGGAGAACCCCCACTACACTCAGTTCATTAAGAGATTAACGGGGTGAGCTGCTGACACTAATCAAATCTGGAATTCAATAGGAAAAGGAAGAAGCAGGTCCCCCCACTTAATACCCTTCTCATACATAGCATGGGGGTCAGAGGTGGGTGGGGGGGTCGTCACAAAGAGGATGGCCATAGGCTAGCATCCTGGTCAAGGCCTCCACTCAGGGACAGTGAGGCTTAGAGAAATTGAGAAGAGAGCCATCTAGGGAAGAGGACAGAGAGAACAGGAGGTGGGGAGAAGGGTAGTAAGGGAGGAGGGGAAAGGAGGATAGAAATCCTGCGCCTGCTCACTGTGGGCACAGTAAGTGCAGCTTTCATCTGCAGCAGTGGACTGAGAGAGAGAGAGAGAGAGAGAGAGTTTGAGCGAGCACACAAATGCTTTCCGGGAGGACAGTGTTTGACAGTGCTTGATGGAAAAGACAGAGAGTTAGGAAGGATCCGGCAACAGCCATACTGTCATTTGCAATTGCTAGTCCTTCTGTTTCTGCTGCTGCTACCTGCTGCAGTTTGCACTGTGACCATTGCAGTGCAGGTTGTCTTATTCTCTTTTGGGAAACCTGAAGAATCCCTGGGAGGCGTGAATTTCTGGCACAAGTGCTCAGCACTGCGGTACCTTATTACAAGCGAAATAATGTAGCAGAAAGGTGGAGAATGCTGACGATCATCTTTTCGGACTCTGGTCCCCAACTCTCCTTCCATCCATCCATCTGTTTCTACACCATCTACTCCTCCCTTCTCCCCTCAGGGCAATCCTCCTGCTCTGTACATGGGAGGTTTGGTAAGCTGTCAGTCAGCATGCTGCGCTGTGAACAGGCAGCCCAGTACCCTCAACATGCGATGGACATCACACATTCCTCACTGTACTAATGAAAGGCTTCAAGCTCGCTTGGTAAGGCTTAACACAGTGCAGAAACTGTGTGTATTTAACTGCATGTCTGTTTAAAATGTATGTTTTTTTTTCTTGTATCTTTAAGGCTGTCATGTACAAAAAGCACTACCCAGTCAGGACTTGATGTCTGTCACCGTTTGTCTGATATTTTTCTGCACTAACATATTCAAATGTTAGTGCTTGTTATGCAAAGCACATTATATGTGTGCATGTTAGTTTATGTTTACCTGTGCATGTCTGTGGAGTTATACAAATCTAGAGAAAATCTTCCTTTATCTAATGTGGAGTAGATCAGGACACCAATAAGCTCTGACCACAGTGTGAACATGCAGTGCAGTGTTTTTTTTTGTTTTTTTCATGCGACTGTTGCGACCCCTCTAGCGTGCTCTGTGTGAGCGCAGCAGCTGAGGAGAAGCACTCACGTGGCTGCCTAGAAAAGAACAGGCAGATGCCGCCTCCCTGTCTCTTCCCCTGCCTTCACCCGCATTCTCTTCCTCACTTCTTTTTCTGTTCACTGGTTGTCTCATATGGACAAACACATCCACATCCAGCCAGGTGGCTCTCTCTCTTAACCTGTGTGTGCTGTCTGTGCACCATGCCGTCGTCCCTCCTTCTATCCTCACCTCCCCTTGTTTGTTTATGCTCCTCCTCCTCCTCCTCCTCCTCTTGCCTGATATTTTTAGAGACGAATTACAGAGCACTGCAGGATGAAAAAAAAAAAAACTGGAGGGGGAGCAGTTTCTGCAACGTGCATCCCACTTACTTGTCCCTCACTCTCATAAGGATTTCTTTTCCCTAATGTCCCGATGTCTCTTTTGCATTTTCTCTGTATTCAACCATGTCCTGTCATTTTCAATACTCTCCACTCATCTCTATTCTAATTTTTCCAACTCTCATAATTTAGGCTGTGAACTGCTTTGAATTTTTTAGGCTTTTGGAGTAAGTGTATATACATATGTATGTGTGGCAAGTGTTTCTTCCTGTGTGTGTCTGTACCTGGTATTCCTTATATTGTGGGGACCTACAGTAAATCTGTTTACACAGTCTTCCTTATGGGGACAAAAATTAAATCACCATAATATAAATTACTACATTTTAAGGTGAAGACATTTTTTTAAAATTAGGCTATGGTGAAGGTTAGGTTGAGCTTTGGGTCAGGGTTAGTTTTAGAGTGAGAATGAGTTTCCAGGAAATTAATGTAAGTCAATGCAATGTGCTCTGAAGTCATGGAAACCATTGTGTGTGTGTGTGTGTGCGTGCGTCTGTGTGTGTGTGTCTTTTATTATTGTGTAGGACCGAAGATAGCACATTTAAACACATGTCTGTCTTCACTTAATCTGTTTGCAGTACCCTGACAGACACAGGTGACTTAACACAGAGCAGCCATCTGTTAGCATCCTGTCTTCACCTGTGCATGGACGTGACCACTCTTTCTGTGCCTGGTTAACTGGGTATAGTTTTCCTGCTGCTCTGTTCTCTTGTGTTAGAGCATTCATTATAGAAAGAAACAGTTAGCTGCAATCAAAATTGCAAGAGTTTATACTTTACAATTCAACCCTGTCTGATTCTTATTCTCAAATTAGAACACATTTAGAAGTTAGTATTTTGATGATATTAAACATGATAATGCTTAATCCCATTAAATCTTATCCTCCATCCATCTATTCATTCATGTGTCCATTCATCAATCTAGTCATACAGTATATCCAGCCATTACAGCTGGATGATACAGTCAAAATATTCATATAGCATTAACTTTGGCAGATATTGCAATTGCTTTGTGATTCATAATTGGTATTGAGCAAGGTTTTTGGGCCAGTGAATCCCTGCACTTGTGAAGAATATCATCATAATGCTGATTTGTCACCCATCTTATCTTAACCAAATAAATGCTGTGTCTTTTTCAATGGTTGTTGTCAGTACAGCTATGTTTCTCTAACTGAAGGACACAAAAACCCAATCAAAGAAACAAATGATAATGATGAGTTATCACTTTTTTATAGATTAATCAGTGACAGAATTCAGCAGAAATCTCAAACTCATTATTAGTCTTTTTTACTCTGATTGCTCAGGAGCATTCTGCTGCATCTGCAGAAAACAGAGACCTTGAGGTCATTCCATCAATCAGTTCCTTAATTAGTACATTTGTTGTGCACAGTGTTAGAAACCAAGCTGACATTGGTTACAGCAGCATATTCCTCTACATTACATATAGTGATTTATTTATGCTGAATGGTTTGATGTTCTCTGAGCACATCATTAGACTGAACAGTGATTCTTCCACTGCTGCTTTGTTGTTATATTGTCTGATGACAGATGGGATAGCTAAAGATGATGATCATGATAATTACATTTTGTTGGTTTGTTTTTTATACTCAAATTTGCCCAGGTAGTATATATGGGCACCTCAACAGACCTGTAATAAAAAAACAGATTTCCATAATTGTTATGGGGTCAAAAATTCTATGTTTTAACAACTGTTTCTACTGTGGTTTTCTTTCCTCTTAGTTATGTTATGTTATGTTATTGGCTTGACTTGTGTGTTTGGAGTATATAATAGCAAAGTCATCCTTACAGGGATTAAGATTACATCAAAAGTACTGATGATTGTTGAAACATGACAAGTCTAAACTACACATCACAGTGCAGCCAATGATGAGGGCCAGGGAGAAGAATGTTTTTGCAGCATTACTTACTTGTGACAAGATGAGTAGGACCTTAGAAAAAGAGAGAAAGATAGAGAGTATGTGTGCATACGATGTATGTTGATGTGTGTTTGTGTGTGTATGAGAGAGAGAGAGAGAGAGAGAGATTGCTCAGGATTTGGCTGTGGTCCCACTGTGGAGATGTTTGCTCTTGATATGACATTTGGTGTGACATAAATCTGCACACACAGATAAAAACACACAGACACAGATGTGCACACATGGCCAACAACAGCAGCTGTAGCAACAGCAAATCACTGACAAGAGGCCATAGCTGGAGCTTACTCTCTGCACGTGGCACTGTGGACAAGCAAATTGTTGCTGTAGGACAGTTGGACAGACTGTTTCCAAGTGTCAAGAACTGGAGTGAGAAGCATCATCAAGAAATTCAAATAGAGCCACACAATACAAACAAGCCTGGCAGAGGTAGGAAGTGAAATATTTCAAAGACTAAGATGTGTCTAAAGACCCCAGAACAACTGCCAAGGCACATGTACATGAAGTACATACATGTCAGGAATTGTAGTCTCAAAGAAGACAATTACTAAAGCTCTGCACAGAAATGGACTGTGGGGTGGCAGACCAAGAAGAAATATACTACTGTAGAAGAGACACCTTCAAGCCAGACTGAATTATGCTAAGGACAACCTGAACAAAGAGTATGCATAATGGAAGCATGTCCTTTGGTCAGCTGAGACCAAACTAGAGCTCTTTGTCCATAGAGACATTGCTTATGTTTGGAGAAAGAAGGGAGAGAAAGAATAAAGAAGAAAGAAGAACACCGTCCCCACAGTGAAACACGGTAGTGTGAGTATTATGCTGTGGAGATGCTTCAGTGTGTCTGGAACTGGGAATCTCATCAAGGGGAAAATGTTTGGGGTGAACTGAAGACAAAGTCCATGCCAGAAGGCCATCAAATGTGGAGGAGCTTCAGAGATTTGCCAATGAAGAATGGGCTGGGATTCCTCAGGAGATGTTTCAGAGACTTGTTGAAAACTACAACAAATGACTGCAGACTGTTATGCAGCAAAAAGGAGACACAATTGACTATAAACATCATGGGGGGCTAATAATTTTGACCCTAGTAGTTTTTGGTTTTTGTGGAATCATTTCATCTCTGTGTACAAAGCCAAATAATGAAGGTATCCAAAATAAAACTAGGATGTTTGAAAAAGCTGTGTTAAATATTCTTTGCTCTGTTTAACAGCACGTGGGAGATACTTTTAAAACAATGACAATTGCAGAGGGATGCTAATTATTTCGTCGTCAAGTGTAACTGATCTGAGCTGCCAACTGCAGTCTTATTCCTGCTTAATGTCATGGTCAGACAGCAGTTCAGTTAAAGGGGAGAACAAGTCTTCCATCCATGATTTTTTCTCTTCATCCATCTAAGACTGCAGCTTTTAGCTCAGTCAGGACCACAGTGTGCACAAGCTGTCATAGCAAAAGAACAACACATCCAAGAAATTTGGAAACATTCGCCATCAGCCAAAGGATGATGCTGCAGATACATGCACATCACACTCACAAGCATGTATTATCCAGTGTTTCTCCTAATGTCTCCCTGGGCTATTTTAGACTGACTTGAAAATTGCAGCTCCTGGGTCTCTGCAACAAGACCGTTCATTTCAGTGAGCAAAGAATCAGAGAAAAAAAAAGAGATTTGGTGTTTACTGTGTTTGAACTGTTGGGCATTCCTCAATGTATAATATGGTCATCGGATGTTCTGTAAAACAATTTCTAGTGGCTCAGAAAACAAATTTGTGAAATGGGAAGTTTGTTTGTCGAACCTTGGAACCAACTGCAGCTCTGCAGATAAAGCACTGCATCATCAGACTGGGCCACAGTGAACCTCCAAGTTCACAGCAGGGGCTACAGTGAAGAGAAACCGCAGAATTGTTTTCCTCCTGGCCACAGCTTATTAACTCTCTCCTGTGTGCTCCTTCTTTTCTCCTGTCCCCATTTGTCATCACTGATTCTCTTCTACTGAATTGTTCCTTTCTGTGCCCAGTATCCCCCAGGCTTTTTTTCCCTTATCTTTGGGAGGTGAGCGGACATAATTGATGATGCATTGATTTAAGTCACTAAAGAAAACTGATGCATGCGCATCCAGGAATGACATCTAAGCTGATGTTAGTTTTTCATGTTAACCAGGGAGAAAGACATGTGTTGTTATCATAAAATAACATGTGACAGACAGGCATGTTTCCTCCTCCTCTGATGGATGTCTGATGAAAAGACTTCTCATTAGCATTAAATCCATATGCTCTTTACTCACTTTAATCCTGTCCAAACAATACAGCCATTTTCCATTAGGCTTTTTTAAACAGAATCAGAACCATTCCCTGCCTTGCTGTTATGAATCACTAAAGCTCTTCTACACCAGTGAAATAATGTTTTGTGTGCTGTTTTTCCTCTGCCATTTTGTCACTTTGGTAGTTATTATAGAAAGCAGCACTGTTATTTTATTTGCTTTTAGGTAAATTTCTGTGTGCAGGTGCTGATCTTGTTAATTCAGGAAAAACTGGGCTATTTAGTTTTTTCAGATGAATGCAATATGCATCCATACTGAAGTTTTTCATTGAATTGTGGAGAGAATATGGGGTGTATGCAATACGGGTCTGGACATACATTAAGACATGAAGATAACAGGAAGCTACTTTGAGCCATTTTGTGCACAGGTCAAGTGGCTATATTAAAGCATTCAACTCTGTTTCATTCCTATTCAGATTTTGAGGATATAAATGCTGTCTAGTTTTGATGGGAATCTAATTAATCAAGAAATTTAATTTGTTTTTACTAAAATGTTTTGTCTCTAAAATTGTAACTGTTTAAAAATATTCACCCTCATACCTCTACCCTCCACATGACTTCTCTTTCCCCACACTGCTGCATATGCATGCTCACTCTCTGTCGCTCTCACTGCTTTGTATCACCCAGTCTGCTTCCTTCCTCCTGTATATCCCCTGCAGATGGCAGTGGTTGTGTCCCATCCCACAGGGACAAAGTGTCCCACAGGGGCTTAAATCGACTGCCAGTTTCCTGTCCCCCACTGCCTTTCTCTGACATCTACACCAAGACCTTAATTTACCTCTGAATTGCCTCTGGAATTCAAATCATGGACTTTAATTATAGCTGTTTTTAAAACAGGTTCTTGTACCCAGAGGAATGTGGTCATGACTTCAGTGACAACACAAAAATTGTCATCAGCCTGTTTTTGTTAGCTAGACACATAGTCAGGATTATTAAGCAATTTGATTGAGCCTGGGACTAACTACTTAAATAATGCTCATGGGGCTGGATTTAAATAGGTTTGTGAAAGGTAGCAACATTCTCTACAGTGATTTCACTCTGTATTTGCCTGTTTTTAAATTCAACTTCTTCTGATGTCTGAAACTTTTTTCTAGCTGTTAGTAAAATGGAGACATCAATTGCCAGGGCCCCACAGATTGCCTGTGTCCCTCCACACAAGTTCAAAGCAAATTGCACTTAAAACCCAGGGCTTTGTAGATAACTAATCGCGTGTGTTAAAGCATCACCCTCTGATACAAAGATACACACAGACATTCTCTCTCCTTTAGCTCTCTCTCTCTCTCCTACTTGTGAACATTTCAAGTGGTGGTGCACATGAATGGGTTGACATGCTACCATGGTAACTGTACGGCCAAGACACAGCCGGGCGTCGCCACATTGGTGTTGCCATGACAACTTGGTAAACAGCACACTTTCATTTCAAATGGATGGAGAAATTTGTTGGAGTCTTCAACATTTGGGGGTGTGCTCAGCGAAAATGTCAAATCTGTCAATCAGGAGCGGTTACGATGAATGACTCAGCAGTTACCCGCTGTAACAGTGCAAGTTCACTGCTGACCACATTTGTTCGTCTGTGGTCAACTCGACCATCTTCATGTCCCACGGTTGCAACAACAAGGAGAACAGAGGTCACCTAAGTAGGTCAGCAGTTGTGCAAGCCTGAGCAGGCTTATCTGGGCACACATTGGTCCGCCTCAGTGGTCCAGCTCTCTTTTTTTCCACAACATGGCTCCACACAGCGCTCCCACAGAGGCAGCCAGCACTGCTGCAGCCCTGGGGTCATGTCTTTCAGCACTGCTGTGGGGTGCATTCGCTTCATAATAGAGATTACCGACTGTAGTAATCTTTATGTATGTTTGAATGGATTACCTTGGAATTTATTTTTGGGTAACGGTGAGTGGGAGAGAAACAAAAACAATGAATAGTGAAAATACTTAACAGTACATTATTGAATATTAAAACAGGCAGTGCTATAGTTTATTTTATTTAGATAATGAGTGTTCTGGCTGTGGCTAGAATTGTTGCCTCATAGTAAGAAGGTCGCCAGTTTGAATCCTGGTCTGACCAAGGGCCACCCCATGTGATTAGGTCAGCTGATTACTAAACTAAACTGACCATGAGTGTATGAGAGAATGATTGTTTGTCTCTCTGTTGACCCTGTGTTGGACTCCAGGGTGTGCCCTGCTTTTCACCCTATGCAATCCTCATGTGGCGAATAAAGCAGTAGACAATGAGTCAGTGAGTACTATGACTATCTTCTATCTTCTTTTAAAGAGATGTATTTGTTGATTTCACACTACGTTAATTCCGTCAGACAAGATGAGACTAAATTAATATTATATTGTTCAACAAGATGTTTTTATGGTGACAAGACATTGCACCAATGTCCAAAAATACTGACTAAGACAATATGAACATGCATGACAAAGACGAGACTAAACTCTATGAAATCTCTATTTTCATCAACAAATTGAGGAGACCGATATCCAGCTACTACATCTTCCAAATATTCCAAATGAGTTCATGCGCCACAGTTTTATTTCCAGTATGTGCTGTTGCTGCACCACGAAACTACATGGAAAAATAATATTTTGTCACATTTTAATTCAGAATGTCTAATTATAATTTTTTCAGGTATTATGACACCTATTTGACATGTGTGAAACACTATTTGACTGAAATGATAATCAGAAATCTCAAATAATTTAACATTTTTTGATATTAAGAAATGACTAAAATGTTTTGACTAAAACTTGTCTTAGATACCCTGAGTTCTCTTTTGAACCAGAACTAGAATGAACTAGAATTTTAGTCAACAAAAATGGTATTTGAGTGACTAAATATGACAAAGACTAATGAGGACATTTGAAACAACACTAAGACTAAACTTAAAAAAATGTTTGACAAAATTAATCCAAGTTTCACATAGAATCATGTATACCACTTAGTTCATATTAGCTGTAACTGCCATAGTAAGTGTGTAATGCACTACAACTTTATTAGAACAACAATATTAGATTGGAGCCAATCTCTGCTTTTTTTTTTTTTTTTTACTGATCTGGGATCTGCAATCACCCCGATCACCTCACCCCAATGATTTTCTCCAGCTACAGGGCCTCGCACAACCACTGCCTGTTGGTTAATTGGCTAAAGCGAGGAGATGGTGGATAAACCTCATTTAACTTATGTTTACAACATGGGGCAGTCCATGGCCAAGTGGAAAGGGAACTTGATCCAGCAACCTTGTAACTGGAAGGTTGCTGGATCAAGTGACCCAGGTCAAGGGCTGGGGTACCCCTGACCAAGGTACCAAATCTCCACTGTTCATTGTTAATGGAACACTATGAATTGATCCCAGGGGGTTGCATCAGGAAGGGCAATCAGCAATAAAATCTGCAAAATCATGTGTGCGGATCATCCGCTGTTGTGACTAGACAGGGAGAAGCCAAAAAGAAAAGAAAAAAACTTGTGTTTGCCACAACAACACAGTGTTTGAATGGAATATAAATAGAAATTATATCGTACTAAAGTATTGAATTAATATACAGTAGTAAAAAGAGTCTTAAAACTAAAGATGACATTTTGGATTTGCTCATGACTTACAAGACGCATGCGTCACTCCAGGTGTTTGAAAAAGAATAGCAGGCAACAACAGAGCTGTGTGAAGCGATAATGAGAAATTATCCTTCCTCAAATAGATACATGACCCACCACAGTAGTATTAAGGGGTTTTGTGTGTTTATTTGTTTGTATTTTTGTTATTTTGTTTTGCCCAGCTTGTTTAGAGCATAACAAAGGAGGGAGGGCCATGCACCAATCAGGTTAACAAAGTGGATTTAAAGTCAAATTTATGTACAAAGTCACAACCAAACCGAACTGCACTCATGTTGAGGGAACGAGAGGGAGCAGAGAGACACACACACGGAGAGAGAGACAGCCATCCTGCTGATACCAGGTTTAAATAGACTTCCTTCTGCCAAAGCCAAACACTTGACAAAGTGGGAGGAGATGCCTGGAAAACAAGGCAAAAGCAGGCCAGAGCTCGACCAAAGCAGGCATCAACGGCCCAGGCTGACACAATTTGAAATTGAAATTGGTCCTATATTTAGATGGCAACCTGACGAGTGTCTCAGTCAGCATGCGCAATATCAAGATCCTGACATTAAAGCACCTAAATTTAGCCAATATTGATTATATATCTATATATATATTACCTGAGCTGTTTCAATGAGGCATTTCTAAATCTTATCACTGAAAAAATCAAATTTAACATCTACTTAATTATCTATTGAGTTTTCTAAACAGGAGTGCCAGTAGATTAGGTAACTGGTTTGGATGATTTGGATGAGGGATGATTTAAAAAATAAATTAAAAAAAATAAAATAAAAATCTACATTCTTGTAAAGTAGGTACACTAAATCTTGTCAACCCCACAATGTCTTAGGTTAAATTTATTTATTAATATTCAATTTCAATATCAATATATAGCAGCATATTAAGTAATAGTTAAATATTAATCAGTAATAATTCTTTCAAGGCAAAATACTAAAAAGGGACAAACAGCTGAAATAAGCACTTTCCACTATAAAAATATAAAGATTTGGCTCGCTTATTGTTTGATTTATTGAGAGCTTTGAATGTAAAGTGACCTGAATGTGGGTGATGTCAGCCCCTCCATTCATGAAGCCCATGAATAATTGAGGAAGCAGCAGGCTCAGTGCACCAGCAGCAAGTAGAGGTGGAATGCAAAGTGAAAGCCATCTCTTTCCTCTCTCTCATTTGCTCTGTCTCTCAATCCCCCCTCTCTCTCTGTCGACTTGCACACTCCTTCAGTCTCTCTCTCCCTCCTCTTGTCAGTCTGCAACTTTGAGATTATGTGAACGAGGAGCAGAGATCGCGAGAGAAGAGCCTCGCTTGGATACTAGCGGATGCAGCAATCAAGCAGATGATCTAACCGCTTGAAGAATGGAGGAAAGAAAGGGGGGAATGGAAAAGTCCAGGATGCCAAGACAGAACAGGAGCTATAGCAGACTCGATTAGACAAAAGGGAAGATAGTAAATAATAGAAAGAGGATCTCCAGCGTCTATGCTCCTGTGGTTTTTTCCTCTGTCTGTCAGGAAAATACGTTATTTATCTCTCCGGCTGCGTCTGCTTCCACCTCCTTTTTCCTCCCCTCCTTCTGGCATGCTCCGGAGCTCGCCTATCCTCCTCCCCTTTTATCTTTCATCCCTCGCTCTTCTCTCCTCTTCACTCTTCCTCCTCTCCTTCCTTTATGCCTTATCCCTGACTCCCGCTGCTGAATGAAGCTGTTGGAAAAAGGTTGATCGCTGCGGAGTGGCTTTCTACATGGCTACGACCAGGTTAGTCCGGGAACAACTGCCTGTCTACCTGCCTGCATTCAGGAAAACATTACATGGAGCCTACATAATGGTTAATTTCCATGCTTTGAAAGATAATTGTGTACTGTTTGGAATGGGAGCCTAAATAAGAAGAGGAGGAGGAGGGAGAGGAGGGGGCAATTGAACTTCAGACCACCATTGCCTCTTCTTTGGTAGGTGGAGTTAAGGGCGATGTAAGCTGGTTTTTAGGAGATCAGAGCTAGCCAGGGAAGATCAGTGGCCCTAAGCCTGCTAAAGAAAAGCTCCCTGCATTCCTCTTCCATCTTCTCTCTCTCTCTCTCTCTCTTTCTCTCTCTCAACCTTTCTGCTTTGACACTGAGAGAGAAAGCCCAGTGCAGTGCACAGTATGTGGGATGATCTGTTGGATGAACAGCTCATTGCTGGGGGCTGCCCATGAAGCCATGGTCGTGTTTGAGTGTGTGACAGTGGCTAATGAGGGATGTCGCTGCCTTTGGGGCTGAGGTGTTGACGGTCGGTGGTTGAATGAGTGGTGTAAGGTTTAGTTATGTAATAATTACAGATCATGTGAGTATTAAAATCTGAACATGTCTCCATTTGCAGAATTTGTGGATTTTATGCAGGATGTCATTTCACATTGGGATGCAGTTCTGCACTACACCAGCGGACCTATGAAGTCTGTGTCCACACGTGTGCCCGTGTTTAAGTCTGCCTCTCTGAACTGTATGTGCACTCCTGTGTGTGCATGTGTAGTGGTCGCTGGTGCTCCTCATGGCCTATTCAAACCAAGTGGAGCTGAATTGCCGCTGCCAGATGGGTGTTTTCCAGGGTCAGCTAAACTGTGAAAACAAGAGGGGCTGTTGGAAAGGCCCGGAACTCAGTTGTATTGTGAAGCTGAGCATTTGAACAGCTTGAGCCTGTTGGATTTAGAGCTTTAGAGCTTATTTAAAGAAAAGACTGTAACAGAGTTGACACAAGCAGCATGCTTGTTCCTTTTTTTTTTTTGTTTCTTGCAGACTATATGTAAGAACTTGACCTATTCTGAATGACATGTGGGGATCCTGTTAGATCAACGCCTTGAAGTCTTACTGTCTGTCCCTTTCTGCAGCGCTCTGTAATGCAGATGAGTTCTGTGCTCACACCTCTGGTACCAGTCCTACTCTTACGGTATGCAAATTAAAGTGCAATTGTACAAAATGTGATTTTATGTTAGTACTGGAACTGTTAATATTTCAACACAGTATATACTGTAGCTTTGATTCTTTAAATCAGTTTTTGGCCAATATGTGTGTTTTTTTTTAAGTAAGCTCAGTGTCATTTTTAAACTATTTGAGGTTACTGCTCTATACTGGGAATCATTGGATTTCATATTATATGCAGTGTCACATTTCATTTGGCTGTTTTTATTCTTACTAATTTATAAACATATTGGTGTGAAGACGTTCACAACTTCAAATATGGGGCATCCCTGCAGCCTCTGTGGTTCATGATGCTTTGCCTGTCACGTTGCCTCCCCGCTGTATTTCCTGCACAGGCAGCATCTTTAACCAAGGAATTGGTGAAGTATATTAGTCACACATTCTGAATATTTAAACCACTCTCTCTCTGTTCTCTGTTGCTATAGTGATATTCTGTCTAAGCTGAGCTTTGTATGCGTGGGTGGAGCTCTAAGTGATATGGCTTTTTAATTGTTAAATTGTTTGTCAGCTCTCTGCCTATACAGAGTTGTTGAAGGTAAATGCAGGCCGCTGGATTGCTTCAGTGCAGCTTACTAACTTGAAAGCTTATTTTATTAAGTGCTGATAACACATTTTTAGAAGCAAAATACACTTTCCTCCTTTCTGAGTGAGTTTTATTGCTCGACCTGCACTTAGACATCCATGATTTAAAAAGAATAATTAGTGCAATCTCACAATACGATATCACCATGGTAGCAAGTCCACAGTAAAAAATTCCGATTGTAATATATCTGTAGGAGCCATTCTGATTATCTTTGTTTGTTTACACCCCGATTGATAGTTGTGGTTAAGGTGATGGAGCATGGAGAGTGGCAGAGTCAGAGCACAAGTGCAGCTGCATCGGGTTCATTGATCGCGTATGGGTGACGGGGAGATTGCAGAGTTTTTTTTACCACTATACTAGGCATAG
Organism: Brachirus orientalis; assembly: GCA_016785285.1. Taxonomy (NCBI): domain Eukaryota; kingdom Metazoa; phylum Chordata; class Actinopteri; order Pleuronectiformes; family Soleidae; genus Brachirus; species Brachirus orientalis. The sequence goes on along the minus strand of JAFBJR010000147.1, from coordinate 1,204,300 downwards.
AATACTTGCATTGCAAGTCTATCCACTTGGAAGCAGATGATCAATAAATTGAGAATTCAATTCAAAGATTAAGTTTGCCTGGACTTCCATTCCTTGAAGCGCGTTAAAACAGGTGTAAAAGTGAGTGTGTTTAGTCAGTACAATAGCAATGTGTAGCTCATGAAGTGCATCCATCCATGGTGAGTGAGTTGCACTCTGCTTGAGGCTCTGTATAGCTTTTTTGTGCTCTCTGTGGAGGGCTTTATTCTAGTAATGCTTTAAAACAGCACTGTTAAATCCGCCTTTAACTTAATTACCCCAAGATACAGTATGTTTTGCTTCATGTCATCATAATATTTGTAGTAACATAACCCTGTCTCATATTCTACAGCAGTAAAAGTCATTGTGCTTTTTCTTTTAACATACTTCTAGAGTTGATGCACCAGCCGGGCAGGAACTGCTGCAATATATCAAACTTGAGTGATTTCTATCAGGGAGCAGTTAGCAACAGTCTATCTGTGATGTAGGGTCTTTTCTTTTCTTCTTTGTGTCAAGTACATGTCCACTTCATACCCACAACTATGCTGATTCAAAGAGCAAACTCTATGAAAGACTGCTCAGGCAGAGTCATTCATATGCTGATGGTGGAGCCATCCTCCCTTTGTTTTACTGTGGTGTATCTGAAAAGATTTGACAATCTTTTTTTTTTTTTTTTTGTAGTTCTTGTACCAGAAGTGCAAACCTTTTTTCGTCTCAAAGACCAAGTCACCAATTGAACAATTTGGTCAAAAGTAGGGGTGGGAATCTCTATAAGATACAATATGTGAAACATGGTCTACCAATAATATCACGATACAACGATTCTGATAGTCATAGCATATTACAATCGTAGTATATATTACATCATCATAGTATATTACAAGCAATACATCAAGATATCTTTTGAGCTGAAGAACAAAATGTCCGTAAAAAGGAAAGGAGTGCAGGATTTCTCTATTTATACACAAAATAGAGAACAAAGTGCATAAAGTCTATGTATTAAACATGGATGGGTCATCTCTTAACATAGCTTCCTCCACCAATATCCTGCTGTAAACTCCCTCTTCTTTGGCCAAGTAACTTCTGCCCAAGTTTCCCTCATTCATTTGAGCAGCACCACCGCAAAGAGGCATCAAGTAGTGACACCCGGCAAGTAAAACTGACAGGGACAGTTTAAGTTATGGCACCTTAATTTGTTAATTCAGATATCGATATTTTCCCTGGCTTATAGATTATCGTATTGCATTAGAAAGGATGGTGATATATTACCAAATAGATATTTTGAACCACCTCTCGTCAAAAGATTTTACCATTGTAGATGTGTAATTAAACACCTCAGGAAACCTGGATTGAACCAAGTGTAAGACTTCAACCCCACATTGTAAAACCATATGAGTACAGAATATTAAAAACTTTTCATTGTATGTAAAGAGATTTTAAGTAACCCTAACCTTGAAAAATATATTTTCAGATAACTGAATATGTTTTTAAAAGTATAAATACATTTCAAATTTCTTTTACTTTCTTTTTTTAACATGAAAACTTAAACTTAACCTAAACCTCAACTTTAAAATACTTGCATATTCTAATATCAGTTTCTGCCCAATTAAATTGTTGTAATTTCCATTACATTCCACCTGATTCTTAATTGAATAAATGTAACTGTACAATTGCACAACCTATAACAAGGGAGAAAGCTTCAGTTGTAATAAACTCAAACCGTGCATTTACTGTATGCATGTGTGTGCTGCACAGCATATAAAGAAAGTTGACTGAAGCATGAATAACCAGGCCAGGAATGTGACATGGAAACAAAAACCACAGTCACTGATGCTTGCTTTGTCAGCAGGGACAGGACGGGGAGTGATACATTTGGTTTGTTTATATTTGTATGCTCGTACAATACATTGTTTGCATGAGTATGAAGTAGTAATATGCTGGTTGGGAACACATCCTGCATAGTAAGTCTGTTAGATGTGTCCCTAAACAGTGATCAGTCACAACATTAAAACTGAACTAATGTTGTGGCTAATCTGCATGGTTTTTAACTTGGAGCCTAAGCCTTGAAACAAGGGGGTAAAACAAAACCACAAAACTAAATTTAAGTCACATTTAAGGTTTCAGAATTGAAGACATGGATATACATCAGTCTGCCATAACATTAGAACAAATATACACTGCTCAAATAAATAAAGGGAACAATAAAATAACACATCCTAGATCTGAATGAATGAAATATTCTTATTAAATACTTTGTTCTTTACATAACTGAATGTGCACAACAGCATGTGAAATTGATTGTCAATCACTGTTGCTTCCTAAGTGGACAGTTTGATTTCACAGCAGTGTGATTGACTTGGAGTTACATTGTGTCGTTTAAGTGTTCCCTTTATTTTTTTGAGCAGTATATTATAAGATAAGAGGTTAAAAAGATGAGATTTTGATTTAGTTTTAAATGCCTCTGTTATTAAACTCCGCATTGACAGTCAGAGGTTTGGATTGCAAACTCAAAAAAAGATCGATTAGCATTTTCCTGAACAATTTATAAATATTTCTTTTGTTTCTGTGCTTATTGTGACACTTGTACATAACATTTACAATACTGATTTTGTTTGACGGAGGAAAAAATATAAATATTAAACAAAAATACCCACTTATTAGCTTTACTTCATTTTCTTTCTCTCAGATGTTCTCTCCTATCCCCAAACACTGACATCAAGAACCTTTATTTTCAAGCAACCTCCTTAGAGTTGTAATTAATGGTCAGGAGTATGGTCATTCTGGATGTTCACTTGACCCCACAACAATACAGGAACAAATAACAATTGAATAATTTTTAAATGTATTGTATTAACTAATTTAGTGAGATTCATATAGTAAATGGTCTGTATTTCTGTATATAAAGCTTTTCCAGTCTTGACTACAGTTTTTTTCCTTTCACACCCATATTCATACAGCACACCTATGCACATGCTGCCATCACAGTCATCAGGAACAACTTGGGATAAGTGTCTTCTCCAGGGTCACACTGGCATTTAAACTAGCGGAGCCGGGAATCGGACTCTCAACCTTTCAATCGAAAGACAATTCACTCACTCACTGCTGATGTTAATTTTGTTTGTTTCCATTTAACTTTGATGCCTCACACATAAGCCTCATGGCATAGATTATTTATTGAGTAACTCACACTTTCCCCAGCTTACTTTGTATCTTGATAGTGAGCCATAATGAGTGATTAAACAGTTAACATGGCTAAGTGAGGAGTCTACATCTATTAAGTAAAGTGGTATATTAATTTGGCTTCCAATTTGCATTTGCATTCTTTTCAGGTGTTATGTTCTCAGTAAGTACTAAAAAAATGTAAAAAAGAGAACATCCTTGTTTAGTTCCTCGATATGGAAGGATTGAAATACATATGTTTTTAACAAAACCCATATTTACCCAACATGTTTTTTTGCAACAATATGAATCATTTCCGTGTATTATTAGATGGATGTCGATTTTTCATGAAGGCAATTTGATGAGCTGAATTTTAATGAGCTTATTCTTATCTACATTAGACAGTGATACTGTATCGGAAGGTAGTTGCTAAAATGTGATGTATGTATGCAATGTGAGAATAATTATACATAGAAGGAAAGTTAGTACATTTGTTACATTTCTTTTAATAGCATCAAGCTCAATAATCTACCAAGATTTTATACTGAGAGACAGTGATCTTCTGTCAGGTTACACTGCTTGGGATTTCACCTGATGAAGTTTAGAGTGGTCAACAACTTGTGGAAAAGTACTGATTATAAATGTTGAACCTAATCACCACATCATGTGCAACCACCTTTCTCAGTCAAGTTACACATGCTGTGTGGATACACAAGCCAAAGGAGCTTTTCTGACTGTTTTTTTACCAGACTTTCAGCAGGAGTGTATTACATTATATTATTGCACAATGCTTCTCTCATTATCAAATTAATCTCCTTCACCATTTCTTATACACTCTTAGTAAAATGCAGAGTAGCATACCAATAAAAAATGTGTTGCAATGACAAGACTACATTATTTAAGAGTTGAAATTTATTTCCCTACTTTAGTAATCATTGCAGGTGACCACAATGTAGCTTCAAACAATAAAATATAATGTTTAGGAAGTGGCATTGATGAAAACTGTGTCAACTTTCAGTGTTAACCTGTATTTCTTTAATTGTTCCAGTTGTTGCTAAAAGAAATCACATTTAATATATGAGGGAAATGACCCTATACTTCTCACTTGTTTTATAACATCAGTGTGAACATTTTCCTGTGGTGATGGATGTATCATGGAAACTCCCTGCACTAAAGTCTGTCTGTCTGGTATTCACTTGCCAGTGATACATTGTTCACTAATATAATTTACTGCTAATCAGGTCAGTGAAGACTTATCAGTTGTCTGTGTACACAATGTTCTATACATTCAAGATGGTCATTCTCTGGACAGCAAACCATAAGGTAGTCATTCTCTATATACTGATGTCCGAGGAACAATGATATACATGCATTATCTGCTTTCTTGCATCAAACAGCTGTGAAGGTTCGGTGTTGCCCTTGGCTTTTTAAAGCAACCAGCTCAGAATCTGTCAGCGCTGCTCTCTGTGATTCTATGCTCCAAGCTCTAATGAATGTAACAGTAGATCAGTAATTCATGGCCACTAATGGCAGCCATTGGCTGACAGTGACGTAATGTCTTGCATAATGCCATGTCAAGTAACCAAGCTTGGCAGGCGATCTGGCACACAGATCACTTACAAAGCCTTTTGTTTCTCTCTGTTCTTCTGAGAAGGCTTCTTGTGTGTGAATAAGAAATGAATGTTTCTGGTGTTGCATCTAACAGGATAACTGATGGTACATTGAAAGATCAGGGAAGACCTTTTTTAAGACCTTAAGTCCTTCTGTTTGGCGGTAGAGCTGTAAGTGGAGGCATTAAACCATGTAAATCCCCATGTAAAAGTCAACACGTACCTTAATTTGAGCTAACAGTCACATGTTACGGGTCTATATTAACAGCCAGAATTATGCTTTCCACCTGGCACCATATCTCTGATCATTTAATCCTTGTTATGTCTTCCAGACTGGCTCAATGGCTTTGCTGCAGGCATAGAAACAGTTTAAGTGTTTCAGGGAAAGAGATTTTATAGGATCTTTAATGACACAGCTCAATAAATGTCAGGGTCAAAACGACTGGAGTCAGTTGTTTTTCCAGACTTTATATATTTATATTTCTTACTAAAATTGATGATGGGCTCATAAACAAACATGTTGACGTCCCTGTTTCTTCTAAAGTGCCCTATTTGTGGGAAAATCATTTGATAATATTTGTCACGGTGTCATTCAATGTGTGTGTGCTTTTCCTTTACTGCTGCTGCCATTGCTCCTCTTGGTTTTCTTGTTGTCGGTTACCCCTGTCAGTTAAACTGTTACTAGCAGTTTCAAAATCATGTTGATGCTAAAGAAAAATATGATTCAGAGTATGGTGACTCTTTTTTTCCCAATCTGTGCCCTTGTTCACCTCTTTGTGGACTAAGGTTTGTAAGATCTCCTGTGAAAATGTGTTTTACTGAATAATCTGCTGGACTCAGGCACAGCAAGTTCTGCGGCCAATGTTTCAAGGCCATAACATTCTGTCAAATCACATACTTGATTGTACACACAGTAGACAATAGCAGACGTAAACGCCTGGTGGAAATCCGAAACAAGAAGACCCAGTTAACCCGAACCCAACCCGAACTATGACAATTTAACTTTACTAATTTCTGTCCCCAGAAAGTTGATAAATGCTACTAAGTGCTCTAAAATGTTCATTTTCCTTCAAAAGTTTATTTGACATAGTTTTTACCTGTTTCATGTACTTAATGTTACATTATTTTTTATTTACAATATATAAGCAGAAACAAAATGCAGATTGTAGAGATGAGTCATGTGTTGTTAAATAAGTGATAATTCAAGTTAAGCATTTTGTTTAGGCTTTTTATATTCAAACTATTGTATGTTATGAGATGGAGGGGGGAAAAGCAATCAGGCAACCTATCAACCAAAAAAATCAGCATCATATATCAGCCCCTGGATGCATTGATGTCTAGAGATTGGCATCAGCCATAGAGAAATCTATATAGGTCAACCAGTGAGTATAAAACCACAGCGGGTGTTATTCAAGTCTTTGCCATCTTTACTATTCTATGCAGACATCCTGATATAGCATTAAGATTGTACAGTGTTGTTGGCATCAGACAGTTTCATACATATTTCTGCTGTTAGAGGAAGTAATATTAAATTGAGTCAATACTATTGAGCATTTAATATTTTTCTCAACCCTCCTTTCTCCCTCTTTTCTTTTAGCACTGCCAGTAACTCAAACAAGAGCACACCTGCCTGCTCACCAGTCCTACGCAAACGTTCGCGCTCTCCCACACCACAGACCCAGGAGGGCGAGAACATGGTGGAGAAGGGTTCAGACCACTCCTCTGACAAGTCCCCTTCCACACCTGAGCAGGTCGTCCAGAGAACGTACTCCCTGCAGTCAGCACGAAGCGGCGGAAAGAACTCAAAGGTGAGTGAGCAGCAGATGCTCCTTTGAATCTGTTTGAGGACCCATTTGGTAGAAATTGTACCTTGCACTCTGAAATGTGTAGATTTATATGATGCCTTTAATTATTTTAGCTAAAACCATATACACTTGTCACCGTATGCAAGGACACACAACAGTGTGTCTCTCCCACTGCAAACTGTTGTTGCTATGAGGACAACTTACCATTAAAGAACATGATAAAGTACTAAAACCTGGGTCATGCTTTCTGCAGTCACATGTCTGCAGAAGTCTGTTTTGGTCCATGTGGCGAAAAGGTTGTTATTTTCACATGTTTGTTATGGACAAACGCAAGCCCCTCCACAGGAGAGCTACCTTTTATAGCACATTACTTTCCATTCCAGCTGGTGGTGCACTCTTGTTTTGTTAAAAAGTGACAGTAAAGAAGATGGTAACTATTGACACATGTTTAAGGTTATGCAAAGCGATCTGCTGGTGCAATTGTGCAAACCCAATCAAACAAAGATACACCATAGACCATACAAATAGGAGTGAACCTGTGGTGAGAAATCGCTGCCACTGGATTGGAATGTGAGTGTACATGCATTGATGTGGATCTTCATTTTAGTATGAATAAAAAAAAAAGGCATGTATGCACATATGAACACGGAAGTCGGAAAGCATGACCCAGGTCTTAGTGATGCACAAAGATCCTTTAGAGAACAGTGTGACATGCTGTAAGTTAACTGACCGGGAACATAACAGCAGATATTATACCTTGTTATATACTAGATGCAAATGAGGTAAGAAAGCATCAAAATGTGCAGGATCATACAACACAATTGTTGATTCAAAGTAACAATATGACACTTCTCTTAAAAAAAACCCAAGTAATTAAAATATTTCCTATATGCATTTCCTTATATGTCACTATAAGAATACAGACTTTTTGGCTGTGTTCTATAGAAACTCTCATATGCAGCCATTTATGAGTGCTGTGACTGCACAAACACGTCAGAGTTCTCTAGTGAAGTGTGTGTAATGATTAGTTATTGATGTATTCATACTGATATGTAACTAGTGAACTGCAGCCATCACTCATCCCCGACCCCGAGGAGAAATTGCACCCTTCTCTTCTTGCCAACCTTTTTATTTTCACATCTCATTTGCTGTCTTTGATCTTTGTATAAAAACAACTGAATAATAATATAAAAACAAACAGATGAGTAATGAAATGTTGCAGTATAATGCAGTAATATGATAAAAAATAAAAATGGACCCCACTCTCCCTCGCCCAGACGCAGGTCACTGGGGCCCCCCTCTGGAGCCAGGCCTGAACTGGTGCACAAGGTCAAGAGGTTCCGACTAAATATACTCGGGCTCACCTCGACACAGCTTGGGCTCTGGAGCCACTCTATTGTTTGTGCCTATGCACCAAATGGCAGTTCAGAGTACCCACCCTTTTAGGAGTCCCTGGAGAGCTAGAAAATGCTCCTACTGGGAATTCCCTTGTTCTGCTGGAGGACTTCAGTGCTCACATGGGCAATGACAGTGAGATCTGGAGGGATGTGATTGGGAGGAATGGCCCCCCCTGCTCTGAACCCGAGTGGTGCTTTGTTGCTGGACTTCGGTGCTCGTCATGCATTGTCCATAAAGAGCACCATGTTGAAGCATACCCTGATACCCTTGGCCACGTGTCGATGATCGACTTTGTAGTTGTATCGTCAGACCTATGGTGTGAAGAGAGGACGAAGAGCTGTCAACTGATCACCACCTAGTGATGAGTTGGCTCAGTTGGTAGGGGGAGGATGCCGGTCGGGCCTCGCAGACCCAAACGTATTTTGAGGGTCTACTGGGAATGTCTGTTGGAGTCCCCTGTCAGAAAGAGCTTCAACTCCCACCTCTGGCAGAGCTTTGACCACGTCCCAATGGAGGTGGGAGACATTGAGTCCGAATGGGTCGTGTTTCGTGCCTCCTTTGTTGAAGTGGCTGACTGGAGCCGTGGCCGTAAGGTGGTCAGTGCCGTCAAGCTGAAGAAGGAGTCCGATCAGAACTTTTGGCAGTTGCTGAAGAAAAAACTAGAGTAGAGCTGCTGCTCCTCCGCATTGAGAGGAGCCAGATGAGGTGGCTCGGGGGTCTAGTTAAGATGCCTCCTGGATGCCTCCCTGCTAAGGTGTTGCAGGCACGTCCCACTGGGAGGAGGCTCTGTGGGAGACCCAGGACTTGCTGGAGACACTATGTCTCTCAGTTAGCCTGAGAAGGCCTCGGGATTCCGCTAGAAGAGCTAGATGAAGTGTTCAGGGAGAGGGAAGTCTGGGCTTCTCTGCTTAAGCTTCTGCCCCCGCAACCCAACCTTGTCTGAGCAGCAGAAGATGGATGGATGGATGGATGGATGGATGGATGGATGAATGAAAAATTTGCCATTCATCCCTGTCTCCTGACCTGCAGTCAATCTGTGAAAGCTTTAACCTTTCACAGAGCAGAGTTTGTCTGACTTGAAACTCTCCCACACGATAATGAGTCACACTTACAGTTGACATTTGATAGAATTAAAGGTCAGAACATGAGAAACAGATGGTGGAACCCTGAAATCACACTAGAACTTATGTGCGAAAGTCCTATAACATCAGAATCAAACTGTTTGCTGTTGAAGTGTGTTGCTGAAGTCATTTCTGCACTTTATTCAAAAATTAACATACGAAAAAAAAAACCCTGTATTCCACATCATGTCCTTTATAAACCAGTGATATCTGCTATTTAATTTTGTTTTACTTTGTTTGCCTGTCAGATTAATAGAAATTGAGATTCATTATGCATGGAGATGTCATGAACTAAGGATTAACCGTTTTGCTAGGCTGTACACTTCAAGCTGTTTATTATTGCAAATTTTAGACATTAATACAGCTTAAAAATCTGCAGATAATTGTCTGGGCTTCGATTTTAAATTATAGATTTGTGGATAACCCTTCCTACTGATATTTCTTACATTACTCTTGAAGACATGGCAAAAGTAAGCACTGCACACACTGGTGCCCTTAGTAAAGTTACCTGTCAAGGTTGATGACTGTCAGGACAGTTATGCAGTTAACAGACTGGCTGATCAGCAGACATTCCTTGAATTACTAGATAGTTCTCATATTAATTAAATTATCCTCCAAAGAGGTAATTTAGCATTAAACTAAGATGTGCAATTAATATTTCTCACTTCGGAATGCATATTAAATATCAAACTTTTTATAGTGCACACACAGTGACTATGCATGTATTGTTTCAAGACACACATCAAAAATCGTGAAACTGTTCTTTAACGTTTAACATTCATTTTGAAATCTCATTGGCAGAGGCGATCAGATGTTTGGAAAGAGTATTGACTGTTGCTTGTTGTTTTTTAATGGCTGGAAAGAATGGCACCAAAATGTATTTTGAAAGAATAATACAATGAGAGTATGTTCCCAGTGTATATTTAAGCTCCCATACTAAAAATAAACAATGACACGCCTCCATATTTTCTTCCCTTATTCTTTCTTCATTTGTCTCTGCTATTTTGAATCACTTTTTTTTTTTTTTGCTCTTCAACTTTTTGTCTCCAAAACACAGTGTGTACATCATCTCTCTTTGCTACTGATGCTACATGCCATGTGATACAGTAATGTGTGCCATCTGAAACTGACTGTTCATTTCCTCTGTTGGTACTTTCAGCTGTTTCTTCTTGCCATTGATTTTCTTTTTTTCGTCATCTGATTTTTCTTTGTTCTTCTCCTGACTGCATGCTAGTCTCACAAGCGACTTTCCAAAGTAAGCATTACTTTTTTTCTGTTCTTCAGATGTTTCTGTGCCCTGCTCCTGTCCTTTCCCCCCGCCCCGTCCCCCCCCCCCCCCCCCATTTCCCCAATTCCCCATTTCTTGTAAGGTGTGCTATCCTGTGGACATGTCCAAACCTTGCTTGCAATGCTTCACCCTGAACCCAACTTCCTTTCTTGGCACATTGTAACTCGTCTGCACCCACAATCGTAGCGGATGAACTTACTTAAACGTTCTTAACTTTCTTAAAATTGACAATAGACCTTACTCATTTTCTTTCCTTTTCCTCTCCTATTTTTTCCCTCTCTGACTGCTATGCAGTGTAGCAATTCCTGTTTACATTTTCAAATATATCTATTAACACAAGCATAGGATGAACATATTGATTCATGGCAAGCCTGGGAGGTGACATCTGTATGAAGGGAGGTAGGATCAATCTGGCACTTGCTTCACAATTACACCCACAAATAACAATAAAATATGACAAACAGTAAGAATAACACGTGTTATTAACTGGTCACCATATGTTTGTCGTTCACATGCATTATTAATGCATTTCCGTGTGACCCACAGATGTCACCTCCCAGGCTCCATAGATTCATGTTCAAATGTAGAAAAATAAAGGAAACAGAATCATCAGCAACTTTACACAGAAGTGGTGATGAGAAGTGAAGCCTTATTTTCCAGATTTTTTTCAGACTTTCTCTTAAAAAAATTAAGCATGAGCTGATTCAATACAATATGTGAACCCAAATATCACATACATGCTTAACTAAGCACAGTCTTTACAAATTTAGTTAAAAAGCAGCAGCAACATTTAACTGAGTCATCTTTTATGTTTGTTTTTTCAATCACGAAAAAATCAGTCACGAAAAAATGATACCACACCACCGCTAATGAAAAGGTGAAAAGTAAATAATTGCTTTAAAAGTAATAATAATTGTCTTTTTTTTTTTTTTTTTTTTTTTTTTTTGCATTGACTACCACCCCCCCCCCCAACTTTGGTCTGCGTCTAAAGCTCCAGAACTTCATCATTATTGAGCTGCCAGTCTGTTGCCACATGAGACAATCTCACCAACCACACCCCCTGCTTTGCTGCTTGCACCACAGGCTGCATCATGTTTTAGCTTGTCACCCACTTCATCTATCCAGTTTGCCACTTGTCAGACATCATCCCACTTTATGTCACACACTCAATTTATTGCCGAATCTACAAGGAGTCCATATATACAGTATATAGGCCTAGGGACAGACATAGAGACAGAAGTAGGAAAGACACGCAAAAACCATCCAGACTTTAAAAAAAAGTAGTTTGGTGTGAAGAGCAGCCTGATGATGTTTTGCAGTTGCCAAATGCGTTTCATGCGCATACAGACACATATCCCAATTGATTACATCATTGTTCATTTCTGTGCCACTGTCAACACCCACACCCCCACCCCCCACTCCCCTCCCGAGCCTCTGTGGTCAGCAGTGGTCACATGATCTCAGATGGCGTGAGGTTGTCCCAGCAACGTGAGCCTGATCACCCAGGCTCTAATGCAATCCAAATAAAGGAGTGCATTCAGTGAAAACAGGGGCTCCACTCCTCTTTGCAACAAAAAGAGCCATATGATGATGACTTAGACAATGACACCACAGAAAAGCACTCACGCTTCTCATGTGTTAAACAAGCTAGATGGAAAGTCAAACTGAGTAAGGCATTAACATTTTCTATTTCTTTGTGTCCATATTGCTCACTGGTTTTGGTTAATGCATTCTTTTCTCTTTAATTTTCTTTCAGTATGACAGACTAAACCTGATTAAAGTAAGCATTTCTTCCTGTTTTTGTTTGACCCATTCACAATCCCCACTGATCCTCATTCAATCACTTGGCCACCGCCACTTCCCCTGTACCTGTGTGAGTGAATCTGAGCCCCTCAGATAGTTTCAGTCCCTCATGTTCTGACCACTGCTTTTATCCTCTGAATTATTGTGGAAACAGTGTGATCTTTTTTTGTGAATGGTTCAAAAAAAAAAAAGTTTATTCTAGAATGTCTTTGATAGTCACTTTTTTTATTCTAGCAATTTCATTTGTCATATTGATTTAAAAGGGACAGTCAGTGTACAGTTCCAATATAATTCTTACCACTGTACCACATTAGAGCTTAGAGCTAATTCACATCTGCAAAGTACTTATAAAAGGCTTATCCTAAGGCTACTAACATTTTTTTAACTGTAAACCAACTATGTACTTATATAAGCATTCTAATGTTTACCAACAAACACCCCTACATTTTGCACACTGCACTGGACATACAGTATAACTCTCTCTCTCTCTCTCTCTCTCTCTCTCTCTCTCTCTCTCTCTAAAAAAACAATTACAATAAATGGTCTCTCACTCTCTCTATGTCCCCATAAGTCTCTCACAAACTCATGTGCACTCAATCAAACACAATGGCATACAAATAAAAATACACACACACACACACACACGCACACACACAATGTATCCAGACATCGGCCTCAAAGTAATTCCCCTCTCATGTCTCTGTCACCTTCAAATCAGATTAGCCCACATTAGCCCTGCCATCGTCACAGCCAGGCCTCGCTGCTCCCGAACACCACACTCTCAGTGAAATCACAGAACCCTGGCTGAGGCGAAATTCTCCAGTGAATTAATTAATCAACGTGTTTGAAACACTTTGTCAGTCCTCAGTTATTTCTGTTCTAAGGTCACAGAAGTTTTCAGCACTGTCATGGTGGCCGTGTAATCAGACACTGGAAATCACTTTTTATCCCACTATTCTGTTTGTTCTCCCCCACCCACCCTCTGAATGATCACCTGCATGCTCTTAGTCTCTTAGAGCTCAAAGTGTTTTTTTTATGTGGCTGGTAATTGTTGTTATGTCATAGTGATAACTAAGTTATATCTCTGCTGCCCTCTGCTGTTTAAACACAAAACCATCAGTGACAGAAAGTCACTTCTGAAATATTTCATTGTTATCAATTTGTAATGGTATGTTGTATGTATTAAATATGGTTTATCAATCTAAATTGCTAAAAAGAGAGAGATAGATGACATTTCTTAAATTGAACATTGTATGGTATTTAAAACCTTGAAATAGGCTAGTATCACAGTATTCTTGAACACATTTCCGATAAATCATTGATCACAGATTGAGTTCTTGATTTAAAGATTAACATTTTCTAGTATGTATGATAAAAGGAAACGTAACATATTTTTCAGTTTATCGTTTTCACTGCTACAGGATATGGAACATTTGGACTGAAATTACTTTCAATTCTTCAACTACAGGAAGCAGATTTTCCTTGCTTTAGAATTTCTCGATAATTTAATCATCATAAAATGTCTAATGGAAAGGACTTTGTATGGAATTCCTTATCATTTGAGTCCCAAAGTGAGTGAACTGACTTTGCCCCTGTGTTTACCTCAGACTCCCTATTTCAATAGTGTTGTTGCCTGCCGTGGTGTCTGGCAGAACAGATTGTGAGGTCCAGATTGACAGTCACACCTCCTGGTAGTTACTATAATCAAGTTGATTATGTCTCACACTGACAAGCCTTGTGCAGTATTTTTTAATTTGCTCATTTTTTAATACATTCTCTCCCTCTCTCTCCACAGAAGAGCCAAAGCTGGTACAACGTAAGTAATGTTTTGTTTTTATTCATTTTATCAACATAAACTGTGTGACTTTATGTGTCTTTTATGGGTGTCGGTGTGTGATTTCTGTTTTTTACATCATGTGTGGAAATTCCTGGATTTTTCCTTGACCCAGTTTACTGAAGCAGCAAATGGCTATTGTGGGCAACTGGTCCTAGAGACAGATGGATCTTTCTCATGTAGGAAAGCAAGATAATGGTAATTACACTCTATGGCAGGGGTGTCAAACATTCAGCCCATGGGCCAGAACCGGCCCACCAGAGGGTACAGTCCGGCCCGCAGGGCCCGAATTTGCGAATCTAATCATGGTGAGGAATACTACATTTTTCAGTTCCAGATACATGTGACAAAATGCTTTGTGCCTTTATAGATCCAAGGGATCTGTAATTTGTAATGCACACATATACATTTAGACATAATATTGTTGAAATTGCAATTTTTTTCTCATAAATGTTCAGGTTCTTAATATGTCTTGTAAAAAGATACTTCATTAAATGTAAAACAAAGGGAAAATTTTGGAGTTCCTGTTGTTTATAGTTTATTATGTTATTATTTTACTGGTCCGGCCCACTTGAGATCAAATTGCGCGGTATGTGGCCCCTGAAGTAAAATAAGTTTGACACCCCTGCTCTAGGGCTGTAGATATCATGAATAAAAATTGTACCAAAGTTCATTTTTGAAAGTGTACACTCTGTGCAGACCCGGCTAAGCCAAGGCAGTGCAGTTTTGTAAAGAACCACAAGATGGGGTGCTAACACTGATTCTAACCAAAGCATAATTGTAGTTACCCACGGATCAAATATTTTGAAACCAATTTAAAATGAAATAATATTTGCTGTATTACCTAAACCCACAGTGTCAAATATGACAACAAATGGCCAAATAATAGTTTCTCCAACTATGTCTTTATTGGACTATTTTGTCCTGATCTGTGTTGTTTCCAATTAAATGTTTTATTCCCTGTGTGTGCACTCTCCCCTTTTCTCCGTGTAGCATGAAAGACAGCACATCCTGAGAGTAAGCATGATTTGTATTCTTGTGCAACCCTGAAAATCTTCCTGTCTCTCTTGCGTTGCGTCTTGGTTTCTCTGAGCAGCAGGATGATAATATTTCGCCTGCCTGTCTCTCAGTCCATTGACTTCCCTCAGTGCTGTTACCACCAGATAGCGAAGCCACACTCATACAACACTGACATGTCGTATGTCACAGATACAAGACATACAGTATATTAGCCCTTTGTCAAAATGAAATTCTTATTGTTTTAATTACACTGCGATTCCTGACTAATGCTCTGCTCTTATTTGACGTTTCATAAATTGTAATGGAGACACTGTATTTTAGAGGGTCCCTCATATGTGGTCGAATGCCTGACACCAGGCAAACTTCTAAATCTGGTACGCAACAGGTGGCAACAAGTGCACTGTTTCTCACAGTACTAAACACGTCAACAACCCATCACAGAGCCTCTGGACAGGCCGAGAATGCCTTTGAACAACAGGGGACTTGAGCGTAAAGCTTTAGGTCTCAGCATGCTTCCCTCCTGTCCAGTTTCCCATGTCCCAACAAACATGGACACAGGGACACTTGGCCTGTAGGGATAAGGAATGAGAATCAAATTTAAATATATAGTAAATGCTGAAAGACTCTACTGGCCCTATGTTTTATAATAACTCTCTGACACTGTTAACATCTAACATACATAAATGGCATGTTTAGTTTAACATACAACTGCTTACAGCACCAAGAAATCAGGGCCACATGTACCTTCCATCCAATACACTGTGACTATACTGTGCAAACTATAATCTTAAAAGACTGATCTGTTGATAATGTTATATTGTCCTCAAACATAATTGAAAGACCATGAATTTATCCTGCTACTTAATATATTATTTATTTTATTCCTCTGTGCCATAGAAATGCACTGTCATCAAAAAACTACTTAAGGAAACACACCAGCAACATGTTTCTGTTTCTCTATGAACATATTGTACATTCTGTGGGTTTTTTTTTGTTTTTTTTTTAACTCAATCCCAGATATAACATCCTGCTACCGGAAGTACTTGCTGCTGTGGAGTAGCATGTGTATTGTGTACAGCTGAAAATAGTCCCCAACAAATACACTTACTTTAGTTGGGGTAATATTTACTAAGTTTAATATAATAAACTTAATTGGGATAATTGGCAAATAAAATTAGCAAATATTGAAGTTATTTAATAATGTAAGGTAATAGTGCAGCAATTCTGAAAATAATAAAGCATCACCCTCCACACTGTTAATCACAGATAGTACCATCTATTTGTTTTCATAGTTTTTTTAACAGATAATAAAAATGTAGCTTCATTCATTGAAACAAAAATCTGGCAAGTGGTTTAAAGTAAATCACCTGCTTTCAATGCAGCTTACAACACTTTTGTTGTGGTGTGTTGTGTTGAAAACATTTTTTTTTTTTGCTTTTTTACTTTATGTAATTTGCAGTTTGAAGAATTTCCTTTTACCATCACACGGTGGTCATTATAGTGAATATACCTTTTGTAATGCAACCTTAAAAGGAACCGTGGCCACTGAATGAAGCATTGAACCGTACTTCGCTCATAAAATGGCTCCTGATAACTTGAATACGCATGCAATGGACAAGAAAGCACAGTCAAAAAGGTGAATTAGTTTAATCTGAAATTAAATTGATTTAAGTTGGATTTGAACCTATGGATCACACGGATGGCACATTTGCATGGAAGAGTAAAGGAGACTGAATGCTTGGTTTGTCATTGTGTGCACCTCCACATGGCAATGATGTCCTCCCATGGCAATGAAGCTACTGTGATTTAAAATATATCCGTCCAAATGTGAGTTCTGAGCCTGTTGGAGTTATGCACAGTGTCCATCTTACATCAATGTTAAGTTGCTGTTATTTCACTTTGCTTTTCCAAATATTTGTCAAAATGCTACCATGGCAACTTAACCAAACCAAATGCTAAGTTCTCGGCCTCAGCTGGAAACTATGGGCGTATTTCCTGCTTGCTGGCAGTATTTATTTGCAAGTGACATCCTTTGAAAACAAGGCTGCAAATGGCAAACTTTTCAAGGCGCCCTCATACTGTGATATAGGAATCATGTAAGTTAAACTCTGCAACAATCGAAAAGACAGTATGTACCATTGCATTAAAACGTTGCTCATATGGTCGACTCTGATCAATACACATGCGCCCACATACCTCATCTGACTTCATCAAACAGTGTAGGACAATGAGATTGTGTGCACTTAAATTCCTCCCTGGTTTACTGTACCAGTCTCCTCCATCCCCTAATGTTTGTCCAGCAAGTTAATCGTTAACTAAATCCATAAAATGTGAGTGTCTCCACCACATCACCAGTTTCATACTGTCACCTGAACACTGGATGCTGCATCAGGCTCAATAGCCTCTTTCTTTCTTTTTCATTATAGTGTAGAAAAGTTGTGGAAAGGGCTGTAAACAAACGATTAAAGTTTCGAAGAATAAAATGCACTGGTTGTGGTTTTTAGCAGAAGAGCCCCAATCCTGCTGGAATTTTATCCACATGATGTAAAGGCATTCTCAGTGTGGGTAAAACTGTTTTCTAAGAAGACTGCCATTTACTTTCCAAGACACATCTGTTTCTTCCTGCCTCAGTATGTCTTTTCAGTGTCTGTTAACAGTATTCGCTAACAGTTCAGGAGAAAAGTGGAAATTACTGAATAAATGTTGAGTTGGTTGCACATTTGCCTCGTCCACGGGGAGTCAACAAAATACAAGCTTTAGTAACACAGTTTTTACTGCTGCTGAGACCTCCATCAGCGTGCCCACATTTTAACTTTTGAAATTCTCTCAGTTAAGAATAGTGTGCACGTATGCACATTGATTGTTTGGTCAGCTCTGCCAAAATATGAGCTTCCATCTCTGCATCAGCTGAGGAGGGTAATACAGGCTGATCAGTAGCTTCAAATCACCATTGATCAGCACTTTTCACACAGTGAGTTGGATCTTGTCATATAGTAAATCAATGACTGGATGAAAGACAAGCAAAGTGATGTGTACACTAACTACTGGCCTGCAAGTCCAGTGAAGACCATCTCAAGATTGATAGTGTTGTTTTGCAAGCAAAGGTAACTGGAGGTTATGCTCACATCTGTTTTCTGTAACCCGATCACTTGGAACTGACAGCAAGACTCAAAACATACCTCAACTCCAAATGTCCATTCCCCCCTTTATTCTGCACAGTTTTCTTTCTTTTTCACTCCATCATGTTTGTATTAGCCCCTCTCTCTGCAAAGTAAACATGCTCCATTCTTGGCTGGTCAAAAACAGGGCAATTACAAGGCTCTCAGACTTTGACAGCAACACACACAGAGAGAGAGAGAGAGAGAGCTCACACTCTTAACTATGAGGAGTACACAGAAAAAAAGGAAAGAGCTACTGGCATGATAATAAAGGACTTGTTGGCTGGGGTTACTAGAGGGCAATGGCCGTAACTTCTCTCCCTGTGTGCGTGTGAAAGGAAGCGAGAGAGAGCCACAGAACGACAGAGCGAGACGAGGATCATGTGGCTGGAGTTCGCTGTGTCCACCACTCAACGCTGAAGGGGAGCAGCACCCAAACTGCTGCACACGCCAGCGCTGTTTACTCTTATTCTCTTAATCTGCTGTGATTGACAAGATAAAGAAGGAGACAATTTTGGACAACTTAGTTTCACCCCACAAGGGTCGGACACTATGAATGTGGATTTGGATGAGGATTGTACAATGTCCGAATGGGAGGCTGTGTTGGAGCTGGACGAGGCGTTGGCAGGTTGGCTTCTGCAAGGTCCAGCGAGAGGGGAGTGGGGTTGGGAGTGGGGCTGGGCTGCCTCGGACCTGCGGGACCTCGAGTGGGACACTGAGGACGTCCCTGCTGTAAGTCGTCCTCTGCTTGTAAGCTCAAATCAGAAGGAGGGAATGTACGGAGGTTGTGTGCTGTTGGCAGCATAGCTCTGTAGAACTTCAACTGGTTTGCTTCTGAGTCATAGCTATTTAAATTCTCCCAGAGCTCATAGGCCTGTTGTTTCGAGCGATTCTCGGGATACTGTGTGAGAAACTTGATGTGTAAACACGGTTTGCTGTTTCTGATGATCAGCAGTAACTACTAACAGATTTCAGAGTTGTCAGTCAGATGATTTCAGTTTACTTTTCCTCATCCAAACGTTTTTTTCTCATCAGTGTGTCAAAGCAGCAAGAGATCCTCCAAAACAATATTTGAGAGAAAGCAGTTGTAATGATTTTTAATGTGTACAAGCTGTTCTTTTCCCACCAGCTCAGGGCCAAAGAAGTGTGTTCCTTTTTTTCTTTTGTCTCAGTATACCTCATGTTACTCTATTGGCAGCTATTGTTTCCTGGAGCTTTCCTGTTGAAGGAAAGCATCTGGCACGGACAGTGAGAACCCTCACTTTGCCACACATTTGCGGACTTCACTCATTGCAGGCTTGCTCTGCAAATAATCAAGTGTGCTTAAGCCCAGCAAAAGTGTAAATATGATGATGTTAAATATCCACTGCTGGCAAAAGACTGTGTTAATCAATTCACTGTATAACTGTCATGGTTATTTTTGAGTTTTTTTCAGTTGTCCTTCCCTCATCAGTAAACAAAAGCCTTATTGTCAGAAAGATGCTGGTTTGTAAAGCAAATCAAAGAATGCGATTTGTTATGCAGTAAATGCTCAACAGCATGTGTACTGAATGATCTGCTGCAGGCTGACATTTGAACTTACTCTTTATTCTGCTATTAGGTATCATTAATGACTTCCGATAACTCTGGCCACACGTGTCTGCTTGCCTTTTACCATGCATTCATTGCCAGCGCTTGTCAAAATTCCTCACTGAATCAAAAAGACATTGGAGCTATGGTTGGGTCATTTCACGTGCTCTTTGAAACAAATAACCTCATATGCGTGACAGAGACGACATTTGTGAATGAGCACGTCACAGAGCATGAAGCGCATGCTTGTGTGTATGTGTGTGGGTCATAAGGTCCATTAACTCTGCATGTCACTGCAGGTGCTGAGCCCAACATACAAGCAGCGCAATGAGGACTTTAGGAAACTCTTCAAGCAGCTTCCCGACACAGAGAGACTCATTGTGGGTGAGTGGACACACTGGGACAGCGTGCCTGCCTACTTGTTAATAATTAGAAAATGATCAGTCAGACACACAGATACTGGACATTCCTAGAGATGAAGATACTATCATGGTTGTTAATATGTCTGTATTAGCTTCACTGACAGTGTTAAAAAAAAACAATACCTCATTTTCCAGACACCATTTCCTGCTTATTCTGTATAAACTTAGATTAGCAGATTATACTATAAATTGCACTTTGCCATAGAGATTGAATGTAATCTATATCTGAAATTCTATTAACATAAAACTTCACCAACACAAAGAAGAGAGACGTGACAGTGAAGTGAGGGCTATTAAATGAACTCTTTCCATGTCAGTGGTCACATTTGAGTGAATAATAGCACACTGTTATGTCAAAATGGTTTATTCATCATTTCATGCTTTTAGTGATGATTTTTTTTTTCACAGTGATGTATTTAGTAAATGAATGTCATACAGTATATCATCAGCAGGTCTAGTGATATTCTTGATTTTGTGTTTTCCTCATGTTTCAGACTACTCCTGTGCTCTTCAACGTGACATCCTCCTGCAGGGACGACTCTACCTCTCTGAAAACTGGATTTGTTTCTATAGCAACATCTTCCGCTGGGAAACACTGGTGTGCACGCTTATGTTCTGCATTCTGTTGTTTTTAATATTGGCAATTCTGGGTCGTTGTTTGAGTTGGAATTTGCCAGTGCAGATTTAATTGTATGAATTTGCTTTTGGTTGTTTCATGCAGCTAACAGTTCGGCTAAAGGACATCTGCTCAATGACGAAAGAGAAGACTGCCCGCCTCATTCCCAATGCCATCCAGGTCTGCACAGATACTGAGAAGGTAAAACATACAGATTCAGTCAATTTAGACATTTACAATAGAATATAATAGGGATTTTTGGGATGTGCAGGAGAAGTCTTTACACAACAGTCCAAATCTATCATAAACAGATCTTGGCAAAACAAATAATGCAATTATGGATTGAAATGAATGTTGTGCATGTCATAATAAAAGCTAAAAGTAGTGACAGTTGTTTTTTTTTGGCTGTGTAGTGAATTAATATTTGATATTACTTTTTGAAATACTCAAAGTGCCTTTAATTTCCAGTTCAGTTCTGTGGTGAGTGAGTGCAGACGGGACTGTCTCTTATTTTTCACAGCACTTTTTCACCTCATTTGGAGCCAGGGACAGGACATACATGATGATGTTCAGACTGTGGCAGAATGCACTGTTGGACAAGGTGAGTGGGTCTGATCTGTGTCATGTCGGCCGATCATATGGAAACAGTTTTGCTCTGCAGTATTTTTCAGCCTTTTGTTCGGTGTATTCTTCCTGCAGCCTCTGTGCCCCAAAGAACTGTGGCACTTTGTCCATCAGTGCTATGGCAACGAGCTTGGCCTAACCAGTGACGACGAGGACTATGTTCCCCCAGATGATGACTTCAACACAATGGGGTGGGTGTGGTTATTTTGCATCATCAGTCACTTAGGCTACCACTGTATACATTTTTCACTAGATTACTAATTTTTCCAAATTACAAAATACATTGGGAGCCTGGTAGAAGCTTTGGTTGTACTGTTATTTTAACTTAGTGTTTAACAACTGGTTTGGGGGCTGACTTTTTAGAAGGCTTAAAAAAATCTGCTCTGCTCAGTCTCTTACCACTATACTCTCTCTCTGTGCATTTGTTTTGGCAAAATCAATGCATAGTCAGGATTAGATTGTACTAACATTTTTTTTTAACATTTTGCAGTTTGTACTAAATGTACTGTGGCCCCTAAAACTGTAAGCTCCAAAACTTGTGACGGTAGCCTTGTAAATTTTTCCATGTATTGTATATCAGCTTGTTTCAAGACTTCCTAGTGAATGTGCGTCCTTTGGCCACTGGTGATAGAATCTCACTTCCCCGACAGTCACACTGGATTCATGAGCAGCATGCCAGCATCATGACATTACTTGGTTTTCATTTAGGCACACATGTTTACATCAGAGCAGCTGCACTTCCCACGTGAGACCAGCATCTTGCATTTGTCCCACAGCAAAATAGACAGTGAAAATAATCTCTCGTTACTAGTTTCAGTGTCTGTATGTCTCCTGTTACAAATTCAACACATCTTGTACTTACTAAAAAGTGTAAAAGGTGTTTTGTTTTGTTTTTGGTAATCTTCAAAGGCAAGCCTTTTGTTTGTGTGCGTAAAGCAATGCTCTACAACTGTTGGCAATATTTATCTATTATCTAATATTTATCTACTATTCATCTATTTGAAAAAGTGATTTATCATTTGACAATAAGTCTTATTATTGAGGTGAATGTTGTATGGGCCCTGAAAAGTGGTTATATTGTGATTGTGAATTTCTAGCAGGTCAGATGACTTATGTCAGTGCCGGGTCTGAACAAGTTCTTCAGCACACATTAGTAATCTGATGAAAACGGGGGCAAATCTCAGCATAAAAGATAATTGTATACAATATTTTAGCAAAGTTTTGCAGCGATGAGAGATAAATGGAGATGAGATGAGTCATTTTCTTACTTCTGTTACTCTCTTCGCTGGTGCCTTCAGGTTCAGTGAGGAGATTCCCAATGAAGAGAATGAGATCAACACTGACAACTTGTCTAAGAGCAGTACTGAGGCCAAACCTGAAGGAAGCCCTCCTCTGCTCCACAAGAAGATCATTCCTAACAGCACCATCCCCAGCCCAGGCAACCATGACACACACATTACAGTAAGTTACATCTGGCACACATTGTTAGTTACATACACTTTTACGCTGCAGACGGCACAGGTGAAATGACATACAGCATCTCCCTGCATTTCCCTACATATGCTGAACAACATTTAGCAAAGAAACATTATTTAAGTGTTTAATGTCTGTTTTCTTATTTTGCCCAGTTTCACCTCCCAGCAGAAGAGTATGCAGACTGCCTGCCAGATGGTGAGCTGCTGACCGTGCCACTGGTGGTGGAAGAGAAGAACAGTGATACCAGCAGGCCTGGTGGTGTTGTGCCCTCACCCTCACTTGACTTCAACGACAATGAGGACCTCCCCACTGAGCTCAGTGACTCGTCAGAAACACATGACGAAGGTAACTGCACAGAGCGCTATAGAAGTTTTACCACTTAGAACTGAAAGACATACATTTAGCGGCCATTTTATTAGGTACATAGGACACCTAACAAAATTGCAGGTGTAGTACTCACCATGACATTCAGAGATGGTCTCCTACTTATCTTTTGTTATTTGGGTTACTGTTGCAAATTACTGTTGCCTTTTCAAACCAGTCTGGACATTTTCTTTTAACTTTGGCATTAACAAATCATTTCCACCCAGACTACTGAAATGCTCACTGGATATTTTCTTTTTCTTACAACATTATTTGTGAACCTCTCTTCTCCGTTCTGATGCTTGGTTTGAACTTTAGCAGGTCGTCGTAACTATGTCCACGTTTGTACAGGTATACTTAATACTGTGGCCGGTGCAACAAGGGAAGAAATCTCTGACGTTTACAGTATCTGACTCTTGTCTTATTGTCTTTCCGTGGTGTAAAGGTGAAGTACAGGCTTTCCACGAGGATCTGAATGGCAGGCAACACATAAACGAGATCTACAAGTTCAGTGTGGACAAGCTCTATGACATCCTTTTCACTGAGTCGCAGTTCATGAATGACTTCATGGAACAGAGGCGGTTTTCAGGTTTGTATTTGTACTGTTGCTGCATCTGTCCTCTGTGGAGGAATGTGTTCCTCTGCAGTGGTAATCAATGGTCCTGTTTTGTCATTTTGTGCTTTAGATGTGGTCTACCACCCATGGAAGAAAGAGGAGGCTGGAAACCAGAGCAGAGAGATCATGTACACCATCTCTCTGTCCAACCCTCTGGCCCCTAAAACAGCCACGGTCACAGAGACACAGGTACAGTCCATAGGAGAATCATTTCTAATAGTTAATTTGTTTCAAAGGGCAAACGTGATTTTTTACGGACAGAAAAACAAACCACAATCCCTGTCATTTGTCAGACTTTGTACAAAGCCAGTCAGGAGAGTGAGTGTTACATCATCGATGCTGAGGTCGTCACACATGACGTTCCTTACCATGATTACTTCTACACTCTGAACCGCTACATGCTCACCAGGGTAGCCAAGAATAAATGTCGGTTACGGTGAGTAATACTTGGGCAAATATGCACTGCACATACTGTACCTGCAAGACATAGAATATTAATGTGTCTGTCACCAGTTTTCATATCTTTTATCCCATCGTTTGAAATTAATGTAAGATTTTTTCTTTTGTTTTTTTGTATTTGGTTTTTATTACATTGATTTAGTTGTATTACTGATTCTGAAAGCAGTCTCCAACACAGTACATCTAAAACTGAAACTTTTACTGTGTCTATATCTCAGGGTATCGACAGAGCTGCGATACAGAAAACAGCCATGGGGGTTGGTGAAAGGTTTCATAGAGAAAAACTTCTGGAGTGGACTAGAAGAAAACTTCCGCCATCTTGGTAATCCTGATTGTCCTAATATTTCATGAATTCAAATACGACAGCTTAATAATATTTTATAACAATAATCAATTCGTCCACAAACCATCGTAAGTCAGCAAAGATCACAAAGTATTCATATTTGAAAAACTGAAATTAGATAGATTTTAATCTATCTAAAAATGTTCTATTTCAGAAATTACTTAAATTAATCACTTATTAAAATAGTTCAAATTATGATAATGTCTTGTACCTTCAGAGTTGGAGCTCTCGAAGCTGGAGGAGATACAGATGGAGACACACCAGCTGTCACCGAAGGCCAAGGTGGTGAAAAACTCCACAGTTAGGCGGAAGAAGAGGGCACTTCCCCACATGCGCAGCCAGCATCTAGATGAGGCACTTAGCCCCGTTACCACGCCAACAGATGAAGATGTGATACAAAGGATCAATCAAGTGGCAGGATCCACACAGACCAGACACCAGAGTCCAGAACACCATCACCTGCCCGGAGGCCTTGCCCTGTACAGTGTCTCCAAACTGCTGCTCATCATCAGCTTTGTGTATGCAACAGATCACTCACACACACACACACACACACAATGTGACACATGCTGATATAAGCCACAGGGATACACACGTTTGTGT
Source organism: Brachirus orientalis (assembly GCA_016785285.1). Classification (NCBI taxonomy): domain Eukaryota; kingdom Metazoa; phylum Chordata; class Actinopteri; order Pleuronectiformes; family Soleidae; genus Brachirus; species Brachirus orientalis. The sequence goes on along the minus strand of JAFBJR010000147.1, from coordinate 1,178,995 downwards.
CGCATCATTATACGATCTGTCTTTCGTTGTATGATTTCATCCATATTTATAAGTTTTGCCTGGTTTGCAACTAAAAACATGTTGTTTTCTTTCTTCTCCTTTTATTGCCATCCATAGGATCTGTATAAGGTACATACAATATCTGATTAGTCAGCATAGCAAGATGCACCTTTTTAAAAGTGCACCCAACACATTTTGAATGGAATTCACATTTACATATCATGTAATTGAGGTCATTATGATTTACCAAAATGCAAATACTCATTCACTGACTTTCTACAGCTTGGTGCTGCTGGTGTTCCTCAACATGATGCTTTTCTACAAGCTGTGGATGCTGGAGTATTCTGCACAGTCTTTAACAACCTGGCAGGGTCTACGGCTACATGAAAGGTATATACTGTACGTATATACAACCACAGAGCTTTGTGCAGCTATTCTTCTTAGACTATTGACTTCCATTCATTTGGAGAGCCTAACCAAAGCCTTATCCCTATCCTTAACCAAACCAGTTGTTGTCTAACATTAATCTCAGCCTAATTCCAATCTTAGCCCTAAACGTAACCAGTTCCTCAGAAGTTAGTTAGTCTGCATCATTTGGACCAGGTTTTGGTGTCCATGAGGACTACTGCCTCTGATGAGGTCAGTGTTTATGCCAGTAAAGGTTCTAATGAAGTCAAAACTAATTTACAAAGCATGTTTACACTACTGAGGTTGACCAAAGTGCTGTACATAATTGCAATTACAATAAAATGGCAATAATATAAAACAATTCACGAGTAGGCAAAAGAAATATGGGAGTTTAGCTCAACTTGAATTGAATAACAAGGGAAAAACATACAAACAAATACAAGTACACACGCACATTAAAATATAAAGCATATTTGAACTGAAAAAAATCTGTATAAATTATATCTTTGTTAAAAAAAATTTTAAACTTTTTTTTTATTTTATGTATTTTTTATGTGCAAATCACAAATGCACATTCAAACATGTACAAAATGTTTTGGTCACAATATTGTGAGATCCAACATTGTTACACACACATTTACAGAGATACATGTGCAAATACACACCATTACACACAAAACTATATTTATCTGGCAACTGACATGTGTGACAGAGAAACAGAGCTTCTAAAATTACCTTGAATAGCTCTGGGCTCACTGAAACAATTTACCAAGCTGTCTCTCAAAGTGGAAGTCATGCATCAGTGGCTGCAGCCCAACTAACATGTGTGTTAATGGGTATGTTTGCGTATTTTCTCGCAGTAAACTGCCGCAGACGCAGATGGAGTGGGCCCAGCTCCTGGAGGCGCAGCAGCGTTACCATGACACCGAGCTGCAAAAGTGGAGGGAAATTATTAAGTCTTCAGTGCTGCTGCTAGACCAGGTATGTAGACACAAAGGCACTGTTCAAGCCATGGTGTTAACGTCTGTTTCAGTTGATCCGATCACAAGTGGACGGCTCTAAGTAATTGTGTTAATGCATTTACCACTACCCGCCCAAAAGTTCTGCAGCTCTTTGAGAAAATGTGCTTATTTGTTGTTTTTAAGGAAGTAAAGGAGTTTCTTTCTTGTTCCATGCATTAATATTCCTCTGCATGATTTTTCAGTTTTACCGAACAAGCTGACATGTTCATAATTGTTCTTGTTTCTCTTCTGCAGATGAAAGACTCTTTGTTAAACCTCCAGAGAGGCATTGGTTTGAGTGACTACAGCTCTGAGGCAGAGGAGAAGAGAAGTCACTATCACTAACACACCACCACAACAAGGCCATGAGGGCGTGCTGTGCAATTTAGGACCTGTTTTGTTTGTGAAACAGTACACAGGCAGCAGAAACACAGTGAAAAAGCGGGACCAATGGTGAGCTGGTCCAACAGAGACTAAGAGAGGAGCAGAGGGTAACCAGCACACAGAGGGTAATACACCCTTCCTAGAATAGGAAGTCATTGATAGAAAGCTCCCCCCATTACACACAGTAACTGAGGTGTCCCCAACATCACTGAGGCATTGTGGGAAGTTGTAAGTCTTGCATCTTCTCTGCGCTTGTGGGACAACCTTTTCCTTTTATTCTCTTTATGTCCAGGTGCATCCTACTGTAAGCCATGTCGACCAGGAGAGTGGCATAGAGAAAGAAGGAAAGCTACTGCATGCATTTAGACAACCTAGCTCCCCTCAGTCGCTGTTTATGTGGTCGAGTTCCAGTCTGTGTGTGTCAAAAAAAGAAGAACAGAAAAAGATGAGAGATCAAGGTTAAGGAAAGGGGGTCCTTTCAAGTCTTAATGGCTTTCTACACTCTCTCGACTGTTCCAAACCAATCGTCCCCTAGGTGTCCTCGCTGCAGCTTCCCTTTGATAAGCCTCCTGGCAATCAGAGTGCAGTATCTTCCCACAATCAAAAACAAGTCAAAGTATTGTAGTTGGAGGCTCCTTTGCTTGTTTGACCCTGGCCTGTATGGCCTCTGTCAGGGCTGGTTCCCTGCCATACTTCAGAAGTCAAATCTAAAGCTTGTGAAGACCTAAGCAAATGTTTTTAACTTCATACACTATTCGCGTGATCAGTTCCTCTGCCACAGTGTTAGATACCTTACACTGTGTTACTCCTCATTGTTCGAATGAAGTCGAATGTATTAGCCTGGACAAAATGACCAGACTTTGATCACAATTATTTTTCTTGTGAACAGCAAAGAGATGCTGCAGCCAGAGCAGTAGAGGGACCTGTGTTCTTACTTGTTTTATTACTAAACTGTGATTATATCTCTTTAAAAATGTTTCAAATTATAGAAAGAATTCTATGAATATATTTGAAATACATAAGAATATTTCATTATTTAATACATATATTTCAGAATATATAAACATTACCTATATTTATTGTTAATTTATGTACATAAAGAAATTATCAAATCTCTAGACCAGTTAAATAATTTCTAATTTCTAACAAAAAGTGCATGCCAGATATGTCTGTGACATGTCCAGTGTGCAAGTATGATTCTGCATTTGCGCGATTATATTCGCGCATGTGTGTGTGAGACTGTGTGTGTGTGAATGTGTGTGTGTGCGCACTGCTGTGTGCTGTAAAGTGTGACATTTTTACCATACCACACTTGTATATTTGTTTTTTGTTGTTGTTGTTGTTTTGGTTTTTTTTCTGGCTTCTGCAGCCAGACTGCCTTTTAATGCTATTGCATTTGGATGCTGCCTTGCATTAGTCCAACCAGGGTACAGTTTACAACTGAAGAGTTTTGTTCCAAAATGATGTATCCAGCATTCGGATGAAAAAAAAAAAAAAGCACACATGAACCTCTACATGTAAGGATTCATGTCACTTTTTGACATAATTAGCTGAAATTGATGGTTGACAAATGGAAGAAGATTCAAATTTTGAACATTAACATGAACTTGACAATGACAAATGGATATATATAACATTTTGGAGATGAACCCTTCCTCTGCCCTCTGTGAGTGACTCTTTGTCTGTGTCACCACTAAGTGGATTGACATCTCTTTGCTTGAAAAAAAAAAAAAAGAATAGTTTGATATTTTTAGAGATACATTTGTTTGTACGTCTACATGCTAAATGTGAAGCTACAAGCGGTTATTTAGCACAGGATGTCTTTTTTGCCATTTTCAGTCTGATTATTAACCATCCTAGTTCTGCTGCCCAGTATAATTTTTTTTAAATTAGGAAAACTGCTTACATACAGCTGGTAACCCACTGTGACATCACCCACTGGTTTGTGAATGCCACTTTGAAGCCATGAGTAATATTTTGACCAGTGCAAAACTGTATTTGGAAGAGTGGGGGTGCTGAGAGCTCATCCACTGCACATCCACCTATACTTGCAGCTACACATTCTATCGGACAGTATTGGCTGTGAATCGTCTAAATGAACATCCTGCTGTGTTTAAAATAACCTGAAACTCATCATGAAAATGTTTTATGTCACAAATCAAGTGAAAAGTAGGTTATTTTCCTCACAGACTTTAATACAAACTGATTGTATTGCAGCCAGGGGAGTCGTCCCCCTGGTGGTCATATAATAGAACAGAGGTTTCAGTCTCTGCCTTCATAGCAAGTTGATTCCCAGTGTTTTTCCTTTTTATGCTGGCCAGCTGTTTCCCCCCGTTTCTTTGTGCCCAGCTTAGCCGAGTAATGCCTATAGCTCTAGCTTCATATTTAATATGCAGTTATAGAAAAAAATCACAAAAAGAAAGAAAGTGTCTTTCCAAAACTGTCAAACTGTTGTTTTGAAAACCCCTTATTCAACCCAAATGATACTCTCCCTTGTTTTAAGTGTCTGTCTTGGATGCAATAAAAGCATGAGAATTAATGCAACTAAATTGAACCAAAAGAAATACGTAGAAATGTATCCTTCACAAATAGTCACATTGTTTTTAAATAAAGTATTTATCTTGTATGTCATGTATTATATGTACTGGATTAGGTATGGTAAAGAGCATCTCTTCAGTAGCTCTCAAGAGATGAGTTTGTTAACAGAGAACGAAATCACACTTCCAAAGTATGAAAAACCTCCTTGAGTTTAAAAAAAAAAAAAAAAAGGAAAGAGAAAGTGAAGCACTTTAAGGCCTTTCAGGTAAAGAATGATCAAGAGAAATAGCACTGGTTTAGTTTGGTGGTGAATGTGGGGATGAGGAGATAGTTAACTGGTGTGTTTCATTTCATTTAACAACTACACCAGGTACTTTACAACTTCCAAACTCTTGAAAACTGGATTGTAATCCTGCTGGTGAGTTACTGCTCTAAAACAGTTACATTTTCCTAAATTGAATATTAATGGGTTGATTTGAATCTTCCAGAATAAATCCCAAACAATGCAACTCCACTGTGAGGTCTGACACACTGTCCTGTATTTTCTAGGCCAAGGGAAGAGTGTGTGACTCGTATAAGGGAAATTTATCTTTAGTGAGTGTTGCTGAATGATTTGCTGACAAAGCTTCAGGACTGGACCCTTGCTGTTTCTGTGTATTACACTGGAAGGAGGTGATGTCATGATAACACATGGAAACCTTAAGACCTGAATGTGAATGGCTGGAAATGTTTTCTGTTTTATAGAAATCACTTTCACAATCCCAATGACACTGAAAGGTTATAGTGAAGTTGTGCTTCATGTATCTGATGGTACAAACATGTATTTATGAAATGATTTAAATGCTTTAAAGAGTTTGTTTTTAAGGTGTATAAAGATTTTTTTTTTAACATCTTAGATAGTTTGGAGGGAGATAATTAATCCCTCTTTCCACCAAGCTGTACAGTTAAGTTCAGTTTTCCACCTACATAATTATTTGTGTTTCTTTTGTCAACAGTTTGTGCTTGGTACTAAAATAACCAGTCCATACTGTCCCACTTTTTGGCACCCTTCTGTTGGGGCACATAGCACAGTGATGTCCCAGGGTGATTGGTTAACAGAAGAGAAATGTCACTTTTGAGTAATAGTGGGAATAAAGTAAAGAAAACAGAAAACTTGCCACATTTGTAAGTGGACCGAGCGTTACGAAACTGTCATCTGTTATGTTGTGTCACCATGCAGCAGTAACTCATGGAGATGTGTCACAACACTTTTAAACACTTGTTTAATTTGTTGGCGTGCTAGACTGTATTTTGCCAGTGTGATGTCACGGTACTTTACATGGATGCAAGCCAGATCGGGGTTTACTGTTCTTAACCCTACTGTGGCGAACTGAACTGCACTGCACTGCTTGGAAAAATGCAGCTTATCATTGGTAAAGTGGGTTTTACCTTTCAATTTAGGTTTGATGCCTGATTTTGAGCCTGTGTTTGTGTTTCACTGCGCTGTCAAGGCTGAGTGAAGTGGTTCACCATGATACACTTTTACACTGAACTGCAGTAAAACATGCATCCTCCTTAGTCCTATTCAAATATTTGTTCCAATAAACTCTCACAGCAGACCTGGATTCAATGTCCTCAGTCTCCACAATTATACAATGCGCTTGTTTTAACTGAATGTATTTATACATTTTGCCATCATCATTCTCTTTTAAATTCCATGTTTGTCAATTTCACCAGCAATTTTCTTTTAAGCAAATCAAGTATTTATTCCGTTTTTTTCCTGTTCTTGTGTGCACTCACACAGTTAACTTGCTGTCACAGTTAAGATGCTGTCATTTGTGGCACCACGGTGAACTCAGAGTTCTTAGATGCTACTATGTTGACAATTAACGAATTGAACCCTTCAGTGACTGTATTCATTGGCATCTGTCCTGCCACCACAGAGCCAGAAACACAATAGTGCCACTCATGCAACAACAGTACTATAGGAACAGCCGTGGCTCAGACACACACAACCTCCTTATGAATGACCACTGATCAAACCCATAACAGATGCTCTTCTTCAGTCGTGTCTTCACCTGGTGTAGTTTCTATTCAGCAAGAATTCTACTGTATGTTGATTTTTTTGTTTGTTTGTTTGTTTGTTTAATGTTTTGATCTCTTTAGAGAGACTTTTTAGTGAACTTTATACATGAGATAAATATACTGTAAGTATATGTTATGTGTATAATGCAGTGTGCACACCACACACACTGACAAACGAATCCAACCTGCGCTGCGCGCGGGGTTTGATTTGCCGATGACTTTGCCTCATATAGAATGAAGATAAAAGTGGCTTCCTGGTACATGTGAAGTAAAGACTGCAAGTATGAATAAAAGTATTGAACAGAAAGTGTTGCCTTTGAGACTCGACATTTTACTTATTTATTTATTATGACTTGTTTCCTTGTTTCATTCTACTTGGTAGTTCAGTCACAGTGAGATGCTTTCATATACTGTATATACACTATATATATATATATATTTACAGCAAGTACATTTGTCCTTTAAGACCTGCAACACATCAGGATACTTTACAGTAGAGTAATACAGAGAAAGCACCATGCAATATTAATCTGTTACTGCACTTTAATAAAATAAAATAAAAAAGGCAATAAAATATTGATGTTGCATAGTGAAAGCATTGTTGCTTTATTTGGAGCGATAGCCAGTACTGTAGCTCTTCATAGCTTCTCATAGTTTAATGTAAGAGCCATCTCCACATAGTATTGCAATGACTTTCTGTACTCTCTTTAATCACTGCTTTGATTATTAATTACCTATATTTCTCTTACTTGATAACTTTATGTGAAAGTTATTATTTACGTGTATAATCCATTTTCACTGAAAGTGAAGAATCAGCACCACCACTAGAGCTCCCTGTGTGTTTCTGTTATTATTTTTATTTATACATTTTAAGGAACACGAATACAAAAATGTCAAAATAGACCAAAATAGCAAAATAACCAAACAATCTAGATTTACAATGCTGCTTATTGTTTACTGCTTTACTGTGTTTTAGGGGATGATTTTTTTTTTTTTTTTGAATGTGTCAAACATTCCTCAGTGTCTTGACGACAGTATTCAGTGTGATGTAAAAGCAATTTGCTGTAAATAGGACAGATACAAAGTGGGTTTTCCACAATGTAGATGAAGAGATAGACCGATTGAAAGCTGTATTGTACTTGTATTGAATACACTGAGGTGGCTGTGCCAGACACTGCAATTATTTTTGATGATGTGATCATACAATTCTATGCATTTGAACCTGCAAAGACATAGGTCAAGACATGACTAACATAATAATTCATCAGAAAAAAGTTAAAATAAAAGCAGTGAGATATAAGAGTTCTGTATGTTCTACTAATTGGAATTTAGAAATACTAAAAACAAGGGGTTAATTCTAAAAAAAATGCTCATAATTTTGTATTGATTTTATTTAATGATATATATATAATGTTGCACTGTACACTCTGTGTCCTCCGGTTATTCTTATCTATTTTCTCCACAGGTTCACTCTGATTACTGTAGAATCTTCTTTACCCTGCTCCTACATGGTGTCTTTAAATCCTTCATGGTTATAAAACACCACTCTTTTGCTACCGAGACGGACATAAACCTTCCCCTGAAGATTGGAAGAGGATGGGTGAGGTCGACGCGTCACTGCCATGAATCAAGGGGGATGGGACAGCGTTACCCTGTTGGCCTCTCGCATCCAATCAAGGCTGAGTCTGAATTTCCACAGCGGTGGATGTGGATGTGGATGTGGATGTGACTGACTCCCCACTTTCTCGTCGTGCCTGATCGCAGAGGGCGGAGCTCCGCTGCTGCGGTTGACAGCTGCGAAACAGAAAATGTATAGCGCATAAAAGCTCTGGGAAAACCATGCCGCTCCAAGGCAACCACGCCATCACACGGAATGAGATGCAGCATGGCCCCGTGTAGCGCGAGAGTGCCCTCGTAACTCTGGGCCAATTGGAGAACGACAAAAATAGAAATTAATTAAAGGAAAAAAATAACAAGCTTTTATTGCGCAGGTATTCCTGGAATCTGTGGAGGGCATGCACCGTGCGTTCTCCTTCCCGGTGACTGTGGAGCGCAGTCGGACCAAGGAGCGCCTGGAGGCGAGTCTGGCCGGGCTGTGTGAGCTGGAGCTCCGCAAGCAGAGGCAGGAGTGTCTCGTGCTGGGAGCGCTGTCTCTGGGGGAGCCGCTGTCCCAGCACAGATCCACAGGAGAGCTGGCGTGTTTCAGCAGCTGGGGACAGGAAAACTTGACACTCAGGCGTCAACTGGTAAGAACTTAATGTTGAGCGTCAGTTGTTGTCTGGAGTCCAGCATGTTTACTTCACACCATCGTCTTACCCCACCCTGTGGTGATGAACCCTACTTTACCCCCTTTGCACCATGTGTCACTGGCGCCCTACATAGTTTTGAATACCTAAGCGTATCCTCATTATGATCTGCTTGACCGTTGCGTGGACTCTTGGTGCGGGCTGCGCCCTTTGTGGGGATGTGACCTCTCTCTGCAAAAAAAGTAACTCAACTTGATTAATAGGCTCCTTCTCTGAAAGGATGTGGTGCGTCTCTGCGCTTCAGGCTGAGATTTATGCCTTTGGGTAACGAAATCAGGGGGTGGAGCAGCCGCTGTTTGTGGCACAAACCCACTATTTAATGGCCCATTGTTCCCTCATCACGGACTTTTGTAGCTTTTACTACTTAACAAGCTCTTATTTGTGCTCAGTGCACATCATAAAGGAATGAATTATTCCCTCTCCTTGGATGTTGCTGTTGCAGGCAACATTTTTATGTCATAATTATCTGCGCTTTTCTTGGTCGGAGCTCAATCCAAGTTGCGACCTATACGTTCCAGTGAGGCGCAGCAGCGGTGCCAACATTAACATGAGAATGAAACAGTGGCTTGACCGAGATTAATGAAAGTTCATATATGAAAGCATTTTTTACATCAGCAGTTTTACACACCGGTGAGCAAACACTAAACTGGTTAGGTTTATTATAGTCTGTATTTTTACATTACAAACAATGTATGACTTAATTTTGGGGATCTGGGGGATTCGTTTTCTAGTGTTTCTGTTTGGCTGCAGCTTGTGCGCGAAGTGTCTCAACATTGCTACATAGGAAGCCATTATTAAAGAGGTGAAAAAAGAAATTAAATCAGCCGCCTCCTCTTCTCCCTCCTCATCCTCCTCCCTCCTTCCTTCCTTCTCCTCCGCCGGCGGCTCAACAATAGGCGCATATGGAGCAGAATACTAATGATGCCCGTCGAGGCCCCAGTGAGAGGTTAAAGCGCATAGGTGGCCTTGTGCACTGGCGTCACTTGGGTATTTGGCAAATATATGGGCACTATTTGTCTTTGTCCTTAATGAGTCTGAGCCATCAGAGCTCACACACTGGGTACATGAAACATGATCCTCAGAAAAGCAATTTAGAAGAAATACATTCGGGCCAAGTGCTTTTTACTGAGCCACGCGCACCAGTCTTAAATCCATATCCACTGGTGATGGTGGAGCTGTCAACGCGCTTCATCCACGCACATGACGGCGAACAGCAATATCCGAGGACAGCGGAAAAGTGACACGAGTTTGCCCTCAGGGGCCTTTTTCATTTCTGAGCAACGCGTCTACAGATCGATGTTTATTAACTGTTCTGCCCACCAGAACGTGTGAGTAATTACACGGGCGGAAATCCTGAGGGTATTTTTTCCCTGCAGGACTAAAAGTCTCAGATTGACTCACACACAATATCACTTCACAACATCTGAGCCATCTGAACATCATTTGACTTTCCATGAAAGGTGAAAGTCTCCAAAGCTGTAGAACAGCAGACCCGTGTGACTGTGACACTGTGTGCGTGGATGTCCGTGGAGCTGCCTTGAACATGAAGGTGGCCCCAGACAGACCTTTTCTACAGTGTGTGTGCGCGTGTGTGTGTGCTGATGGTGCTGACAGCTGTGGGACGCCACGCAGCAGCTGGGAAAGCATGAAGCTTTCACTTCCCTCTCCCTGCTGTGTGTGTGTGTGCGTGGGGACCTAAAACAGTCACATTATGGGGACCTGTCTTCCTTATGGGGACAAACATCAAATCTCCATAATGTAAATTACTACATTTTAAAGTGAAGACATGTTTTGTTTAAGTTAGGCTAGGGTTAGGGTTAGGTTAGTAATTATGGTTAAGGTTAGAGTAAGTCTCCAGGAAATTAATGTAAGTCAAAGAAAGGTCCTCTGAAGTCATGTTAACCAGTGTGTATGTGTGTGTATGTGTGTGTGTGTGTGTGTGTGTGTGTACACAAAAAATGAGAAGAAGAAGAATGAGATGAACTGTATATCATCCAAACTACATTCATGCTGTCATGTTATATTTAATCTCGTATCCAATATTATCAATTAACTCAGTGATAGACAAACTCAAAACCATCAATTGCTGTTTTGTTTTCCTTGTACAGCAGCACAGTATTAGGTGCATAACAAACTGTAAAAAATATATAAAATATCAAAACATGAACAGACGTAATGCAAAAAATAATGAATATTGAATAAATATTAGATTAAAATATAAGGACATGCACCACAGCTACACAGAGAATAAAGAATAAACTATGTATGATCCAATCAAAAACTATGAATATGTACATAGTTCAATTGCACAGTTTGTGCAATGTGAAGAAGGTGCAGGGATCATGATAAGCTTAGTTTATTTTTTATGATAAGTTAAATAATATAGACTAGATTCACAGAAAATTCAGCGTTAAACGATAAGGCATGTGTGTTTACAGGCACGGGGAATGGGTCTGTGTATGAAAGCATGCAAAATCTCCTGTGTTAGGCTTTGCTTTGTTTTATTATTGTTTTGTGCCTTTGCTGAGCCACTGGGTCATCATCGATCAGGTCGTGTGTCCTTGTGTCAAGACAGCGACACATCATTAGTGGAAGCACAAAGCACAGCGATGGTAGATCAGCCAAATGGATCACTAGGTGGTTTCCTCTGCTTTGTTCTGCCGCAACAGTGTGACCAAAAAAAAAAAATCTTTCCCTTCCTTGTGCACAGCGGTACTGGGAAAAATGAGCTTCTGAATACATGTCCACACAGAGAAACTAAGTCGTGCAGCGCACATATGCAAACTGCAGACAAACCATGAGAGACTCCAATGTGGTCCCTTAGATGTCAATCACAAGAGCGTTCAATTTAGCTGCCCTGCTTTGCAAGCAACGGTGTTGGAAGGACAGAGTCACAATTTGCTGATTAAGCCACTCACAATGATTATGTAAACACTCTGTGCCGCTGTGTGTATGTGTGTGTGTATGTGCAAATTAAACCTCAGTCTACATTAAAATGTGATTTAGGCCATTAAAAGAAACCATCAAAGTGTCCTTATGTGTGTGCACGTGTGTTTTCCGGCCTTCCACAGTCCTCCTCTGTGTGGACTCAGTCACAACTGTGCTTTAATTATAGAGGGTCCAGCAGTGCAGCTAGATGCCTCATGTGTGCTCTTCCATATATTCCTATGTCTTTCTCTGTGTGTTGCTCATTCAAGAACTAGTCTACACGTCAAAGTCCCCTTTTCCTTTTCTTGTAGACACATAACGGAATCACAAGCCTATTTCTTTTCCTTTATTCTCATATGCGCTTATCAGCTGCTGCCCATGATGTAACAGGTGATAACAGAAAGAAATCAATCCTAATGTTGTCCTGGATTCACCTGCAGGTCACTCTGTTTCGCTGGAAGCCGGTGTGTTGTACACCCACTGTGTAACAGCATCGTGTGTAGGTGAGGGTGGCTGCAATGTGTCCTCTGTCTTCCCCATCCCCCATCAGGCTCGAACAGTGGATGCAGTTAAACAGAAATGACATAGTGTGCAGTGTCAGGGAACCAGTAGGAGACTATTAATAATAGAGTGCAATCAAAGACCAGCCTGCACAATGCTCCCTGAAGCATCCCCTAAGCCACACTACCAAATGTCTAATTCTGTTTAATTGGTTGGGGTTTTTTCCCCCATTTTTATTGTGTTTCCTGCGGCACTATAATGTAATGAGTAGCACCATGGCTTCTTCAGTGTGTGTTCAGTTGCAGGCATGGCAAAAAAGAAGCAGCAAGCAATCAATTGTGTGGAACATCATCACTGATTAATTGATTTCCAATAGTCCCACCTCCTCCCAGTAATTTCTCAAGCCTGCACCACTACCTAAGACAAAGCTGGTCACTGTTTCTATTGATGCAGCTTCACTAATGCTTTGTTTATAGTAACACAATAAGCACCTTTGTCGAGACAAAAGAAATGACAGTGTTTGTGGTGAAGTTATGTAGGAAGCGTAGGTTAGGTTGGGTCAATTGCCTCTCAGCCGTATTTGCATTATGACCTCATTTAGTCTGCAGGACAAAGGAATCAGGGCTCAAGCACTGATTGGAGCAAATGACCACAAAGATCAAACCAAGGGAACATCAGTTTTCTCCCTTTAAAAGTCCAGTGTGTAAATTTAAGAGGGACTATTGGCAGAAGTATGTTTGTATAAGTGTATAACTTCAAAATATAAATGTTTGGTTTTTGTTGCCTTAGACTAAATAGAATAAATTTTATATGTAGAGAGCCTTGCTTTACAGAGACTGCCATTTTGTGCCTCCATGTTTCTACACCGGTTGTAACATCACCCATACAAATCTGAGCTCTTGTTTTGAACGTGACCTTGATCTTTTGACGTTTTGCAATTGGACTATGTTGCCTAGAAAACAGGCTCCTATTGGACAATATCAGCTGTCAGTCCCACTGGTGTCCACTCACTGTACCTCATTGTCTATTTTCCTCTAAATGGGTGCATAGTTTGCAAAACTGACATCATGCTCTATTGAAGAAGACCTAAAACTTTAACTTGTTTACTCCCTGTTACTGTTGTTAAAAATCCAGTTAGAAGTAGGGTCATTTTCCCATAGACTATTTGGGCAGAGGTCCTTTTGCAACTAGCGGAGTCGCCCCCCTGGTGGCTATGTCATATATTTTTGCTTTGATGTTGTCATCCCTCCAGGCTTGTTGTAGCTGTGGCTGTGAGGCTGCTCAGCAGTGTGACAAACTGTACTGCCTGGTGATTACCATCAGTAGGATCTCTCTACATTTCCACAGGCAGCAGTGTTAAATTGAGACAGACACACAGATGTGAGGAGACGTGCTTAGGAAGTGCAGGAGGTGCTCCATCATGACTGCCATAGAAAGTGTCACCTTATAACAAGAACATGTTCAACTTACAGTAATGATGTCTCTTAATGAGACTCAGTGTGTGTGTGTATCTGGAATTCCTTATGTTGTAGGGACCTAAATCTGGTTACACAGTCCCATTATGGGGACTTGTCTTCCTTATGGGGTCCCCACCAAATTTTAATTTGAAGGCATGTTTTGAGTTTAGGCTAAGGTTAGGGTTAGGTTAAGGTTAGGGTCAGGGTTAGGGCACTAGTAATTATGGTTAAAGTTAGAATAAGTCTCCAGGAAATGAATATGTCAATGGTATGAAGTCAGGGAAATCAGTGTGTGCGTGTTCCTGCAACTCTGTCTTTATTTTAAAAAATGGACTGAGACAATTACAGGGACGATAGATATACTGCAGATATAGATATAGATATCGATATACTTAATTATCTTCATTGGGAAATTTGTCTTGAGATCAAAAAGCCTATACCCATTAGCATACAATGTAACCACACTTGATTCTCAGTGGTTGAAGATATTTATTTTGGTCCCTTCAGAAATCCACCTTCTAGTGCATATTTAAAAAGAAAACAACATCATCCACTAATGAGGAAATTCATCATCATCATCATAGACGACACGAAAGACATCAAGCAATAGTAGTGTAGTATCATTACACACCAGGGTGTTTTCCTTTCTTAGCCTATTCAGCAGTGCAGTATTGTTAGGGACAAATGATGTGTGAACCCATTTTTTTTTTTTTTTGCCCATTTGAATAAATATAGTCAATAGCTGACCTGCACGTTAACAATACAAGTGTGTGTGTTGCATGGGTCTGTTATTTGTCACAGTTTGTGTTTGTGTTAGTATGTTTGTTTCCAAGCTGTATGTATGGAGAATATCAAGGCTGCACGATTAATTGCAATACAACCAAGTCCATTATCCGGTTCAAAAGAAACTGCAATTATTTGATAAAGATAAAATGTGTATTAAAAGAGCATTATGATGAGAGTTTGCAGTGTTGTATGCATTCAACGGCCCAAAAACTTGCTACTGAGATGAAAAATATGTTTTGTTTCATGGTACACTCCAAAAAATGTCAAATCCTAATGATTTTTAATATATTTTTCATGACAGTTAAGATACAAAAATGATAAGTCGTGCCAATTATCAATCAAATCGTGTTGCACTGTCAACTCTAGTATATGTCTGCATGTTTTTGTGTGTCTTTGCCCCCCACCACTTATAGGCCCATGAGAGAACCTACCCCTACCCTTCACTGACCTTTGAATTATTCATGACCAAACTGACTGCCGCCTCTCTAAGCTTACTTACGTAAGAGAGCCCACTGACAGATATGGGTTCTATAAAGATGCACTCCACATGTTTGTTTTAGTAAATAGTGAAGCAGCGTTTACATCTGAGGTGTGGCTTTATCTTTTTTGACATATTGCATGTTCTTATTTGGGTTTTTCTTTTTCATCCATGTTGACTGTGAGAAAAGTAGTAAAAAAATCCTTGCACAAACTGAAATGACAGTTGCTATCTAGTCATATTATTATGCTGATTGTGATGAATTATTATGATAAATTTTAGGCAAAATGGTGCCACAATTACAAATTGAATTATGCTTTCATCATGTAACATGTATTTTGTGGACTTTACATGTACAGTATAAATTGATCCTTAAATGAATCCTTTGTATTGTGATGGAGAAATAGTTGCAGCTCATTTATGCATAAACACAAAAGACTTGAAAATTTAACATCTTATGTCAACAGCCGTCTGATAATAATGAATGTCAAACACGGTAATCAGAGCAGGTGCAGCTGGAGAAACAAGCAGTAAAGGAGTCACACCTCTGTGTCTCCCGGTAGAATTTCAACCAACCATTCATCTAACAAAAGTCTATTTGGCTTTGTTGATGAAATCAATTACCCTCTATTAGGGCATTTCTTTACAACACAGTGCAATTAAACACACACATCAAGAAAGAACGTCTGAGTGTATGTGTGTGTACTTGTGTGTTACAGAGTGCCCTTCAAAGTTCCCCATGGGGCCTGATGCAGGCACTGGAACAGCAAGTGGGAGAGCTGAGGATTGACACAGAGGACGGCTGTTATGATGGAGTTCAGGGAGACACGGGCGACAGTCGACCAAGCTCTGGTACTTCCGCATCCTTTACTTTCCACATTCCTTTCAAAATGAGCACTTGGTATTTTCAACTTTTTGCATAAAACTCTTGCTCTTTACAACACAAGTCAAGTTTCTCTTTGTTTGGTGTAAGCTACCTGCACAGAGTTTGTAATTTTCCTCTGCTCTTATTGTTATTTTATGCTCCAGCTGCTTGTAATTTGGTTTCTATGTGCTGTTAGTGAAATGTGGTGAGACACCGTCTGCATGAAGCAGCATATTTTTAGACGACTGGAACAATCAGTGGGTTGTAATAAATGGGAGAGTCATCGCTTTCTCTCAGTCTCTTTCTCTCCCTCTCTCTGTAATTGCACGTAGGTTTCTATGAGTCAAGTGAGGGTCAGTCACCAAAAGGCAGATCTTGCTCCACTGAGCCCACAGAGACTGCCTCCTCCTGGAGTTACACCAATGAAAGGCCAAGGTCTGTGGGTAAGAAAAACTACACATACTATATACCCTCTGATTAAATCACGACATCCTTTATTCTATTCTCGTTCCTTTTATGAATTTTAAAAAACATGGTAGATTTATTATTCATCCGTGACTTGCGAGTGGTGACTGGCAAGGTTTAATTTAGGCTGTCACCAATGAAAACACACATATTATAATGTATACCTCAAGTTACAAAACCAGGAGGTGAAGGGCTAGCACAGGGTCATTTTGGAGTGTCTGAAGCCTTTTTAGCCAAAGAACAAGCTTTTAAGTAAAACAACAGGGTCACCTTCAACTGGACACTTTGACCCACTTTCTGTCACTACTGGCAGCACATGAATTTGTAATCATGACATACAGGTTGTATACTGTACATGCTGCCCTTTTTTCATAAACACCGCAAACAACCCCATTAAATGCAGCATATATATAATATGGTCTTGTATTTACTTAAATGCAACAGCTGCACTGGCTACGAAAAAAGAAAGGGCCACAATATCAACACACAGAGGGGAGTGACATCACTCTCTTCTCAAAATAGTAGTTCTCTTCTATGTATTTTCAAACTGATATCTTGTGATGCAGAATGTTCAACCAAAATAAGCTGATGATGATATTTATATATAGTTTCTAATGTAAATGCCCCATACTACTTGACATGTGCCAGTAAAGAAAATAATTCCTTCTGATATCAAGTGAAATCATTCTGTTTTATTGCTTGTTTTATTCCTATTTTTTGTTAATTTGCCCTATAGTTATTATACCTTGCAACACTGCTGTTTTCTGTCATTAGGCGACCCTGTCATGTTGAATGGAGAGGTGGATATGCAAGTTGGGCACACCACTCTACCCCGTTCTTTCTCTGCCCCTTACCCACCTCTGGAGGGCATAGCTGAGGAGGGCTCAGCAGTGGACTCCTGGCAGGTGGACCCCAGCACATCCAACCAAGCCTGGCAGCCCATGGAGGACCAGGTCACTGAGGAGGACTACCAGCAGGCTTTAAGAGTTGAGAACTACATCCTAAGTCTAATCCAGCGTCATACCCTCTCACCACGACCATGTCAGCCTCGCACCACCCTGAGCCCTGACCTCCCATATTGCAGTGCTTCTGGACACAACTCACTGCACAAGAGAACTTCTTCTCTTACGACAGAGCAACGCCTTCCCGACCTCCAGCTACGCCACCATATTGACCTTTTGGCAGACCCTAAGAGCCAGAGCTGGGGTTGTGATCAGCTAGAGGGGGAGGCCTGTGGAGGTGAGGCCCCATCTTTGGAGGAGGACTGCTATCTGGATCTGCCCTACCCCCAGTCCAGGCCACACTCGCTGGCCAGGAGACTACCATCACCTCTGCCCTCCCTGGAGTCCAAATGTGGTGTAGGGGCTCCTGACCTTTGTTGTGAACCCACATCCCCCCAGCATTATCTACATTTTCACCCCCCTATTCATCACAAGCACAATTTAGTAAGTGCTCAGTTTATTCCTGGACAAGCCTGCCACGCTCCTGTTCGCTCACCCAGACACTACAACCTAGAGCAGACTAAACCCAGGCGAGCGATTGTGTCTCCTGACCACCCCAACTCCAAGTCTAGAATCTCAAAGAAGAGCCACAATGAACGACAGAAATCCAAGAAATCAAGCAGTAAAACCAATCGATCCCAGTCAGAAAACAGTCTCCTGAGCCAGCGAGTGCTGCCTGAACGCAGGTACAGCACCACAGAGAGGCACCAAGGCAGAGAACAGAAGCAAGGCCAGGTCACTGGACCACAGGTTGGCAGTAACAGCCACAGCGTGTGTCAGCGCTGGTGCTCCAACCTGGAGCTCAGCCAGGATGAGGGGGAGACCCGTGCAGTGCAGGCACATAGACGACCAGCTCGAAAAGTTCACCATGGTCACTCGAGTCCCCATTCCCAAACGCAGGACTACCATCAGCAGCAGCAGCAAACTGAACGCTGGCACTCAGACCTTCAGGAGCGAGCACCTCTCTGTCAGGGAGAGGAGGGCTACGCTGGTCCTGCCCCCATCGAGTCTGAGTCCAGCATGAGTGAGGTGTATTCCCCAGCCTCAAGCTCGCTGTCCAGTGACTCAGATGAGAGTGGGGGGCTGGTCTGGCCACAGCAGCTGCCACCTCGCTTTGTTTCAACCTCATCCTCACCTTCGCCACAGGCCACAGCCAACATCCCCCCTCAACCTAAAGCCTTTGTCAAAATCAAAGCCTCTCATGCTCTCAAGAAGAAGATCCTCAGGTTCCGCTCAGGGTCCCTCAAAGTCATGACCACTGTATGAGGACAAACGGGTAACCAGTGGAGTTGAGCCATTTTCACAGCAACATTGTGGCTGTTACTTTTGGTTGCTGTCATAATGGAGGTCAACTACTGTCTACTCGGCCTACCTCTATTTACAGTATGTGTGTAGTGAGAGACATGATTAAAGGCCTGTTGTCTGCAGTGGTCTGACAGCCATGACTAATGCAGATTATCTTGCTATTATTAACTGATATGATGCCCAGGTAAACTCTGTTGACATGGATCACACTGACACTAAGTGACTTATTATGCTGCAAATTTTATTTTTTTTTATGTCTGTTTTCTTTTTTACAACTATAGATTTCTGGTCGATTAATTCTGACAGCATAAAGATGGCCAGACACAGCTCACATAACTGAGAAATACATTGTTCACCATTTTAAGTCTTGCTAAACACCACTTACTCACACACTGTCTACTGCTTTATCCTCCACATGAGGGTCAGGAGAGAGCTGGAGCCAATTCCAGATGGCACAGGGCAAAAGGCGGGGTAGACGCTGGACAGGTCTATCGCTGGGTCAACATATAGAGATGCACAGCTATTCACTCTCACATTCACACCTATGGGCAATTTAGAGTGTTCAGCTAACCTCTGCATGTGTTTTGGACTGTGGGAGGAAACCAGAGTACCTGGAGAAAATCAACGTACACACAGGGAGAACATGCAAGCTCCACACAGAAAGGCCCTTAGCCAACTCGGAATTCGAACCGGTGATCTTCTTGCTGTGAGGCAACAGTGCCAACAACTACTCTGCCATGTAAATATGTATGTTTTTTGTATATGCCCACATGTGGCCTTGTTTGGAATGAATGTAGTTTTTGAATAAAGGCAATGTCACTCTTGATTTTAATACATCAACACATTTTTATTGTACTTTTTAATTCTTATTCTTTTAAAATAATATGCCGATGAGGTCAAAAAGATCATACATTTACAGAAACAGAAGGCATTTATTTGATAAAATGGCTTGAGCTCAAATAACCTGTTTCATCTCTTCTGTTTCCTATTGTATCTGTATCTATTGACTTTGGGCTCTGTGAGACTATATCACACTGAAACAGTGACTGCAACTTTTGCACGTGGCTCCCTCTTGTGGTGTATGGTTGAACTTCTACAACAAAACGTGGCTGTCTTTCTGTGATCACTGGTAAAATTACATGTTTGTCATCAAATCTCTGAGTGCAAGTGTCTTTACAAGAAAAACTATTACTCATTGTTAACTGCATGATACTACAGGTTCCAATTCAGTATCAAATGTCAGGAAAAACCCAAAATATGATGCAGAAATAGCAGTGATCAGAGCTGCAGATTGTCATTGTGTAACAAAACAGAAGTGGGAGGACACGCTGCAAATTAGCTTCCTTAATTTTGTGTCACTGAGCAAAGTTCTCCCTGCAAAACACATCTTATGTCAAAAAATATAAAAGTTAAATTCATAAGCAATTGTCTTTTTCTTAAATGTCTTTGTCTTAAAACTTGAAATGATGAGTTGAGTGAATGGGCTACTGCTGAGTGTTAGAACTTTAAACTGCTGGACGAATTTGAGACTATACAGTAGTTTATACTGTATATCAAAGTCAATACACCATCAGATTCTAGTAATTTCCTTTCCCGTGCTCGAGCTTTTGGTATCATTTGTAGCAATGCTGTTCCTGCCTGTGGGTTCCTCACTGATGAAGTGGAGCATGTTGCGAAGGGAGCGGTTCATACTGTCTTTGAAGCCTCGGCCCAGACACACGTACAGCAGAGGGTTGAGGCAACTGTTGAAATATGCGAGGCAGATTGCTAAAACCTGGGCCAGGTACAGTTTGGGCCTGTGAGGAGAAACACGAGGGGTCATCAATGTAATGAAGTCCACAATGTGCAGAGGGAGCCAGCACAGAAAGAAGCTCAGCACCACAGCAATGATGACCCTCAGCGTCCGCTTGGAACGGGTCCGACCTCTCGTCAGTCCACTCTGTGTTCTCATGTACACCACCAAGTGACAGATAACAATGACCGCGAATGGGAGGAAGAATCCCACAAGGAAGCGGAAGGAGGTGATGATCCAGGCACTGACTACATCATTCACTGTCAGACACTCTCGCTTCTCTTCACCGGCTTTGATCTCCTTGGTGTAGACAAACTGGGGGATGCTGACAATCAGGGACAGGCACCAGACAGCAACACACACAAAGACAGCCCTCTTTCGTCGTCTGTTGTTCTGGCACCAGACTGGCCTGCTGACCATCAACCAGCGGTCCACGCTGATCAAAACCAGCTGTAGGATGCTGCAGTACATCACTAGGTAAAACAAGCCCTTCACCAGCTTGCAGGCCAGTGCACCAAAGTGCCAGTGATCGTCATGGGCTAAAGGGACCATGAGCAGAGGGAGGGAGAGGCAGCACAGAAGATCAGCCAGGGCGAGGTTGAGGAACCACAGTGATGTGACAGAGCGGGGCATGCAGAACCCTGTCACCCACACCACCACAGCATTTCCAGGGACACCCAGCAGGACCACAAGGCCATAGAGGACCAGAGCCACTATCTGGACTGGTTGAATCTTTGGAGGCGCAAAGTCAGGTAATGTGAAATTATAATCATAGTAATCTGTAGATAGGTCCTCCAGGTCCAAAAAGTTATCCATTATTTGGCAGGGCTGTAGATTTAGAATACAGAATTGTAACTTTTCATGTTGAAATTAATATCATAAGGACAACAATGGTTTAGTCTAATTTAAGGTAAATTATTTTCTAATTATTTATTGCTCTTGTTTGAAAATATTTGAAAATATTTTTACAAATAAAGTTGATTACATTTAAATCACCTAAAATTTGGTAATATTCAAACTTACAGCTTCAGCGGCCAGGTAATGTTGTGCTCACACTTACTGGGCTGTTCTGCTTTTAAGTGCTTCTTACATAAGCCCATCCTTCATGCACACATATGTTTTTCCTGCTTCATGCAGCCTTCTGCTTAACTATTCAGTGCATCTACTCTGTAGTTATACATCTGTGATATATTTACTTCTTTATCCACTTTGCACAAGTAATTGCTAAGAAAAGTATTTTGTGATTTATCTTATATTAGTGTACTTTCTTAATGTAGAAAAAAAAATATAGTAGTCCAGAATGTCTTCCTGAATCATTGGGACAAAATAATTATTTATTTATTTATTACAACAATCATTTTATAATAACACAAGAACATTTCCATTTATTGTAGTCACAAAATGGTGTTACACATTTCTATCAGTCTTCACTGCATCTACAACTGTTCTAACAAAATGTATATAGAGCTGCCCTTCTTTTTTCAAAATAAGCATTACAATAACCTTTTTTGGGAAAATGTTAAATCATCAGTCATCATTTGTCATTCACATAACGTATGATGAGTCAGATGACTCACCATAGAAATTCAGATGTTCACGAGAATTCAAAAGCAGCAGGTTGATTCAGAGAAGAACCAACACATTGCATAATACTTCAATAAATACAGTACACACTGAGGGCGTGACCACATACAGTAAATGTCCTCACAAGCCAGCAGTGGCATAAAATGCTGATCTTCAGTGATGACATTTAATTACTGTTTTCTGGCTGTATCAGGCAGAGAGATAATGCATAGAGAATGAACAAAAGAAAAAGACAGTTTCTTGACATGGTAGGATGTCCTCTTTAAGTCCTATGTCGTCAGTGTGCCCTTAAACATCAGGAAAATTTTACATTAGGGGAAGTGAAACACAAAGTCACAATGTCAGCAAAAGTTTTCCCACTAGTTTAAAAAGTTTAAAAAGGAAACATGATGTTGCCCAATTATCCCTCAGATATCACATAAGTGAGCTATGACTTCAGACTTCAGTGAGTTTGAGAATGTGTGTGTTCATGTCGGTGTTTAAGCCCCCCTGCCTTTTTACTCTGTAATACAACTAAAAGCATAAATTCACAGTTGGCAACAGCTGGCATGTGTGGTTGTGCATTAGTGTATAATATTTGTGTTGTATATCTATTAACGCATTGCCTAATCTGTGTCTGAATGGTTGCAATGTTTTGTCACAGTTGTACTCAAACTTGAGGATGCTTCCTCTTGAGTCATCTGGGGTGCAGCTTGGCCACCGGCTAAATCAGTTGAACGCCGGAGTGCTGCTCGGTGGAAGCGTGGGCGTGTCATCTCTAAATGCATCCGACTGAAGGTCTGTGTAAAATAAGAGACACACACTCTGATTACATTGTGTTTCACTCTACAACTGAGATCATGCAGCTCCCACAGTGTAATACATAAAAACTATATTTGTTTCTCACAAAAAAAATGGATTCACCTATTACTTTAAGACTGCACCGCTGAGTTTCTACCCTTTAAAAGTTTGCCAGCAGTAGCTGTTATATTATTGGGCTCACTCATAATTACATCAATTTGTGGATAAATTGCTGCTATTTCACACAATGTGAATATTTAAGCAATACTTGTGGTTTCTGGTCATCCACAAGAAGAGCCATCAAAAGACTCCTTCCCCTAGTGGTACAAAATGATGCCCTTTGTTTGTGCATATTTTTTCTATTACTGTCTTATTATTATTATTATTATTATTATTATTATTATTATTTAATTTTAGTCAATTCAGTTTTCTTTCAACTTTCCATCAGTCCTACAACGTAGCCCCTTACTCTAACCTTAAGTTTTAACCTTTGAACAATCCTTTTAAAGTGTGAACCAGCCAAATTGCCCTCTTTTCTTTCACAAAATGTCTGCACTTGTATACAGTTTAGACACACACACATTCACTTCTGACCAAATAAGGGTAACAGTAAGCCACAGAACTTGTAACTCTGTATGAATTTTGATAATCATGGTTTTTTGGCAACATGGCTTTCTGTTTTTCCACCAATATTAGAAAGGAGAAGCACCAAAAATGCTGACCATGCAGGTGCTGGTTGATTTTCCAGACACTGGGGTTGTGACTAACTAGGGGAGGCCTGATTTGATGTTTTCTACTGTATATTCATAATATCTTCTAAAGGCTTCTGTATTCATTTAGCACAGGGAAGAACCCGAAAGAAAAAGAAGAGGATTCTAAAAGCACTTGCCTTGGAATTTAACATGGACTTCCAAGCAAATTAATTAAAGTAAATAAATTAATTTGTTGGAAGTCCATACAGATAATTTCAATCCTCCAAATGTTCCAAAAATCCTATAATCTTTTCAATGAATTTCCAACAGTTTTTTAACCCAAGAACAAACCATTAGGAGCATGAATAAAACATATTATGTGTTTGATTGAACATCCACATTTTGTTTTCAAGGCTACAAACAAACACTTTCTGCTACAATGAGTACAGTCTGTTTTATTTCAAGCATAGGATTTCACTTATTAGTCAGGCTGACTTTAGTTTTAAGTTATTCTTTAAGTGCATTCCTATTCACCATGTCAGTCGGAAGATCTTCATCCTCGTAAACATCTCACTTGCAGGAGGAAATTCTTGTTGAGATTAGAGTAACTTTTCACATCCTGCTGAGCACTGCTTTTCTCTCCTCTTTCTTTATTGCCTCTGTCAATGAAGTTATGTTTTCGTCAGTGCTGGTTTACGTGTCTGTCTGTCTGTTAGCAAAATAGCAAAAGGCTATGGACGGATTTTGATGAACTTTTCAGGAAAGGCGTGTAATGGGACAGGGAACATATGCTCAGATTTTGGTGATGATCTGAATCGCTGTCTGGATCTGGGAATTTTTTGAAGGACTATTATCATTGCTTGGCGGAGGTCTTTGCTCTCCGAGGGCTTTTGAACATGTAAATGTAAAGTGTAAATACAACTTTCTGTCTCTCTTAACAGTTTTTTTTTCTTTTTTTCACTTTTTATTGAATCTTGTCCTTTTTAGCATTTTATCTGGTGGTGAAAAAGAACACTTAAGTGTACACAGTTTAATTTACATATATGGCGAGTTTGTACAGTGCTTTAAAGGAGACATGGCCAAGAAACTAAAGTGATGACAACTGCTTAAAAAAGTGAAACTGTGAGAGTGACTATAAAGTGAAGAGTATGACAACGCGTTCAGCTCACCAATGAGCGTCAAGCCCTGCTGCTGGTTCAGTATAACTGATGTTTCCTCTTCCTCCTCTTCCTCCTCTTCCTCCTCCTCTCCCCACTCTGCAATATTAGCCGGGGGGATGCACTGCTCCAAGAACAGGTCCTCTTCATCTTCCTCCATGTCCATGTACTCTGGTGGCCAGCGTAGCTCTCCACTCTCCACCTCACTCACCTCTGTGGGTTCCACCACAATGGAGGGGAGACGTTCCTTCCCACGCTCCTGCTCCAGGCTGTTCAAGGACGTCTCTGGACCCACGATGATCTCAACAGGGTCAGGGAAGATCTGAATAAGAGGATGGAGGAGAGCAGACATTTTAAGTAGCCTTTATTGTTGTTTTTAAAACTATTTAGAAGAGCTACCTTCCAGATGACCCCCTGCCCTTCCCATAAAGACACACTCACACACACCTCACCCAACATCTGAACATTATGTCTCAAAGGTTTTAATCCTTGATTATTTTATGTCCCATTTGTTCAGCAATCTCTGACAAACCTGTATCAATCGTGTTCTGGTTTGATTAACTGTATAAATTGGATTGGTAAGCAAACAATGAAATACTTAATAATGATAGTCTGGACACAATATGATGATGGAACACACCTGGAATGGTAATCTCTCATCTTTTATTTTCATGTCTTCACAGTTTGGGTCTTGGCTGCTCATCTCCTCTGTCGCTCTGCAGAAACAGAGTGTGGATATAATGAGAGTAGAACAGAAACTAGAAACATGTACAGATGCAATTCTCAGCATGGAAGCTTCATAAACATCCCTTTTCCTTTGCACGTCCAAAGCCTGTCAGTTTACTCTCCTTATTTTTGATTTTAGGTAAAAGCATTGTTCTATCCTAGTTAAGTCTAACCGGTGTTTTGATGTTTAAAGTTTTTGTCCTTGAAAGAATAAGACATATTACAACAAATAATACAGAACTTAAAAGAACAGACTAACAACAAACAAGACATCATCAATACAACAAAGGCTACCACAATAAACATTCACCAGTGACAGAATGTGAAAAAAGAAAATAGACATTTAAATCAAGATTTTAGATCAGATTATTAGATCAAAATCACTGTTTACAGATTTTTTTATTTAAAGTTAAAAGATCTGAAGTCATTGTTCTTTTTTTATTGCTGATTATGCATAATGTATGTACTTTTCATTTACAATTATGACCAAATGTTGAATTAGCTTTTGCTGGTTTCATGTATTAAAACTTTCAAAACCCTGCAAACCAAGGCTTTAAATACTAATGTGGAAACAACAGAAACACATATGAGTCACCTTTAGATTTTACTACGACAGTAGCAACACTGTGATAACAATTTTTAGATTACATTTTCCTATATCGATATGGATGAAAAATCCCATTTATAGATTTCACACTCACAACAGTTGCTACATGTTTTTCACAGTATTAAGATCCACAGCTTGTTATTCACTTTCAGTATTAAATTAGTTCATCCATGTTTCTATTCAATAACATCCCTGTCCTCTTCATGTCCCAGTGAATTATAGCATCAGAATTTTAAAGTTTCTAGTTTACATGTCATTTGTCATTGTGAACTGATGGCCAGTGAGCACACACTGAAATGCAATCATACTCTGGATTAGAACAGAGCTTTAATAATATTGATACCAATATGGATTAAGCCCTTTGATACTCCTATTTCAGTCTGACTGAATAAATGTGCTGCTTTAATAAAAAGCTGAGCAACCATTTTCGGGCTAAAACATCACCTTTACAAACCAACATCCCCTGTGTTTTCTTTCAGCTGAGTCCAAGTCCTCAAAGTTCTATTACTACTGTTCTACATAGTATGTTGGCGTCACAGTCTGCACTATGCATCAAGTGGTCATCAACTGTTGCCGATGGAAGCATGCACCTGCATCCATATCTAAACTCAGTCTATTTAAAGTCTCTACAAGCGCTAACAGGGGGATTAAGTAGAACTGAGGATCTGCCTGAATCCTCTTTTCATCCTTCTCTCCTTCCCCCTCTCCTTTTTTCCCTCTCTCTTAGTGTTTGGTAAGTACCAATCATGGTGTATTTTCACCCTGTGACACACTGTAATGACACAGTCTGTTCAGTCTTATTACACTTCAATGCAATTTGAGCTAAAAGACAAAATGTAAAATCCCTATTGTAAATAAATAAAAACATGCACCAGATTTTATCAGTGGACCACCCATCATAAACGTATCCTCCTTTACCTCACACTCTCTTCCACTCCCTCAAATTGAACTGCTCTGAACACAAATGATTTTTCACTTGTGACAGATTTCGAAACCACAGTTTCTAATCAGTATGCTTGGGTTCATTTAATATGACAAATAAAGAATCAGCTTGCACAGCAGATAAAATGAGGACATCCTGTCCTCATCTTAACAGGATCAGCTTTAGGAGGAATCTGTCATTTTTGACCTGCTTGTGGGTTTAGTGCATGGCCCTGCTGCAGTTCAATTTCTGATATTATGCTGCTGACAAATGTGGCACGATAAGCTGTGCGTTTGCCACCTGGGATGGAAACTTTCAGCAGTTATTATGATGAAGAAGCTTAACCTCCATGTAATCCTGCTCATATACACTGCCTCTGAACACCTGCACACTGCAGCTCAGTCAACAGTCGGTCTTTTTTTTTTTTTTGCACCATGCTCTGTTTTCTTATTTAGAAATGCTGTGCACAAAACAGTGAATATTCAGTAACGAGTCTAAGCTATATGATCAATGAAATGTGCACCTGGATGTTGACAGCCGAGCTATTATCAGAGTCATCAGGAGGGGGACAGGATGTGGCTCAGTGAAAGGTTTCTTGCAACATGTTGTTTTTAAATGCACCTCATGAAATAGTGTGAAGGAAACTGTGAAGAAACATTACAGTCGACCATGAGGATTTCCTATTTGATCAGAGCTATTTTACACAATTTTAACTTCAACAGACCATTACTGTTTTCGACATAAACAGTCATATATTCAGGATGACCTGAAGTGACATCTCAAAACCTTCAGAAAAGCAAACAAACATTAAAAGTCACTTAGGTTTTTTGTTGCATTTTGCATTTTTGATCCTTACATATATTCCAATGCAATAATCCTTTCACACACATAAATATAGAGGCAGGTTTGCACAACTATTCTTGTTAGGACACTGCATTGACTCCCATGTCCTCTTACCCCACTGTTGCGGTCTGACAGTTGTCTTCTCCATCTTGACACTGGTCCACAGTGGCAAAGCTCTGTTCCTCCACAGGGAGTGGAGTCAACTCGAGCTGGGGTGCAGAAGGAGATGAGCAGCTTCCACAGCCTTCCCCCTCTGCAGAACCCTCAGTGAGGCTTGTGGCCTCCAGGGTGAAGCCTGTGTGGTGGGTTTCTTGAACCCTCTGAGTTACCAAATCAGGAGGTGGAGATGTGCCTGGAGTCCTTTTACAGTCCGAACAGCACCATGTCACCTGTCCAGATCAGTGCTGAGGGGTTCCTACATACACTCAACAGTCTCCTGTATCCTAATTCCTTCCTCATGTCCCTCTCAATACAACGCCCTGTCCCACCCCTGCTGACTGCCAGGCTTTGGATTAGCGTCTCTTTCGATTACAGAGGCTGGATGGGTGACGTCAGCCATGTGGGCTTGACAGTCTCCTCTGATGAGTTGGCACCCTGGGTCGTTGGTGCATCTGTGTGAAAACACATATAGGGCACACAGTTGGTACATGGCCCAAACTGTTGATGGAGGCTCAATCAACTGACTATAGCTGCTCACAAAATAATCTGGAATAATCTGGGACATTTTATTAATAACTTAGTCTTACTTCCTATATTCTCCAACATCTGTCAGTTTGTCCAACATCTCTTTCTCACTCTCTTTCTCTCTCTCTCTCTCTCTCTCTCTTTTATCTATCTCTCCCTTATTTTTCAACTGTGTGTTGCTCCTCCATGAGTGGATTTCTATTTGGACGATTCATGGAATTAGCCAAGGGATCAAGGGCTCATGGAGAGGGTAAGGTATATGTAGGTTCTATATGGAATAAGGTATGGAAAGAAAGACCCTGTGTAGCATGAAGTGTTTCCTTTTTCCTCCTCCAATCAAGTGAAAGAAAAGCAGCAGAAGATCATGTGTGTGCTCTCCCTGTGCAGTACGATCAGGATAGTGCTTCACCTCACCACAAGTGCTTTTACAAATAATGGGGCAGCAATTGTTGTTTGACACACCTGCTCACAGCCAGAGGCAGAAACACAACAACTGAGTCTGTGAGAATAATGAGGTCCTATTTTCTGTCTTTATTCCTGCTCTTAACCTCCCCTCTGATTTAGGCTTACTCACTAATCCTGTTTTCTCATGCCACTTGGTGCAGCAGTACTATAACCTACATGTTATATCAAACAAATATTGTGATTGATTCAAACAAAAATGATAAATACATGCCTCAATATCGCAAAAATAATTTAATTTAAACATTCAATGTATCTGCCAATTTTAATAGTTGAATACAATTACCAGGGCCTGAACCAGTAATTTTTGTCCAGTAATCGTCCAAATAGAAATCTTTGTATTCAAATAATCTGTACAATGACTCTCAAGCTTCTGTTTGTCATTGCAAGGTGGGATAGAAGTGTAACCAATATATATTAATTTATTCATTCATTTAAACAAAAACAAACTATTAAAAAACACTAACATAAAGCATTCTTTATTTTTTTTTGGGGGGGGGGGTCATTTTCCTGAAAGTAAATTCCCTCTTACTTTGAAACAACAGGCTAAAGAAATGGATGAACAGGTTCCTCCTACAAACCAGGTGAGCAACTTCAATCTGTGTTTCTGCTCATCTCTAACATTTTGCAGCATTCCTACTGCAAGACAGCAACAGGTAATACACACTCTTTGTTCCCAGAATAGTTCCACAGAGATTGCATATGCTTATTTTGCATCTTTCATTCTGTTTATTCATTGTATTATATAGTAACATGTGCTGCATGTCACCATGTAATCATGTGTATTTAAATCTCTGATCTTAAAGGTCTACAAAGCTGTCGGACACTGTGGTGATATCATTAACCTATTTCATTTGTTTGTTGTTTTTCCACAGATGTGCACGTCATCTAAAGTTTAAGTCATGGCTCATTACACTCGCCGTGGAGACAATGTTTCTCCACCTTTAGGTAAGGAAAACAAAACAAAAGACAAAGAGTATTTTAAATATTATTTCAGCTCTCTCAGACCAAACAGTTGGACTAAATGTCTCTTAAGAGAATGGTAAATAGACTTGTTGGGTGTGGCACATACAGTATATGACAGTTTCCTCATATGGAACACACTATTTTGTAATCAATTTATAATAAATGTTATTTTGCTGTAAAGTTTGCTATCCACTGTAAAGCATTATGATGCCAGGAGCTATAAGAAATTTTAATTTAAAATTTTAGGGGAGGGGGCAGTTATGTCATTTCTTAATTAAAAAACTCTATCTGACATCTCTAACTTATTTTTCCTGACATTTCCTGATCAGACATGAATAGTAGGTTAAAAAAAAGGACTTTATATATTATTGTGTATAATATTCCTGCCTACGCTTTATCCAACAATTAAGTGCTTTCCATCACCAGTTAGCTAAAATAATTGGCTCTTTTTATATGTTTCAGCAGGGCTTACTGATCAGATTATCTATGGCTCTGTGAGAGGAGGGGATTGCACTGAGGATATTGTTGCTTGTTTTTCACAGACCCAGGCTCAGTGGCCTTTACAGCCAAGCTGGACATCTGTGACAGCTACCCATGTCACTCTGGAGTCCTGAAGTTCACCACTGTTGTGGTCTACAGTCCTGACACAGGCATCTTCACATGTCCTGTGGAGGGCTTGTATCACTTCACCATACACGTGTCTGTCTATGGGCGTGGACAGTGTGCCATATTCAAGAATGGAGAGAAAGTGGTGTCTCTGTATCACACCTCACTCCCTGACAAATGTAGCCAAGTGGCCAGTGTCAGCAGTGTGGTTAAACTGTTCAAAAATGACGAGGTGTGGGTGAACCTCTGGGGGTGTGATAGAAATGACATCTTTGCAAGTGAAGACAATGACACTGTCTTTGTTGGAGTTCGTTTGGGTTAACAGCACCGGTGTCAATAGGTCAAATAAGTTCTTGATCTGAATTTTTTTTTTTTTTTTTTTTTTACGCACCAGCAAACTAAGTGATTATTGTGTTAATTTGCAACACACATGTGACAATGAGTTGATGCATAATGTGTATTGTCTTATGTCGCCATCAAATAACTGTGCCTATGCACCAATAAATGGAATTTTAAATTATGTTGTACATGAATTGTGTTTGTCAACCACTACATAGTACCAATTATTATTATCATTATTATTATTGTTAAAGTTAGACTTCTGAGAAAAAAAGTCATAATTCTGACTTTGATCTCAGAGCTCTATTTAGTTTATAAAACACTCACATATGGTCCTAATCCTCTTCCGTAAATATTTATTTTTATAATGAATATTCTTTTCTTCTTTTACGGACTCGCAGCTATTTTTGATGACGCCAATAAAGTCTTTCTCCTCCAATCCTATGGATGGCGCTGTTTCTAAAATAGTCTCATTTTGAGGGTTCACGCACGCGCAAGAGATGTTTTTCAAACGTGTGGACTTTCCGGTGGCAGTGGAAAGTGGCTGTGCATCACATTTATTGTATTAGTCAAGTTTATAAATAGTATTTTTTCATACAATGGATTTAGACAGTGGAACATACGAACCAGGATTTGTTGGGATACGGTTTTGTCAAGAATGGTGAGTCTAATAACTCGGAATTTAACCTAGTTAGCTTGCTAGCTACACCGGTTCATTTTGTTACGCTTCTTATATTATAACCTTTTAAAACCCCAGGAAGTCATTTAAAACATCGACTGTCTTTTTCAGTAACAACATGTTGTACCCGAAAGAAGACAAGGAGAACCGTGTTCTGCTGTATGCGGTAAGTGTCTCGTTGAAAAAAATAGTTATTGCTTGTCTGAATACATGTCAGACATGACATGACTACATGTTAGTCGGTGCCTCTTTGCGGCTGCTGAAGTCATTATGTTGCGTTTAATCACTCATCGATTAAGTTATTTTCAAGGCTCTTCTTGTACGAGTCTGGGTGATGCTGAGATAGGAACCAATTCACCATTAGTCCATGAGCAAAGGATAAACTCCTCGGTTAGGTAGTGGGTTTTATGAAAACTGTTACGAACTGTACCACAGTTACATTGGTGTTTTATAACTAACCTGCTTTATTTGCCCCTTTTCTTCTAAAGCTCATACTGTCTTTTAATGTTGCAGTATTTTTCTTATTTGTAATTGTATTTTTGGTCCTTCATAGATTGTGACATTTCTTTGTGCATACACTGGCTTAGCTCAGACGCAGTCAGTAATGTGTTGCCTGACTCCGTTTTAAGCATTCCAGAGTTCAGGCCTTAGTTCTGAGTTTGTTAAACCTGCTTTCTGGAAAAGTACCCTGCCTTTTTTTTTTTTTTTTAATAATTATTATTTATTTATTTTAAAATTTGTCGGCCCTGTTTGGTTGGGTTTGTTTGTTTGTCTTGATTTTAACAATGTATTTCAACCCACAGTGCAGAAATTGTGACTATCAACAAGAGGCAGACAACAGCTGCATATACGTCAATAAGATCACCCACGAGGTTGAGTAAGTATCACTAATTACAGTGGCCAGTATATACAGTCTCCTGTTTTCTCTACATTTTAATCTGTGCTTTATTGTCTGACCCAGTTATAAAGAGTTGAATTAAATTTTAAGAGATATAATATTTTCAGCTGTGCATTGACTGACTTTGTTTGTGCCAATATCTGGCCCTTTAATTTAATGTAAAAATCAGTAAAAGGGTTATACTGAAATTTTAGCTGTGCACACATATACCACAGATTACGGAACCAGATTATGGAACCAGATATTTGAGAGAATATTGCCAACCTGCCAACATAGAGTATTATTTTTGTTTTTTGAAGTTAAGTTTTTGATTTCTGTTTTACTCATTTTCCAGTGAACTGACACAGATCATCGCTGATGTATCTCAGGATCCAACTCTACCAAGAACAGAGGATCATCCTTGTCCCAAGTAGGTTTAACCATAATTAGCTGACAGCACAAGTTATCTATGGACAACCCTAATAGTTTATCTATTTTATTAAGTGTAATGACTCCTTTTATTGGTTTGGGGCTATATTATCTTGGCTAAAGAAGGCACTTGGTATTGAAAACAATGGGTAGAAGAGAAAGTTGACCAGAAAGCAGATTGAACTCTCACTCTCTCTCACTCATTTTCTACCGCTTTATCCACTAAGGGTCACGGGGGGGGCGCTGGTGCCTATCTCCAGCTAACATAAAAGCAGGGTACACCCTGGACAGGTCCCCAGTCCATCACAGGGCCACATAGAGACAAACAACCATTCACTCTCACATTCACACCTACGGGCAATTTCGAGTGTCCAGTTAACCTAATCCCCAAATCTGCATGTTTTTGGACTGTGGGAGGAAGCCGGAGAACCCGGTGAAAACCCACGCACCACGGGGAGTACATGCAAACTCCTTGCAGAAGGCCGCAGATTGAACTTGTAATTATAATTCTTGCTAATGTGATAATTTTATTACAAGCTGAATAATGCATGTGTTCATATTTTAGCACCTCTTTGTTTAAACTGGACAGTTATAAGACAAGTACAGCCATTTTGTGTAAACTGAAATTATTGACCCTTGGTTTTAAAATGGCGAGCTAAAATTTACATTTTAGGTCAATTTTACCATTATGATTTATGATTCAGATTTAATTGTTAACTGACTTTTTGGATTTGTCTGTAAGTTCTTGAAATTGCGGTGCATTGACTTCTCTCAGTCACCATTGCTTAAGAATCAATATACCGAATAAATCCTTATCAGTTCTTTGTTTAATGTAAAACAACATCAGTGTCATTTTGAAATATTTTTTGAGTCATTACAGATCATAACAAATCATTTAGCAAAACTAAATATAGACTTACTGAGTTTAAATGACAACCCTTCTCAGCTCTAGTCATGTGAATCGTTTTAGAGAGAGAGAGAGATATCTTTATTGTCATTGCATAACAAGTGTACAATGAAATTACATTGCTCCCCAGCCAGAGCATATAAAATAACAAAAGGATAACAATAAAAATAAGATAAAATAAATAAATAAAATAAAAAACAGAAACAAAAAAAACTTATAATAATAAATTAAAATCAATAATTAAATACTATTTATTCCCAAAGGGTTGACTCATGACTGTAATCACTACTGCTACAAGATTCAGAACACACCACGCAATGTCTTCACATGGACATTGTCATTTTACCATCATTAGACACTTGACATGTGCCGATCATTTCTGTTTTGTAAATTTTAGGTGACAGAGCTGTGGTCATGCAAATAAACTCAAAATAATTGAGTCAAAATCTTACACTCTTTTTAAATAATTTGTATTTGAAATGTTAGATATATACACTCACACTCATGCATATGTGTAACTAGAGCCTATGTCATATGTCTTTTTGGACTGTCACTAATTGTGAAATGTGTCATTGCATAAGCAGCTGTTGTATTTTCAAATGTTGTGCATGCACTGTGTCTCTTCCCAGATGTGGTCACAAGGAGGCAGTGTTTTTCCAGTCTCACAGTATGAAAGCTGAGGTAATAATCACTTAGCACTAAATGCGTATAGTAAAAAAATTAAAATACAATTTAAGTACATTTTTCCCGATATTCAAAGTGCTTTGCGCCAACACACTATCTAATGAAATGATCATAAAGTTAGTGAAGAAGTAGCTTTCATAACTTTTCTTTGTATCAAGCATTTGATTTTATCAAGCATTTTTATTCTCCTGACAGGATGCAATGAGACTGTACTACGTCTGCACAGCTCCTCACTGTGGACACAGGTGGACAGAGTAAAGCTGGTGAAGATGAAGAGGTCGGACATTTGCATCTGCAATGCGTTTTACTCTTCCAAAAAGCTTCAGTGGACATTTTTATTTTTCCAGTTTGTTGTTAAACAGAAGCACTGCTGATGCTTGTAGATTCTGAAATGATCTTTATTTAAAGTGGTAGTCAGACACCAGATTGTGAATATATTTTTTTTAGCAGTTGTCATTTTCAAATGTGTTTCATTAGATTAAAAGGAATCACCTGTTCCAAATGTCTCTGACTTCATTTGAAACATGTATATGGCTGTAAATATCCAACACAGAGCCCGAGCCTTCTCCATGGTGCAGTTCATCTTTTCCAGTTACCAAGGTTACACCACTTTTTTTTTTTTAATTTCTTTGTGTTCACTTGACATTTCTGTCATTTTGAAGCATCTTATCTTCTGGAGATTTTTGCTGGAGAGTCCTACTTCCTCCTTTTTTTTAAATGTAGTTTCCAAACCAGTTGTTGTGTAACTGTAGACTGTGACTCATCCCACATGAATGCTTAATAATAATAAAATGCTCATGAAGGTGTACTTCCCATGACCACGCCTCCTAAAACAGTTTCTTGAATAAAGCTGCTGCACCCTCTGCTGCCAGCCACTCTACTTAAAACTACAGAATAATGGAGCATAAAGGTATGACAATATAACATTTTAAACTAAACATTTTGTGTTGAAAATGCTTCTGATTTGTGTCCCACTGCTTTTCAGTGAACATTGTTACAAGAGTCCAGTGGCAAGCAGCAGAACCTAAACAAACAGAGAGACTGAAAAGCTCAGCACAAAGAGTCATCATCCACCACACTGCCCTGCCAGGCTGCACAGGCCTGGAAGAATGTAAGCGACAGATTTTCAGCATCCAGAGGGGACATATGGTGGACAGAGGCTTTGATGACATTGGATATAAGTGAGTAGCTTTGTTGCCTCACAGGAAAATAAACATTAAATACTTTTGTTATGGTAAAGAATACTCGGTAAATACTGTATGTGTTTCAGTTTTCTCATCGGACAAGATGGTACAGTGTTCGAGGGCCGTGGCTGGGGTGTGGTAGGGGCACATTCTAGGGGCAACAATCATGACTCACTGGGAATTGCTTTCATGGGCAATTTCAATAGTAAGTACATTTTTAAAAATCTATTGTTTTGCAGAAACAACAAAAGCACATTTGTCCAGCATGACTGAATGTTGTGGGCAACATATCTTGATGCAGGTTTTCCTGACAGACACTGTCACTCTTAGACGTCAGTCCAATATTTACTATTAATTTAATGTTAGAAACATCACAAAGGACTGCAACATTTGATTGTGACAGAAATTGACTATAAAAAAACAACAATTCTTAATTTTTACATGCGAACAATCCCTTTATTGTATGAATTGTTTTTTTCATTATCCTGCAATGTGCCTTTTATATTTATGTCAAGGGTCAGGTCAGCTCTTCAAAGGGTTGCTATTTTGGACCACCATGTATTTAAATGCACAAACTAAATATCTTTTGAGTTTTATTGCTAACTGAAAACTGAAGGTTCTCCAACACACTTGAAAGGAAAGGGGGAGGTGATAGATAGACAGCTGCAACATGCAACTTCGTTAGTAAATGTTTCTTCTGTTTTATTAACACTGGTTAGTACTTTAGTAGTACCATATGTGGTAATGTGGTAAAAATAAAAACTGTTCCATAGCCTCATGCAAGGATAAAAACTTCTTTAGATATGATTTGCTTATGTTTTACTCTTTTTAATTGGCATAAAATAGAACAATTATCAGAAATGCAGTTACTGTGTTAAATAACGTAATAGTATAAAAAAAATCTATTAAGAAAAAGACTTGTTAGTTCACTTATTCTACAGAGCCTTTGTGATATGCTTTTTTTTTTGTTTGTTTGTTTCAAATTTTTAATTTAAAATCAATTAATTGTTCAGCTCCAATGTCCAGGTAACAGAATAAAAACTTCTACATTGAACATTAATGCTGTTGCTTTTTGACTTCAGATGAGTCTCCAGGCAAAGAGGCGATACTGTCAGTCAAACAGCTGCTGCACTCTGGACTTTCCCAAGGCTTTTTACACCCAGACTTCACTCTGTTAGGACACAGAGATCTGGGAAATACTCAGTGTCCAGGAGAGAAACTTTATGCTGCGCTACCACAACTGAAGTGTACCACATAACGCATGCTGCAAATGCTGATGGAAGATTCTCTCCCTTTGGCACTTAAACGTCAACATTTGGTATAAACAGGGCATCAGTGGTTTGTAGAAGAGCTTAGATAAAGCCCCGACACTTCGCAGAGAGAAATGCTTGTGTTGTAAAAGGGAGAAGTCCTACACTGGTTTAATTTTCTCATCTAACAGTGGAACCAGTCTCATGGGATGAGACCTACCGGAAAGAGGGGCAAAAATATAACTGATTATTGTTGAGGTGGTTAGACTATTATTATTCATGCACTCTCTCATAATAAACATGTCACATTAACATGATCCTCTCCATTTCCATTCTATTTTCCTTTTGTAGGTCTTTTAAGAATAAAATACCAATTATTACTAATATTATTTTTTGATTAAATTTTATATTGCTATAAGATAGTCTCTCCTTTTTTGACTTCAACCAAAAAAGGTCAGGTTTAGACACCAAAAACGCTGCTGCTTAGATTTCCACATCTGGGTCACAAACATAAGCAGGAGGCCTTTAAACAGAATTCAATTAAATAACAAAAAAAGATCGGAGAGGATTACAGAAATATTCCCAACAAGTGTTCACATGTCTGGACAGGCGTATCGTGGGAAATGTTTGCAGTTGTCACAATTGATGTCTTCTGTTAAACTCATGACTGGATATTAGGAAGAAGCTGTTTCAGCTTAGGTAAACAGGTGAATTTTAATTGAACAGTAAGGTACAGTGTGGCCTGAGATCTGTGATGGTTATAGGCCAGTAACATTTACTGTGTATTAAACAGTTTATATATTTACCTGTGCGTGGTGCCCATGTTAACTGGTGGCAGATATTTTACAATGTAGTGAAGGCCTTACTCCAATGACTGATAGAGGTAGATTCAATAAATTGAGCTGATATTTGCCATTTTTAATAATCTGCGTCAACCAATTATTATTTATTTGTTGGCCAATTGTTAAGCATGATATATTTTTGTTCTGAGATAAAGTTACACTCGTTTTTTTTAAGACCTGTTTCATGCATTTCTTACTAAAATATATTTGAGTGCAGTGTAGCGTAGACCCAAAATGCAGGATTGTAGAGACGGACCACCAGTGTTATTCAACAAATGTTCGCTGAAGTCAAGAAAATGTGTGTATCATTTGTTATTATCAAGCTGTTATGTTTTAATCAGGCAGAAAAAAAAATATCAGTTTTATACTGTATATCAGTTATTGGCTGCACTGATTAGAATAGGAAATCCTACTGTATATCAGTTGGCCTCAATTGATAAACATAAAAAACTCAAATGCTACAAGTTGCTGAAGATATTTCACTTTGTACGTGTTTGTTCATGAGGTAAGATACCTGAAAAAAAAGTTACAAATGTAAAAAAAATGAATGGATTGAGATTAATTAGAGAGCAAATAAAGTCAAAACACCCTCAAGCAAAAGGAAAATAAAATTACAAAAATATGGACAAATAGTGACCTTTGAACTAGTGGTGTCACACACCATAAAATAATAATAATAAAAAAAGACTAATTCCCCTTTTAGGCCATTTCTTACTCTCTTTGCTCTGGATGAGCCTGAATCTCTAGCAGCAACACACACAGACTGATTTGTTTTGCTTTAGGAAGTAAATCTTTTTTTTAAAAAATCATTATTACATTTCTATTAAGCAAGCCTGCAGGAAAATGCTGCCTGAACGTGTTTCACTCACCTCTGATGAGGATGTGGATGAACTGCAGTGTAACAGTATATTTGGGAAAGCCCTGTGGGCATTTCCTCTCTGCAGACGTTTGACATGTTATGAAGCACAGGTGTAAGTGTGGCTTTAATGCAACATAGCAGTATTTAGTGGTATCAGTATTACAGTGACTTGTCTGCTGGAACAAATAACTCTAAGACAAAGACCAGTACAGCTTTAATGTGTTTTTTTGTTTGTTTGTTTTTTTGTTTTTAAAGACGGCCTTTGAAACATTTAATAAAGTCAGATATGGGAAAAGACTATCACCTGAAATATTTACATAAATTATAGTTATTTTCCAAAACAAGTTTAATTTTAAGGGTCCAGTCTATAACTATTAGTGACATCTTATGGCAGATTGTAACAAACAGAAGACAGCATGTTATTATTCATCCTCAT
The DNA here is from genome assembly GCA_016785285.1 of Brachirus orientalis. Lineage (NCBI taxonomy): Eukaryota > Metazoa > Chordata > Actinopteri > Pleuronectiformes > Soleidae > Brachirus > Brachirus orientalis. The sequence goes on along the minus strand of JAFBJR010000147.1, from coordinate 1,140,201 downwards.
TTGCATATAAAGACTCTTGAGAAATGGGAAACACATCCTCTCTTTAGTTTGTTCTTTTAGGCTGCACTTGAATCTTGGCACTGCAAGACGATGGCCTCCGTAAAGCAAGGCCCTTGACTAACGTGCATATAGGCTACTTTAGGCTGAAAAGCTTATTCTGAGGCTACAAAACTAATATATTCCATTTCTGCTGATTCACAGTCCTGAATGTTACACATAAGACCTTTACTCGGAGTAGATATGATGGGGCATGAAGAGAAGTGGGGCCTGTTCTCTGTCTGGTCAGATATTGATTCTCTGTTTTTTTGTTTGTTTCTTATTTTGAAATCAGCTGATTTTTCTCGCCCTGTTTGTTCGAAATCATGTCATAGCATTTAGGAACATATTTGCTGAGCTGTTACACAACACGCTGTTGTCAGGGCCTATACTGACATGATCAGTTCAGCCTTTGTCCTCTTTTTCGTTATTTTTCAGGTGCCAGATTTGGTTGAGAGAGAGAAAGAGAGAGAGAGAGAGAGAGAGAGAGAGAGAGAGAGAGAGAGAGAGGAGGCCTGCGGGGAAAGGTGCATGTGAGAGGTTTGAGTTTCATGAGTCATGGAAGTGTCATAGCTGAACCTGAGAGTTCACAGATCAGTCACACTGATTGACATTGTTGCACCGCCTTCTTTTGGCACAGCGGTGCAGTCATATTCCGTTAGCTGCAGATAATTAGTGAGATGTTTGTGCCTTGTGTAACATTGTTGCCCAGAAGTGGAGCAGCTACATTATCTTCCTGTTGAACTGCTTTAGTTTTCTTTTTTTTTTTTTTTTCTTTTTTTTGGGAGAAAAATAATTTGGATGACAAATCTTTATGGGGAAAACGAAGATTTGGTCAGGCGGGACAAATTATGCATAATTTACGCCAACATATACGTCACCATGAGGTGTAGCAGCAGAGTAATCCGCTACTTTTTTGTAGGTAGCGTGTCCTGTAGGCTCTGTGTGATCGTGCGCATGTGTTGTCTCGCTGTCTGGCCAGTGCGTCTTTCTGGATCCTCACCACTTTGAATCAGCGCCTCTTTGCTCCGCGTGCAGCTTTCATTCACTCTGCTTTCGTCCTTCAGAAACAAACTTCAGAGAGGTTTTTTTTTTTTCTTTAATCCCTGAGATGGATGATTCGAAAACTTCTGAGCGATTTTTTCACAAGTCCTCCTCCTTCAGTATCAGCAGCCTGTTGTGGAGGCGAGATGGGTTGATGCAGAGTGAGCAGGAGTCTCGTTCTCATTCTCCGACCCAGAAACATCCAGGTAAATCCAGCCAGGATGAAAAGTGTGACAGCGAAGTTAAGTGCGAAAAGCTCACACAGGGCGCGAGAGTGGCAACTAAAGAAACAAGTGGCAAACTAGATGGAAATAAGGGGGAGTCGAGTGAGAATGGAGGGATCGGGGAACTCGTTAAAACCGAGAAGCCTCCGTTCAGTTACAACGCGCTGATCATGATGGCGATCCGCCAGAGCCCAGAGCGACGGCTCACACTCAACGGTATCTACGAGTTCATCATGGACAACTTTCCCTACTACAGACAGAACAGACAAGGATGGCAGAACTCGATCAGGCACAACCTGAGTCTCAATAAGTGTTTTGTCAAAGTGCCGCGCCACTACGATGACCCGGGGAAAGGCAACTACTGGATGCTGGACCCCTGCAGTGAGGACGTCTTCATAGGCGGCGCGTCAGGGAAGCTCCGGCGCAGGACCACGTCTGGTTCTAGGGCCAAGCTTGCGCTGAAACGAGGAGGAGGAGGTGGTGGTGGAGGAGGAGGAGGAGGAGGACGGCTGATGTCCTCCGGCACTGCAACCAGTGTGACTTTGGCCGCGGCGAGTTCATTTTACTGGCCGGTGCCGCCGTTTCTACCTCTGCAAACTCCAGTGCGCAGCAGCCTTGGCGCGGGGACCTTCCTGAGCGCTCACCCCCGCTTCTCCAACCACGCTGCGTCTGTTGTGACTCAGAGGTCCCGCCTGAGCAGAGCGACCCCGGCAGACGTGGACCGGTTCGTGCAGGCACACCATCAGGAAATGTCCTACATCGGAGTCAGCTGCGCGCAATCCCGCCGCCATCAAATTGGCTCAGCCTGCGCCGCTTTCTCCACATCCATCCCCGCGTGCACACTGCCGCTGTCAGATCCGTGCTCTTTTAACATGATCTCCGGACAGGCCAGCTATTTTTACTCGCACAAGATTCCGTGTGCTGCAACTTGTAGTCCGTGTCAGGATGAGTTTACAACGACCAGGACGTCCCCGGGTCATTTTTTATCCAGGGGCGTGCACTCGGACCTCGGAGGATTCTGCAACGACTTTCCAAATTATTGCCCCCAAATCAGTCCAACTGCTCCTTCATCTTGGAATATAGAAAAATAAAGTGAAAGTCATTATAACCATAGCTGATATTTAAAACATCACTGTATGTTTAAGATGAACACGTGGTAAATAAACGACCAAACTGTTCCACAACATTTACTTATAAATTATTTGTGTTTAAATGTCTGAACTTAAACGGCTAGTGTTCTATGTTAGAATATGCTGAGCTCGTGTTGTGGATATTAATGGAAATGTCGCACATCTGTAGGGACGATCGAAAAAAAACAAAAGAGCCAGCTCAAATAAAGATGTTTGTGCGCCTTAAATCCAGATCACATCCGAAATTTTACTCAGCTTCACAAAAGTTGTACAAATAATCGCCACAGACGCGTTTCATTCATTATTTTTCTCCTATAATCCAATCGTTATTGTGCAAAGTGTTGTTTGCGCGCATGTCATTGTAAGATAATACATTTAGGAAATGAAATAAAATAATACGAATCACTGAGTCTGGTGTCATTTGTTTTTGTCAGCAGCATAACCGATTAAAGTCTCGTTAAAATCCAGTTGCATGTTAACTGATATGGTGCGAGTATATCCGAGAAGTTGTTGTTTAAAAATGTTCTTACAATAATTTTATTTCGGAAGAAACGATGAGCATAAGGTGACAGTCAAACTGCCCATTTAGTCACTTAAATAATGCGCAATTATTTTGATTAAGATATGTAATTAATCTTTAATTAATGCTGTTTTAATTGTCTTTTCGTTTCTTTTTTGTTACCTCGTTACTGAAGTGAAACGTCCCTGTGTGGCTGTTTTAATGAATGTGTCACTCACACAATATAAATTAGATTAACTGTTTAAATTTCAAATGGCCTGTATGATCTAGGATTTTTTTTTTTTCATAGTTTTCAGTCCACAGGTGTAGCTGAACGCAGACTGTGATGTAACTTCCTCAGGTAGACATGACATTTCCAGCTTCACTGCTGATCTTATTGATCCGGCTTGTGTTTCACTCTGTTCTGACATCACTGCCTGTTAAACTTTCCCTCACCTCTTCCCCTCGCTTCCCCATCAGACAGACATTTAAAGAGAAGAAAGAATACAGATTATATAGAACAGCTCTCAGTTAAACAAAAGACTCTGTGTTTGGGGGAAAAAAAAGGCCCCAAACCCGTCACCTCCTTGAGCTCAGTCACTTTTAGTCAGTCGACTGTGGTTAAAGCAGACTGCATGAGCTGCAGGATCAGGTAACTTCACTGTTGGCAAACTCCCTGTCTAGATAGATACCAAGATAATAATATTTTCATTACTGGCATGAGTAATAGTGATCACAGGCGGATAGAGATGTGAATCAACAGGTTCATGGTGTGAAGTAGAGTTCTCCTCCCTGAGGCAGCAGTAAGCAGATACTGTTTGTTGATGTGATAAATAACCACCCTCTTTTGACACCAATAAATCTGCTGCTAAAAGATTTGGAAGTGAACTTTTCTACCAAAATGTACAGTGTATACAGTGAAACAAATAAGTTATTTTGGTCTAACATATGACATACAGTATAGTTATCGGTGAGCGTTCAAGAGTGTCATCGTGTCCCTGTAATAAACAGTGCTTAAAAGTAATTGTGTAAGATGAAATTTTGAATAGTATCAGACGTAGACTTAGTAGAGATAAATGCACAGTGCCTAAAAAGAAATTGCAACATTTATTTCTGAAGTTGCATATTGCAACTGAATATCCATCACCTCACCCTTCAGCTCCAAGTGTGTTGGAGAAATTATGTAGCCATCACTTATCATCAAAACTCCATTCCACTATTAGAAAAACATGTCAATCCAAAAATCAAATGAAAATAATTTGACCTTAGTTTTCCACACTGGTATAAAAACACTAAGCTTTTTACAACCTCCCTTTACTTCCTGATATGAATAGTTTTGTTTCCTTTTGACTATCTGATTTTGGTTGTAGAGTCATATCTGCTCTGCACCTGGGTCACTTCAGCACTGCTGTCAGTTTGCTTCAGCCCTCACCTGCCACTCTGAACTTGTTTTACAGGCTCACTGCGCCACAGTTTAAGATGGAAGTCTTTTGGCTGAATTAGGTGTGCTTCATAAAGATGTAGTACAGCTCTGGAAATCAATCCCTTGCACTTGCCTCAGTCAACAGCACACAGGCTGCCATTATCTGCAGCAAGAGGCTTCCTCAGGTAGATCTGCCACCCTTTGAAATCAGGTGGGTGGGTTGTACACCCTCAGGCGTCTGTCTGTCTCTTGCAAGAAAGCCAATCTCTTAATGTCTCATTCCTGCTGTTAAGACAGAATAGCCTACATCCACGTATCTCTCTCTTTCTTACATACACACACACATGCACACACACTTTCTCCTTGTTCTTGTTGTGTTATAGGGCAAAACAATGGCTTTCTTGTTTGGGTCTATAGTATCACCTCCCTCTACAATCTCTTTTCCTGTGACAACTTCTATAACAGAAGGGGCTTAGGTTGTTAGTAGGAATGCATGTTCCGCTGTGTATTCATAAGATAAGATTATCAATCCAGTCACTGATATGGCAGCTGTGTAAATCTACAGGTCAGGAGTTAATGTAAAAAAAGGCAGTAAAATCGAGACATTTTGGGGTTTTTTTAATCACAACTTTTCCATATGTCTTATCTTCAAAAAAATTCCCTTTAGTGGTAAAATAAGGAACACCAATCTGTTTAAAGTAAGATTCCTGCACTCAAAATAAGGTAAAGCAAGTGTTATCAGCGATATCAGTGTTAAAAGCCAAAATGCCACTAGTCCTCATCAGGGCACACATGACATTAACATATGTTTATAATTTTTCTTCATCCAAGTGCATCAGACTCCTTTCTTTGGACCACCTCTTACACTTTACGGACCTTATCTTTTTTTTTTATTCTTTCTTTCTTCTTCTACAAAATATTTTTACACAATTTAATCAGGAGGTTTTGAAAGTTATAAATATGAGCAGCATGAGCAGAAACCATTTATATAATTAAAAACTAAATATAAGAGAAAAGAGTCAAGCAAACAATATAAAATCAATATAAAATCGAAGAACATATATATATTACACATGTATGCACTGATGATGCAATTTACATAATCATATACATACATAGTTCATTTAAACATCTCATTATTCAACAAAATATTTCAGTATGATTGTTGTTACATAATTATTGTGACTACAGTATACAACTTTAAATTGTAGTGGCACAGAATATAATGTAAATACAACAGAACAAATAAGTTATTATACTTTCTTACTTCCAACCATAATAAGTCTCAAGCAGTATAGAATATAATACAGAATACTTAATTGAATATGTGAACACTGAGCAGTGCAGGAAAAATAAGCAAATGAACATTTACAGTTTTACTAATGCAGTAACCACTTCAACTGACTCAGCATCACATGCCTTGTACATCGCCTCCTATCCTATATCTTTGCTCTGTTGGAACGATTGTCTTTAGGCATGCAGAAACAGCTCGTGTAGCAATATATCTATTACATTTCTACACTGCACACACTGGTGCCCTTAGTAAGTTACCTGCCAAGTTTGAAACCTGTCAAGCAAACCATTGGGCAGTTATGCAATAAAGTGACAGGCATGAGTGGAGTGAGGATGAGGATAAAAGAATGAGAACTTCAAACTGTAATAAAGAGACTGAAGAAAGGAGGTAGGCAGTTGAGTGGAGAGGTCTGAGCTGCATTGATGAGCTTTAAGCTACAATAAATAACTTTGCAATACATTTCGGACTGCGATAAAGCAGGATGAGAAGAGGATGAGACTCAGGAAATGAGAGGATAAGACAAACTGTGATTAAGAAGTTTGAACTGTGATAAAGAACTTTGAAACTGTCGAGGGCAGCATTACACCTCTAAGTGTATAGCCTACCGGAATTTATTAGAAGAAGAAGTCACTTGCAAGGAAGACTCTAGAAGGATTTAGGAGTGAGGATGAGTATGAACGAACAAGGAAAGGGGAACGAATAAGCATGCAAATGAAGAATAATATCAATCTGTGTTAAAGAGCCTCAAACTGTGATTTCAGACTTCAAAATGTGATTGTCAACTTAGAACTGTGGAGGGCATTGAACATCTTATGGCACTTTTCTACTATACAGTTCTAGCATTGCTTGGCTCACCTTGACTCTACTCGGTTTTTATGCTTCTCCATTAGGGATAGTACCTGCTCTGGCGAAAGTGTAGTCACTGGAACAGTCATGAGCGTGACATCCGATACGAGAATTTAACTGGAAAATGCCAAACTGTAGACCATTTACAAAGACTTAAGAATCCTGAAAAAAAGGCATTAATTTGTAAATCTCAATAACTAACAGAGGAGTCTGGTGTATTTAAGCAACAGCACTGCCAAAAGCCGGTGACCGTGAGCCTGTTGCCGTTCAGCCGTATTTCAGCTAAGTGACTGTGTCAGGTCATGCCAGATACCAAACCAAGTAGAGTCAAGTAGAGCCAAGTAGTGCTAGAACTGTATAATGGAAAAGCATCATTAGTGTACAGTCTGCTAGAATTTATTTGAAGAAGGATGATGAAGAAAATGAAGAAGTCCTCTGCAAAGTTTGAAGCTTGTCAAGTGAACTACTGGACAGTTATGCAGTTAACAGATAGACGGACCAGACAGAAGGACAGACAAAAAGATGTTCCTTGATTAATTGACAGAAGAGGTGACACTGCCCTTTTTCTCCTTCCCATGTGCTCTTCACACCGATCACACTGTTTTAATGTTTCAATTTCCAAACTTGAGAGCCCTTTGTTTCACTGCTATATTTTATTTGTTCAGTTATCAGATTACTTATTTTTAGAACATTTTTATTTGAAAGATGTGTTAACTTAATAAAGAACAAAGCACATTTATCTAAAGAGTCTCGCAAAATTAAAGTCATCATAATAACCCGGTTATTATCCCTACAGCTTAAGCGCGTATTTGTTGACCCGGAAGTAGTCTGACCCATGCTTGAAACGTTGCCGATACGAAAGAAGTGACCCACTGTAGACGAGCCGTGTGTGACCTGAGAGAGTACTTTCGATAAATCAGCAGCCATGTAAGTGTTCTACATTGTTCTTAAAGCAGTCGCTCTTTGTTTGTTTAAGGTAATTTTAGACCCACTGTCTCAATTTTGCGTCACAGCATCATGTAGCCACTGTGCTAACCCGGTTAGCATTACAGAGAGTCAGCTATGCTAGCGAGGACGGTTAGCGCCAAGCTTTTGTGCTTTTCACGTGTGATGTTGTGTTTCCAGTCCTTCCTCCGTTATTGTGGCAAAGCAAACAGAGACGCAAGGGTTTATTTATGACTCGAAAACTATTGTGATTTTAAGAGTATAAATTACGCGTCAGACGTCGCACAATAGCATTGCTACGTGCTATTTAGCAAGACGCTTGCATCAAGCTGAGGAATGTTAATATTCTTTTATGTATAATATGTAATTACAATATTTATTGAATAGAATATGTATTCTATTTAATATCATATTCTATTTTATGTAAATGCGTTACATTTACAGCCTGTAACACATTATAGTGAGGTCTTTATGATCTTAATCGTGATTTTTTTTTTTTACTAACCTAATCAGTGACACAGTATACCTATCAGATAAAGGCAAATATTACGTTGTAACCTATTTATTTTCACCTTTTTTGTCTTTGTGTGTATGTCTGTGTGGTGCACATCAGGAGTTTGTTAACAAAGCCAAAGTCAGAGATGACCCCAGAGGAGCTGCAAAAAAGAGAGGAGGAGGAGTTCAACACTGGCCCCCTATCTGTTCTGACTCAGTCAGTCAAAAACAACACACAGGTGCTCATTAATTGTCGTAACAACAAGAAGCTGCTTGGGAGAGTCAAGGCTTTTGACAGGTACAGAGCCTTTTGTTGGTTCATGATATAACCAGATCTATTTACATTACCAGATCGGAAAGTTTGTATGCTATTTACGTTTCATACATTTTTATGATGTACTGGGCAAACATCTTAGACCATTACTAGCTTTGTGTTTGGGCTTGCCTATTTATGCTTTTATTTCTGTCACATTCTGTGGATTTAAATGAGAGTTTTTGCAAGCTTCCAATGTGTTAGTCATGCGAAATGTGTATGTAATACCCACACATGTATTTAATGACATAACAGACCCTCTTACAGCAGGAAATTTCAACATGAAATAGCAGGACAACACAGCTGGGCCACAAGACATTGATGAGAGTTCCACTCAAGGTGTAAAAGAGCAAGTGTCCTGCTATTTAGGGTGGCCTTATTTTTATATTTTATTTATTTTTCTTGTTTTTGTAGGAAATTGGTTATTTTAATACTGCATATTAGGGCAGGGACATACAAAAACATGCAGATTTGGGGATTAGGTTAATTGGACACTCCCCACCTCTCACCCTATGTCAGCTGGAGTTAGGCACCAGCAACCCCCAGTGGAGGATAAAGCGGTAGGAAATGAGTGAGAGAGAGAGAGAATATGATAACAGTGTATATGTAAAACTTTTCCTTCGTATAAAAACAAGATACACACAATATAACTTTGCTAGAATTCACTTCATCCACGTTTTGACGACAACCCGAATAGACAATGGAAGAAATTGTGCTTTGAACCGATTATGTAGCTGGTATGGCTGCAGCCACGTTGGTGCACACAGTGTAAGACAAGCAGTGGAAGGTATGTGTGGTTATGCGGACAGTTCTTCTGTGCTATATACGAACTTGAGAAACTTTGCTTCCATGTCAGAGTGGTCAAGTCACATGTGCGTTTGTTTAGTTTTTTTGCTGGGTTTTTTGTTTGCCATCATTTCAAAGAAAAAAAACAGCACGAAGGTAGTTCCTGATATTTAACTTTATTTACAACTGAAAAATGTATTGATACATATTGATGTGATATACATATCAATATTGAATTTGCCTTTCAATAGAGATTTATAAATGATATAACCTTATTTCAGCCTTGCTAAAGCATCACCTTTAATGATGGTCTAAGACTTTAGTACAGTATTTTGTGTTTGTGTGTGTGTGTTTATATACTTAAATGCTTAAATATTTTCTTCTCGCATTTTTTTGGGTGGATTTTAACTGTTCTGATGTTGTCACCATAATCTTTTATCACACTGTAAAACAAAAAATAAAAGAATAAAAATATATTGTGCCTATACTAATGCATAACTTAACATTACACCATGTATTAGTCAAGGTAAATTAATATAAGTTGAGTAAAGCACCTCATAGGAAAAAATAGATAGGTAGAGGAAAGTTAAATCAACTGAAGTAAAAGCATGATAATTTATATATAAAGCAAAATAGGAAAATGTCATCCCTATAAAAAATGTAAAAGCATTTAAAGGTAATATGCTGTGTAATAAGTGGAAATAATGCTCATGATTAAGACATGTCATCTTACCTTCTTTGCAACATCATATGTACTGTATCAGTGATTTTAGGACATGGCTTTTCTCTATAATGGTGGGTTTCTATGTTAACGTTTTGCATCCTCATTGCCACTGCAGGCACTGCAACATGGTCCTGGAGAATGTGAAGGAAATGTGGACGGAAGCTCCCAAGAGTGGGAAGGGGAAGAAGAAGTCCAAGCCTGTGAATAAGGACCGTTACATTTCCAAAATGTTCCTCAGGGGTGACTCTGTCATTGTTGTATTGAGAAATCCTCTAATCACTGGAAAATGAACTGCTTATAGACACCTTGCTGAACCAGTCTGTTTCTCTTTTTTTCTTCTGTAAAAGTTTGAAGACAGTGGACTGTCATAAATGTAAAGTTTTGTTTTGACTTTTGTCATTCACTGCATTCACTGAGACAGAAATATAGTGTCAAGAAAAGAATGCTTCTTTTATTTTGAAAGTGGAATAAGCCTATCATTGCTTATTCTGCTTTGCCTTCAAAAGGTGTCTGCCTTTTTCATTTTAATAATAAAAATGATGAATAGATTCAACAGTGGCAAGTCTTCCTTTTGCTTTCAACCTGTGAAACCACTCACAAAGTACAAATCTTCACCATGACTGCTCAGGTTTCCTTAGTCTTGATACATTTTGTAAGGTGAAATGTTTTAAAACAAATGTACAGATCACTACCATAATCGCATCATTTCTTTTGGTCATAGCCTACATCCTCAGAGGAATTAAATAAACACCAGACAAAAAGTTCTTTAACATTTTTTTTTAATCATCTTATTAAACACAAACTACATGATAATAATAGAAAACCTCTGCAAGAAAGTTTTTTCTTTGAGGTATTTGCAAGCTCTTCCTCTTCCCTCCCCCTCACTGTCACCCTTTCACTCTCCCCTGACAGCATCTAATGTGTCGGGCTTGATTTCAGTCATGAGCGCTCAATATGTGACAAACTGCCGTTTAAAGGCCCACTGCATTATTGATGAGACCAGATGTGCTGACTGTCACTTCACACCCTCATCTTTCTCCCTTTCCCTCTCCCTCCTTTTTCAGGCTGTTCCTCTCTGCCACTCATCCCCCTCCTGACCACTTTGTTAATTGTCTTAATAGTTTGACAGCTAGTCTCACCTTACTTACTTCTCTCTAACAGTTGGCACCTAACTTCATTCCTGTCAGATGTAGGGGTCTCGTCTACTGAATTCTACTTTTGTTTGTTTAAGAAAAAAAACTTTTATGTGTATTTAACATTTTGGATCAGTGTTACTATCTGGTTTTATTTGTTAGAATCAATTCTGGGTTACAAACACTGGGACATCTGTGTGCAGAAGCTTTTAAAATGTAGTTTATTATTTTAAAAGTACAGGCACTCTCCTTCATGCAGCATCAATTTGTTGTTCCAACATATTTTTGTACATCTGATGTTTCATAGTAGGGCTGCAACTAACAATAATTTTCATAAGCAATTAAGCTGTCGATTATTTTTCGCAATTAATCGAGTATTTCTTTGGTCCATAAAAGAACAGAAAATGTTGATTGGTGTTTGATGATAATGGGCTTGAGTGTCTTGTCCACAAAACAAAATGATTAAATTTTTGTTACATGGAGTAAAAAGAACAGAAAATATTCACATTTAAGAAGCTGCCAAATTAGAAAGCTTGTTTTAATTATTGAAAAAACTCTTACACTGATTAATCAATTATCAAATTAATTAATTAGGTAATCAATTAATAATTGAATAAGTGTTGCAGTCCTATTTCCAACCTGACATTACAAAGCACTTACTATTTTTTAACCCATCCAATCCTGAGGCTGATGCAGCACCTGTGGAGTATGTGTGTGTGTGTGGCATCAATAACCTGCTGATTTACAGCCTGAGTCAGATGGAAGTGAGCAATTGCAGTATGAGCTGTGAATTTGAAATACAGTGATACTGACGTTGTGACCTCTCCAAATGTAATGTTACCCTTTTGTTTTCCCGCTCTAGGCAATTCTTGCCTTCCACTAAAAGTGTGAGTGGGATTGTGTTGCAGGGGCTGAAAAACAAGTGTTCACATATACAGGCTGCTGAAGGCAGGAAGAAACAGAGCAGCTGTTTCATGGCCTGTGGCCAGCACGATGAGTTTTTAAACCTTTATAATTTAAAACACTTTAAAGTAATCCTTTATTATATTATATTTGACATAAATCTCTTAAAGAAGACCATTATCATATGGTAAATAATGTGAAGTATACCATCTACTGTCTTTGGGTGTAACAACTTAAAGCAGTATTAAATGTAGATGTACTTAGCCTAAAATAGACTACACATAAAACAGGATGCATAATATTACTGACCTGCTATCAGTGCTTATTTGTCCATTTCTATTCGTTTTTGTAGTTTGCTCTACAAAGTTTTATGCTGCACCAGAATTTGCTTAACACATTTAAACATAGTGTGTCAAAATCTACAATACTATAAAAAATATTAATACAGCCTCATACAAACAGCTGACTGAATTAACCAATGGAGTTTTTATGAATTTACACTTTGCAATATATATGACAATTCGAGAGGGGATTCCGAGTGGAAATGTGATTTGTATTTTCGTTCATGGAAGCTTAAGAGGGTTTTCACTATAATAGTCCACTAATAGTCAACTTCCGTTCATGCACAGTGACCTTAAGTAGGTACCATTCATTCTCAAATGAGCGTCCATGTTGGTGTGGCCTCACCTCAAATTCCTCCAATCAGAAACATGCTGGTGGTCAGTTAGATTGTCTTCTTGCCTGCAGACAGGCAGCCATAACTGGGACACAAAATGTGTTTTTGAGGTAAAAAAAAAAAAATATTGATTTGTTTTATCAGAGGTAATTTTGGATAATGTCAAGAGATTGAATATCTAAGAATTCAAAAAGTGTTATTACTGAAGTCCGTGTTTTGTTAGCTAAAAATAGAAGTGGCTAACATTTGGCAGGCTAGCTATCGAGCTAAATAGCATGAGGGAGAAACATGGATGGTGACACATGAATCAATTATGGCCCCGTGAGTCAGAGACAGTTGTAACGCCCTGTTAACAACTGTCTCTGACTCACGGGGCCATAATTCTGTGCTGCTTTGAATCACTGGACACTTTCTGATGCACAAAAGCTTAAATTAGCCGGCATAACATTAGGTTACCACAGCTATCCAAACAGGGATAGTGAAATGTGATTGGTTGATGTTTCACCCCATCATTGAATCAAAGAAGATTAGATTACATGAATTGCATTACAATACATTACTAGATTACATGCTTCATTTAAATTGATTTAAATTCAATTTTTTAGGAATGTTGTCCTTGTTGCTCTGTTGCACTCGTTAACCATTTTTAGGACCCATAAAGTTTTGTTTGTCACACCCCCCACCAACATCCCCTCCTCCCTGCTTTTTTATTGGGAATGTTCACCCTCCAATTTTTTTTTTAAACTTTTTTAAGGGTATGTGTTACAATCCAAGTAAAGGTTTTGTGTGTGTTCATTTTAAATAGTTTAGTATGGAAGATGTAACCAGCATCTGAACTTAAATTAATTAACAATGCCAATAATATAAATGTGAAGTAATATTTACCAAATTGAGTATTGTTAATTAATTATTTATTGATTTTTTTATGCAGTCATTGCAGTCACTTTCTTTAGATGAATTTTGCAACCTGAATTTTTTTTCTTAAAACCACTTTCATAAATTGTTTCTGTAGTTGACAATCTAAAGTTTTTGATATAGCAGATTGGCTGTTCCAGTGTAAAGGGTTTCTGATTTATTGAGAAAATTGCTAAAAGTATTACAACTGTCCCCGGTCTCTCTTACTTACTTTTTGGTTATTGGTTACATTTTGATCACTGATTACACAATAGTTAACAGATTATTAGTTAATATCAACAAATCATCATAATCATTAGTCACTTAGTCAATAAATGGTAAGTGACACTGAAATAAAGACCAAACTGTTGTTGCGACCAAATCACAGTTTCATACTTGTCTCAGCTGCAGCAGCATCCTGGGACAAAAATATGCTTGTGATCAAAACAACTTTGGGAATCATCGTTTGTTGGATATATATCATCTGCACTTCTCTCATGTTACTTCAGAGACGCTTGAAGATCCCTCCTGATTTTAGGCTGGTGGTGGGGGGTGTCCATAAGCACAGGAAGGCAGATGTTTTATTCAGTAGTTTAGCGATAAGAGGGGGGAAGTGTGATTATGATAGCGATCGGTCATGCATCGATACTCAACCATCCGAGCAACGCGACACCCTGCAGCGCATCGATCGGTGCCAGGTAATCGGAGCCGCCGCCGCAGTTTGTTTTCAAGCAGAGCCGCGATCTGAGGGTGCGAGCGCCGGAGCAGGTGAGAGGAGAGGATGGAATCTGCTCCGTAAACACACAAACACCTCCATTTATCTCTGTCTTTAAGTGCAATGACGCGTTCAATGACATCCAAAACAACATGAATCAGGTGTATCGAGCTGCTGCGTTCAAGGACCCGGTGACAAACAAGCACTGATGGAAAAAGGAGGACACGTGAAAAGCTGTTTTAAAGTTAAGAACGTCAGAAAAACGCTTTATAGTTTTGCCATTGTGCATCGTATAGGCTATTGCTGTGTAGTTGTGTGTTTTATTTCAATTTATCCCTTGTTTTGTCTATATTTTGTCTTTGTTTTTATTTCTATTCTTGTTACATTTGCTCAAATCTTATCCGTAATTCAATTCTTTTCAGAAAGTTATTCCAGTTATCCACAGTGTGAATGTCTGCAACTAAATTATGACATCTACTGTATACAAATCTATAATTCCACTTTTATATACAATGTCTGTATATCTTGTTTTGGTAATTTTTAAATTATTTTAGGTATTTTTTTTTATTTTGATTTGCCTGCATTGATTTTTAATCATGTGAGTATTTTTTTGTATTCATGTATCCTGAAGCTCTTATCACTTAAGTAAAATACTGGACTGTTGCTTTTTATTTAACTATTCCTATTTGCTTTGCTCATGCTATACAAGCTATACACTACATATTTTGTCATGTATAGTTATTTATAGTATAGTATAGTATAGTATAGTATAGTATAGTATAGTATAGTATAAGTATAGTATATATACATATGAAAACAAATATGAACAGCCACAGCATTTACACAAATAACTTCTTTTTAATATTATGGCTGATTAGTGTAGGTTACATGGTGCTTTTCACTATAGTCTGTGGTGTTGTTTCAGGCTTTTTTTTTTTTTTTTTTTTTACATATTGCTGTCATAAATCCACATTCTTTTAGCAAACCCCAACTAAATAAGATTTTTTTTTAAAAAAGATCACCTCTAAAATGATTTGTACTTTATTTTAAAAACTGTATTTTGTCAATATAAATGATTTGCATTTTATGGCAGTTGGCATCCCTATAGTTGCATTACTGCCTAATACTTCTCTCTCCAAACTCAAACCAGCTGACAAAATTAACCTCAAGATCTACTAGCTCTCACCAGCTTTTGGCTGTATCACACTGGAATCATAAACTTTCATGTAATGAAATTAGTAAATACTACCTATAAATTAATGTAAAACCACACAGTTTGCAAATGTTTTCCTCTGGAGTTATAAGGCCTATGTGTTTTTGATATTCTGTCTTCTCACCTGTTGAAACATATACGCAGATCTACTTAACAATTCAATGTTTATGTTATGTTATAGATATGCTGTGAGTATGTTCCAGTGATAGTCCAAGGAAGCATCAACACAAATAAAAAAAAAGTGTCATACTCATGGCACAACACTAAAAAACATCAAAACACCCCATAGAGGTTTTCCAGTTCACCACAGATGGTGAGGATACTCTTGTTGTAAAGTACGGTTGTACTGCCATCTTGTGGATCATAAATGTAATGCTCAGCGTACCAGCAGACACCCTGTAGTAGTTTTCACTGCCATTTTTTGGGTTATTAACATATCATACAATCTAAAGATATTTTCTCTGATATAAAGTTTCTCTTTGGGGGCATTTTCATTTTTCTATTCATCATACAAATCTCTCATAAGCACACTGACCATGAGTGATAAATCCCACAGTGATATTAATGGAGTTGCACAATTAATTCGCTATAGCCTATTTATTTTCTCAGGATGTCATGTGAAGTGTCATATCATCTGAGTTCTCTTTAAAATTCTCCTGCTGCCCTTTAGAGCTCTGAGTTAGTTATCTCCACATTGTCCACACCTTCCTCTACATCCATTCCTGCCATGTAACATAGAAGACAGAAATGATTTACCTTTAACTTTTTAGAAGTGTATCAGCAACCAGAGTGACACTGTTTTTCTTGGGTTTGAATTCAGTTGTATGATTCGCTTATTTTGTGTACTAGTCAGCCAGCAGTAGAGGCTGAGACTTTCAGACAATGTTACTTGAACAAGTCCAGGACTAAAATCTAGTATATTCAGCCTGCACACAGGCACAGAGGGATGTGTAATTGAGCCTGGTTTCCCAAGCGCATCTACTTTGTCAGAATCTTGCTGCTCAGTGCTTCTTTGTGCACCTGTCCTCATTTTCCTGTTTTTCAGTTTCTTCGTCTCACACTCACACACACCTCTCATGTAGTTTAGACCTTTGACAGGCAGCTCGGACACACCTGCTGTATCACTCTCTCCTCCAAGTCCCACTAAGGCCTCCTTGCTCTTCTACTCAATCTGTAGAAATAAAGCTGTGGGAGGAGAGCAGGAGAAACCTAAAAGGACTGCATGGCTGTCTCCACTTCTTCACAGCTTCTGGGAACAGCAGCGACTTTTTGACAGTGAGCCAACAAAAATCGCACAAACGCCTCCACGCATGTTTAAGCACAAGCTCATGCAGTAGTTGGAGCAGATGACAATGTGTGCAAAGCTGCAGTGATGGAAAATAAATGTGGGTTTGCTTGCCTGACAGTTTCAGGAGACAGCCAATTTAACTGGGGACACAGGGCTAATAATAAAAAATACCACACTCACAGTTGCTCACAGCTATCAGCTTGTATGTCTTCAGTGTGTGTGTGTGTGTATGTGTGGGGTGAGATTAAAGGCATATTGGCTTTCTGGATGTTTGCACATGCCATGCAGACGTCATGCATTCCTTTCTCATCCTCTCTTCCACTTCTGTCCCCATTAGGAAGAAGCAGTGCTTTTAGAGTGTACACTGTCTCATTGTTAAAAACTGTGCAGGTGAGTCATCTAACGTCTGTTTCTATTCATTGCTGACAGAATTAGAAACTTTTATTTTCGCTGTCGATTCCACTTCAGAAACAATGACATAGAACATTTTGTGCAAGTGAAAGGGGGGCTGGTGCCTATCTCCAGCTAGCATAGGGCGAGAGGCAGGGTACACCCTGGACAGGTCGCCAGTCCATCATAGAGACAGACATACCTACGGGCACACATTCATACCTACGGGCAATTTAGAGTCTCCAATTAACCTAGTCCCCAAATCTGCATGTTTTTTTTTTGGACTGTGGGAGGAAGCCGGAGTACCCGGTGAGAACCCATGCACCACGGGGAGAACATGCAAACTCCTTGCAGAAGGCCCCTTGTTCCAACCAGGTTGTGAACCCGGGACCTCTTGCTGCAAAGGCAAGAGTGCTAACCACTACACCAAGGCAGGGCCCCAAAGCAAAAACCACAACATTTCTTTCTTTAGAAATTTCAGGAGACAGCCAATTTAACTGGGGACACAGGGCTAATAATAAAAAATACCACACTCACAGTTGCTCACAGCTATCAGCTTGTATGTCTTCAGTGTGTGTGTGTGTGTATGTGTGGGGTGAGATTAAAGGCATATTGGCTTTCTGGATGTTTGCACATGCCATGCAGACGTCATGCATTCCTTTCTCATCCTCTCTTCCACTTCTGTCCCCATTAGGAAGAAGCAGTGCTTTTAGAGTGTACACTGTCTCATTGTTAAAAACTGTGCAGGTGAGTCATCTAACGTCTGTTTCTATTCATTGCTGACAGAATTAGAAACTTTTATTTTCGCAATTCGGACAGGACTATTAAAGACGTCTACAACTCTGTGCTGTCGATTCCACTTCAGAAACAATGACATAGAACGTTTACCACAAAAGCCACAGTAGCTGGTAGAAGCCATGGGTATTTAACACAGGCAGCTATAGGAGAGTGAGTCCATATGGGTGGAGGGCTGGATTAGGGGAAGGCCTGAAGGCAGGTAGGCAAACCCCTCTCCCTTGCATGGATGAGATGCTCCCTTTAAGTGCTATTGGGAATTGCTCACATCATTCCCAATTTAAAATATGTGATGCATCTTTTGTGCAAGTGAAAGCACTTACACATCCATTAAAAATATTTTGTGTGCTGTATGAATCAAAGATCAAAAACCACAACATTTCTTTCTTTAGAAATCTAAGTATTGGACTACAAAACCTCCTCACAGAGGGTAGATTCTAATACTCTTTTTGGAGTATTCTTTACTACTCTTGTTCCAAAGGGTCCAAACAAAAATGTTAGACATGTGCTGTTGTGTACATCTCAGGTGCCTTGTTAAAATGTGTTTCTGTTATTGTTTACTCCTTGATTTTGATTTTCTTGACTAATTTGTTATGTGATAATGCAACTAATCTAAAAGGATATAAGTAATTAATGGGTTACAACGATTAATGAATTATTAGAAAGTCAATAAATAAAGATTTTATCATTGATTTCAGCCTCACAAATGTGAATCTTATCTGGTTTCTTTGTTCCTTTATGACCACAAATGGATATTTTACACATTTGCTTTTTGCTTTTTTTATTTAATTGACCAAAGAACAACTCTCGCATGTTGAAGCCATAACGTAAATATAAAGATAGTACTTTACAATTTAATGTAGTGGAGTAACCGTCCTCCATTGGCTGTCACTGACTCACATCTACACGCCACACTCCTGAGTGGTGTTTTTTACGAGGCGCCCATAAACGCACCGTGGGATTGTCGCCTACTTGGGAGCTGGCGGGTTGGGCCAGACTCTAATGAATTTACGCGAATATACTGACGGAGTGACCGACCCAGGCAGGCGGGGAAGGAGCGCACCGACACAAGGCTCTAATCTCTACTAACGTCGCGGTGAAGCAGCACTTCAAGCTCAGGGAGAGAAAGTTCTGGCTCGGCCGTGGTGCTGCTTGTCCTCGGCTCCGGCTAATGTGGGATAGTGATTGGAGTTGACAAGCGCGCTCCACGACTACTGTATGTTCCCCCCTCTTCTTTTCCTCCTCCTCCTCCTCCTCCTCTCCCGCTCCACACAACCAGGAAATCGTCGAGGTGTGCTTCTTTATCCCGCTGCTGCCTCTACCCCGCCTGCGGGTGTAGATGCACTGTTTGTCGCTGGTTTTCCCAGCTTTATTTCTACTCATCTGGCGTGACTTTTGAAGCCAAACCTCCGCTCTGAAGTCAGACGGACTTGCCTACGAGGAGAGACGGAGAGGATCTCCACTCCGGCCGAACAATGAGGTAGGTTAAGCGGCTACACTCCCGTCAACTTCAGTTGTTGTTTCCAGGCTGTGTTTGGTTTGTTTTCGGTTGAAGACGACAGAGTAAAATCTACTCGTACTTTATTCAACACCTCACTCCACGTTAATACCTTTAAATTGCGTTTGTGAACCTGATATAAGTCAAAATACCTCTCGCTGTTGTGTTTCAGCTGCGGGACACGCGCGCGCGCGCGCACACACACACACACATACACGACAGTGTAGCAGGTTTTTTCCCTGTGACCTGTATAAGTGACTTGCTTCATGGTGTATGTATTAAAAACGTATCAGTGACTCCGTGGTTGTGATGAAACGCCAGTGTTGCACCTGTTCGAATGAGGCTGATTTAAGGAACGAAAATATTTAAAATAATTATAATAATCCACAAATTGGGATAGTTAAGCAAGTCTTATGACAACAGCATACTTTTTGTGACTGTTTCGAACGCACCATGTTGGTTCTTTTGTTTTGCACCTTTGGCTGCAAAACAAAAGCAACAGCTCACTGTCACTGTGCCTGAGCCCATGTAAAATCTCCATTAACATAATCACATTTATGGAGCATAAGGAAAGCATTCACTGTCTTACTGTAGGGTACTTCCAGCAGTGAGGTTCCTTCAGCTTCAGCTTAGTAACCATGAACTGAAACAGTATTCACTATTGTTATCAGTTATCAGACATTCATCACAATCACTGTATCAAATATATGATAGAGGCAAACTGTGTTTTCATTCCAATAATTCCAAATTACCCTTAAGTATCACATAAATGATCCACTACACACAGACTGCAAAGAGACACCGATATTGGTAATGTATTCATGTGTGTGGGGTTGCAAGTGTTTGTACTTTTGCTTAATTTATCAAAATGAGACCAAGGTCTGGAAACTAAAAAAAAACTGTAGCACATCATCACATGTATTCGCTTGATATTTGTAGCCTCATCATATGCCAGAAATGGTTGGGAAGTAGAAAATACTAGCTTTTTCACTAGGCTTTAATCACCAAAATTTCAGTAGTAGTATTGTTTCTCCAGATGCTTATTGATACTTGTGTTGTGATACTTGTGGAGAATATCCCACATCTGTCCTTGCAATAGTGCTTGCTTAGTCAGACATTTACATGATATTTAAAATTATACAGATTTGAGTTGACCTCTTTTTTTATATTTGATTCAATGATTCTGACCAGTATTGGACTGATACCGAGTCTCTTATTGACTAATCTCTGTACTCTAATACTGTTTGTTCTCCCTCTGTAAGTGCAGAGGTTTGCATCAGGACCTAACTTGCTCTGTGGAAAGCTCATGTCCGTGAATTCCACATCCTGTCACAGCCTGTGCAGTTGGCAATTGCCTGCTTTGAAGGCATTGCTGCTGGCTCAGGCTTCCCTGTGCTTACTCACTTTTTCTCTCCCCCAGTTCCTTCAGATTTGAACAGAGGAGCAGTCCACTTTAGTCTTTTCAAAGCTTGACAAACCCGGGACCATGAGGTGAAGTAAGGCATGGTGGGGCTGCAGGGCTGGTATCCGGTGTGACTAGTTCTTTATCTCAAGCTTATTGCGCTGCCCTTTCTGTAACAATGTATATCAGTGCAGGCACAAGGGTTGGTCCAAATATTGTTTGTAGTAACTTTGATTACAGAGTGAACGGGAGGCAATCAAGCTTCCTGACACGATCACAGTGGAGTTTATTAAACAAATTCTACTAATAAGGTCATTGATAAAATTAATGCAATTTTCAGGAGAGACTATGGTAAAAACAATTTTACGTAATGCACTGTCAACAATAGGCAGATTATGGCTTAAAATAGGCAATATAGCCAAACAAGTTCTGGACTAAAGCAGTTGATAATTATAATTATCATACTAAATGTTTAATAATGAATAATTTGTTTTGCTCCTCAGTCAAAATTGAAGAAACTTAACCATGTGTTATAGCTCTTTGATGTTGGTGTGATTTGCATTAATATACATGTTGAGCCAATGTTATTGCTATTTTAGCTGCCACTGTGGCCATTGTTGCATGTCAGTCATATAAAATGATAAGTAACCTGCCCTGCCCATGAACCTCTGCAGCCATTAGATTAGATGCATCATAAACAAACAATGTAAACATAAAAATGTAGTGCATATTCACATTTAATCTTGCCCCTCATGTTAGCATTTCCCTGCAGATGTTAGGTCCCATCTGGTTAGATAATGTCAGTTTTTGCTCTAAATGTCTCTGCTCCTGCTTCCCTCTTACTGTGGCCTTAACGGCTAACGTCACCTTGTATAATAGGTGAACAATGGAATGCAGCTCCACTCAATCCCATTGTCATTTCTCTCTGAGGAATGTTAATGTTGACACTGAAGTGTATTCAGTTGGTCAAAAGTTCAGCATTATGACCCAGTTAACTAAGTGGTTCAGTAAAGCATCAGAACCTATTGATGTCTTTACACAAGCAGTCAGTAGAGACCTTTGTCTGTTTTACTGCATTCACTGGCCACTCTCAGTGCACATCTGTTGGTTCATATACTCATGTTATGAGGCACACAAAGCGAGTCATCTGTATTATGATTCACTGGTGTTTTCAGATGGGTGACTGCTGTCTCCCACTGTGACTCACTGACTAGGTCTCTGTGATTAAAAGTTTTGCCCTGTCTGACACGAGCAGTATGGCTATGTCATGTTCAAGTTTCTGAGCAGATGATGGGAGAATGCACAAGACAGACGGCTGTAATGCATCTGCTTAACAACACAGTGTTTGCAGTCGAATGAGTTCCCTGTGCGCAGTCTTGAGGCTTCACTTGACTGGAAGCAATGTTAAACCTGTCTGTTCTTCTTACACTCTTGCACAAGCTTGTTATTGATCAGCCTTAAAAGCAGCAGCAAAGTGCCTCTCTTCTCTTCTTTGTGTCTGCGCTGAGCTTTCTGGAGAGAAATACCATGCTCATAGCCAGCTTTACAGTTTTGCTGTCACATCTTCTTCCCCAAATGTTTCGCCACTTGACCCCATGTTCCAACAGACCAGTAGCTGTAATTTCATGAATTTAGCAATATTATTGCTCATGTCCATGTACAGATAACAAGATGAAACTCACTAGTCTTGCGATAGCTGTATGTTCATGCCCATTATTGTGTAATGTTCACAACCATTTGTGTTTGGATGCTGATTCTTCAAGTCTCTACTTGTTTTTCTAATACTACAATTTTTCAGTCAGTCAGTGGCAGAGACAAACTTGACGCTCACAATAGGCAACCTAAATAAATCCCTCTGTACGCCATGATCTGTTTGGTTTGTATTTTAATCCTGATATTGTTAGAGCTATGTCAAAGCATTGTTCTTAACATATGTGTCATTTCTGGTTTAATTCTCTATGTTAAGCAGACTGCACCTGAATATGTGATTGACATGTTTTATTTACATTCAATTTTCAGCCAGACCCCACCAAATAGCCACACTACAATTCAGCACTAGAAGCAATAACTTTGATTGTGTCTGTGGGAACTCTTATCTTTTATAGATTAAGAGTAGGGGCTTTATTTCATGCCTCATAAAGAAGCACATGTTAATCTGCCATTCAGTGGGTATGACAGAACATCTTGGTGATTGCAAAGCCTGTGTGCTTCATCACTCCACGTGCTCTATTACTGAAATGGTCCTGCCTTTGAGTTTTTTTTTTTCCCACAACATCCAATCACTGCCCCCCCTCCCCTGAAACAATTATACCCCTCTAGGTCCTCCCACCTCTCATACTCATAAATAGGCCATTATACCAGCCTGCCTCTTGGATTAGACCTTTTGCTGCAGGAGTTACTCAATATACAAACCTTCTATTGTCTACTTGGTGACAAATCCAGTTCCTTGGTAGTGGCCAATGGTTTCCCTCTTTAATTGTACCTCTAGGTCTTTTTATACCATTGTTTCTCCTTCATTTACATGTTTCAAATTTTTGCCCTAACTAGGACCCTGGACATGTGCCACTTAGTTGTCTGAAGTGCTTGATGTTTTGAAAAACTAAGTTGGATTTTTTTTGTCACAGGACGTTGAGAAAAATGTTGGAAGTTGCCATGCTATTATTTAATTTGCCCAATATATTCCATTTTGTAATTTCAAGCAAATAGTCAAGCTATATCCACCTTTTTATGTTGTGTTATTTGTATATGCATGTTATAGTCATCGTTGCCACTTTTTTCAGAATTGTACAAAAATGAAACTCCATATCCATTTGACAAAATGACAAATTACTTTGGTTTACCTTGCTCTAAATCTTTTTAATCTCAGTAATTTACACAAGTCAGTACAGTATTAGCCACCCTGATGACTGGTGTTAGAAAATATAGACAGGATTTAAAGATATTTCTTAAGAGACTGACCAGTGTCCAGGTCTGAAGCTGGTCCATTTATTTCTGTTACTGGATTAATTATTGTCATTTTTCAAACAAAAATATCAAATCACTATTTCCGTCACCTTAAATGTTTTAGTCAGATAATAAAAGTAACATAACTTGACATTTTGTGCATTTGTAAAATAAACTACGTTCTAGGAATTCATCTGCTTCATCCTAGACCTAGCAATTACAATTGTTTGATCAAACAATGATAAAAATAATCAAACAAATGTGATATCTGTCCAGCCCATGTCTGTGTCAGTCTGCCTGAAGCTTTTGTAGTCGTTCTTAGCAAAGTTTATTTTAACACTTACAATTTAGGCTTCATTATATCTGTTCATTTACTTGCAACACCATGTACAGCTGTGCTGATCACACCATGCCTCTGACAGTTTTTGATGATTTGATTTCATGAATGTTGCATGGTAGTTTGAAAACAATTCTCAGAAGACAATGTCACCATTCTTCCTCCCCAATCAGTGGAAATAATCTCAGTGGACACATCAGTCCAGTCAGTCTTTAGTGTGTATGAACAGTTGGAACATGTTCATCCATTTAAGTTTCTGCTTTCGGGTTTGTTTGACTGGTAAAGATTAAACCATTATGACGAGGGTGAAATCAAGGAGACCTCCACAGTGGTTGAAATTAAATGACAAGCACAACTGCAGCTCCATGGTCATTACAGCAGTGACATCATCCCAGCTGATGGAAAGCCTGCATTTAAAATTATAGTGAAACCCAAGCTTGTTGTGGGTGGAAGTGCTGCAG
The DNA here is from genome assembly GCA_016785285.1 of Brachirus orientalis. Classification (NCBI taxonomy): domain Eukaryota; kingdom Metazoa; phylum Chordata; class Actinopteri; order Pleuronectiformes; family Soleidae; genus Brachirus; species Brachirus orientalis. The sequence goes on along the minus strand of JAFBJR010000147.1, from coordinate 1,115,794 downwards.
TGATACATGTTTATTGCGTGGTCAGCACTGCTAAACATAAGGATACTTGGATATAGACACAAGAATACACTGGGATCATCATGGGGTTCTTTGCCTAATGGAGTATAATGGATATAAGTGAGCATAAAAATGGCTTCATGCTGTCAGCCAAGTGTTTCCTCAGATCTTAACTTCACTGATCTGGGATGATGGCGACTGCTAATACACAAAGGCTTTATAAGATAAATCAGCATTAGAAGGAACCCAGTAACTGCTTTATGGTCTGTTATGCAGCCGTTTCCATGCATTATCATTAGGCACCACTTTCGCTGTGGGTAGTAGTAATGGATATTATTGATCAGGAGGGTTTGACCAGATCTGAACCAAAAGTTTATCCCGTAAAACAAGCTTGAAAGAACCTGTTTTGAATTTTCCTGTTTTTTGCGTAGATAGTGATACACATGCTGTCCTGGATGCTCCATTAAGTTCATGTTGTTTTCCTTTCAGATAATGTGGAGTCTGAGCAGCAGTCTGGTCTTTTTAAATGTTACACAAACTCAATGCGATGGTCATTTACAGAACAATGACAACAATAAGTGTCTTTTTAAACCTAACAATTTTTTTTGTTAGCTGTAGTTGTGTTCACCAGTCAGGCATGTAATTTGAGTCTGTGACAGAACTGGCGTTGTTTGGACAGTTTATGTTCCTAACATTGTCCAAATGTTTCAGCAAACTGATAATGCTGAGAATTTAATCCGTCAATTGTTTTATTTATCAGATAACTTCATTCAAGCCACCAAAAATATTTTGTGCAAACACCTTTTGCCTTGGTTTATTAGCAATGATTTTAAAGGATGTGGTCGGTAGGAACAGTCACTTTGGAGAACTGGTCACAGTTCTTCTCTGGTTTGTCTCCAGGCGTCCTCTGTCTCCTCGTGTGATTCTGTGATATTGATATCAGGGTTCTTTATGAATGGATGCTTCACTAGCAGCTGGACTGTTGTCATGTGTTGTTCTGGATGGAGATTTTATTAACAGGATACACTACAAAAATGCTGAAAGTTAAGCTAGTGACAACTGGCGGGGTCACTGACCAAAGCAGAATAACTTAAGGTCCAGGTCTGTAAACTCTCAACTCAATTTTTATGAGAATCCAGAAATATAACACACATGTCCCTTTTCACTACATCATCTATGACTTTGGGCTCAGAGATTAGTGAAGACATTCTTTCTTCTGTGCAAAGGAAAATTATGTGTACAAGTCAGGGCTGCTGAGAGTCTTTTTCAGTGGATTGTTTTTTATGCCTTCCTCCTCTTGGGCCCAAGTAGGAGGATATGCTCCAACCTGTAAAAGGAATTGAGCTCAGTGAAGAGGACAGAGGTGAAATGGTTCCAAATATGGGCATTGAGTGTGCCACTAGTGTGTGTCCAACACACGTTGCACACTGCCTCAGAAGCATGGATGAATATGTCTTGGTTTTTGCAGTGATCAACAAACTGAAGGTCTATCTATTTCACTTTTCCACAATGATCCTTAAAAGTTGGGTCAAATAGTGGACAAAGTATGAGCCTAAAGAATGCTGAGGGGCTTTCTTGGTGAAGCAGTTTTGAGGTAGATACATCTGATTAAATTCAGGCTAATGTATTGTGGAGAAGAAGAGTTTAAGAATAGCTGTGATAGACAATTGTTTCTGTGTGGTTGACTCAGGTGGAGGCAGAAAGCAGTAGCCTACAGCAAGTGTGTGTGTGTGTGCGCGTGTGTGTGTGTGTGTGCTCTTTTTCCAGCATGCTAGGACCTGTGTGACCAGGAACAGGCATGAGGAAAAAGACAAAGAAACTTTTCTAGTCCTTTTCTCAGTCTAATGCTATTTCAGCAAAACTTAATGAAGTGACCCGATGATAGTTGGGGGGAAAAAAAACAGATTCATTGTTTACATTAAAAATAGTTCTGACTCTGCTAGTTCTGCTGTTTAGTTGTAACGCTTTGTTGGATATTTCACCAAGGATAAAAACATTTTCTTATAACAAAAATCTTTCAGTAATAATTATAGCTTTTATCTTTGGAGTGCTGCACCTGTCTTCTGCCACCTCATGCATAAAGACAGTCCGCATGATTTGGACACTTATTCTGAATATCAGGCTTGGATGTTAAATTCACAAAGGATCTGATTATTATTATTATTATTATAATTATTATTTGTGGCTCTTTTGTACAAACAAATGGACTTGGGTCATAAATAAGAACCCACCTTATTTAACACAAACACTGAGAAACAACCACTCACAACAAATAGACATTAGCTATGTTTACATGTACAGTATTTGGAATGAAAAATATGTAATGTAAACATTTCTGTCCATAAACTCTGATCCAATACAGCCCATTTGGAAATGAATCTCGTTCTGAACGAGGGGGCTGGTATATGCTGATTGTCATTCGGATCGGTGTTCATATAAACAGTTTAAATCTTGCACATGTAAACATATCTATTGTTGGAAAAAATAAACTATAAACTAACTCCAAAGTACAGGATCATGTGGATGAACAAATGTGTAACTAGGGGTGGGAGATATAAATTGTATGTGTTTATACCACTATAATTGTGGCCATCCTATAGATTTTTATTATACCGGCAAACTGCGACAGCATGTATTGACCTCCCCAACTTTTATTGAAACTAAAGGTGCAAGGCTTTCAAGGCTGGGGATTAAGGAAGCACCCAACATTTCCAGAGTTTCCCATACATTAATCGGTGTGTGGTGACAAAATTACAAATGTACATACCCAAGAATATATCACAATATATACCATTACTGCAAAATGTTTCGAATTCTACAGCAGTATGAGTTTAAAGCCATACTATGTGCCTAGCCCTATGTGTAACAAATCCAATACCAATGATACAAACTATCTTGACAGTCAGTCACTGAAAGATATTCATGTTGAAATGCTACTGTAAGACAAGTCAACAAATAGTCATTGCAAAGGAACAGAGTCATAAGTTCATTTTTCTCTAGAAAGATCAATGATACCCATCTCTATTCAAGCTACATATTAACATTTATGAGGCAAGTGTCTCTCACAGCAGGACCTGTACTTTGCAGTTTGAAAGCTTATCTTGCAACTGCTGATTCAGTCGCTGATAATACTGAATCTTGTCATTACAAACAGTGTTTTCATAGGATGTATTGTGTTTGGTTAGAAGTGATTCAGGGTCATATTGGCCCAGCTGATGGTAGCCAAGAGCTGCTCATATGGTCAGAGAGTGGAGTGGAGGACACTGCTGTCTGACGACCAGGTCCAACATCAACAGGCTATTGTATAGTCCCTTGTCCGACTTGGCATTAGAGGTCAAGTGTTTTGCCTTCTTCGTGGCCTTCTGGTCTTCAGTTCAGTGTTTATAATAAGCTTTTCCTTTTTCCATCCGAAAACCTTCAATAGTAAGAGTAAAACCATTACATTTGAGGACAGGCCAAAAGGAAAATATTATGATATCACATTTAATTGACCATACATATGGGGTGTTGAGGAATTTTACAGTATGGAAGCATTCATGTACTGGCACATGCTGAGATTTCCCATGTTGCCAATTTTCAAAATACAGTTCCACCTCCTATTCTCACTTCTGCTGTCAGTTGTGTGTCTGTTGTAACGTGACTTTCCGATGTTGTCTCAGGTCAGCCATTCAGATGCTGTCATAGAAAGTGAAAGTTTTACTGATGACTAGTAAATGAGCTATTGCAATAAATGTATCCACCTTGACATCAACAAAACCAATGGGATCTACCCCTGCAGAGGAAAATAACAATAAATTGAAAAAATATATCTTGTGTATATATAACCATGTTCAAATTGATCACATTTTTTTTCTTTTTGACAATGTCAGTTTTCATCATTTGGGACTATTTTTTGCGAGTTGTGGTCTAGTTTTATCAGACTGTAGAGGAAGTGGTTTGAAACAGACATTATTAAGTGACTTATTGTCAGTCCTGGTCTGGTTTCAATTTAATGCTTTTTTACTGCAGGGAAAGAGAAACAATTAATGAATCACTGTTTGCTCTTAAAGGTGCAGCACAGCCACCTAAGGTTTAGTAATTCAAGTGCGACACTTGTTTCATATTTGACTCTGAATTGAGTGGAAGAGAAATAATTCTTTCATTGATAGGACATATAACTGTGTGTTTGTTAATGTTTTAAATTTCTTTTAGCTTGTCAGAAGTTTTGTGTGAGTGACAACTGATGGTTTTACTGTTCTTTTCTGCCTGTCTACCACAGAGCAATACACTTTATTCCTGAAGGCAAGATTAAATCAGAATCCCTGAATGTCATTAAAAAATTTAAGTTGGCTTTAGTTTTGTGAGTGAAATAAGTATTTTCGTCTAGTGGTATTGGGGGGAAGAAATTTTGAATAAGGCAAAGAGGAATGGTATCAGTAAGTGTCTAGACTTTGCTATGTCTGCTCCATCCTAGCCTCAATAACTATTCCGTGTGATGTTGTATGTAGGACAAATATCACAATCCAAGTGTGAATGCACAATTATTTTTAGGGATCAGGATCATTATGATTTTATTAACGCTGATATTGCTTACCAGTATTTACCAGTATTTATTGAAACCCTAATTGATACTTTTGAGGAACACTGAGGAAGCCTGAATAATGGAGAACTGTGAGGAGCCTGGCATCCTCTTTTAAACCAAAATAGATTCCTCTGTGAAATAATGTACATCTTTTACAATATGTAAATATGACAGCTCTGTGAAATCAGCTGTTTTTCTTCAAAGTGATTATTCCCCTCTTTAGTGATGAACTGAACTGACATGGTCATTACTTGAGTGACATTATCTGTGGGAATATTTAGCACAAAAAGTTCTTTAAAATGATGCCAACAGCATCCTGATTTAGGAACTATACATTTAATCATAATGAGCATCACCATCAGCCAACCTATCTGCACTGTGCTGGGATGCTGCAGTAGAAATGTAAACTTTCCTGAAGCAGTCAATCCCACTGTCCTCACATTTGTAAACTGTTGTTTTTCATGGGGTTGCTAGTGTTATCCCATTTACTCACAACTACATTTTTTTTTACATATGACACATGTTGCTGCATTTTTGCTAAATTAAGCAGAAAGAGCCACTTTTGAGTTCTTGCCTGCCATGATGGCTGAAAAGTAATTTAGCATATCAAACATAATCACCTGATGCCCGCAGATTCATCATCATGATTGTGAACCAGAAACTGCTGGTGAACTGCACTTTAATTTTTTTAATTTCCCTACCATTCTACGGTGAGGTTAGAATAAATTTGTCACAAATGTCAATAGCGCTTTCAACACTTGGGTGCTGACAATTGAGGAATAGATATCAATTTATGATTGTTTTTTGATTTTTTTATGCCTAGTCATTTTAGTTATTAATATAGAATTTATCTTTTCCCAACTATCCTTAAGTTCAGCTTATCGCCACTACCATATACAGAGTAATATTGTATGGGTTAGATGTATCTATGCATGTACAGATTCCATATAAAACGTTTTTTTGATTTAGACATTAAGATGTAGGAAGGAGAGGAGCACAGTAGATGAGCTTGGTGGGAGGGCCAGGTAAGACGAAGTGGAGGAGGTAAGAGACTGAGCCACTGGGCTTGACTGTACTTGCCAGCACATTTGGGGAAAAGCTCTGTGAGCACTGCCTTATACAGACATTTCCAAGTGAGTATGTGCCCCAGCCATGCACTTTAGTTTCCTGTTAACTCCTCCCTGACCACAGCACGGCAGAGGGATGAGAATCTCACACTAGCTTCAAAACCATAGAATGTGGAGAGTGTGGCTTCACTTTTGTATTTCTGTATTTCTAACTTTGAATGCATTTTACATATCATACTGGTGGGCATTCTTATGTGCCAAAGCACTGTAGTGGGAGGTTCCCTGAGGTATTTTAAAGGTTTGTGATTCAAATCCATCCCCTCGGAGCATTGGCAAGTGACCTATTTGTGCTTAAGAGAAAACCGCTTAAGTCAACTGGACACTTAGCTTTACTCCACAGCCAGTGCCAGCATCCTCACTGGAGGACTGGTGGTCTCAGTGTAAGGAAGGGTGACATTTTTTATGGACATGTGTGCTGTTAATTCTTACAGTGCTACTATGCAGTGCAGTCAAATCTAGCAACAAATCGTCTGCAGTCAGTTATTCCCAGTGGGTCGGGTTAGCACATGGATACTGGTGTTGAAAGGTTGACAAGTGTGAAGCTCTGTGTCTATATTTGTGTGCCATTGTCGCTGTGCGTGTGTGCTGCACACTTTTAGAGTTTTAGTGTCCATAGCTCTATTACTAATGCATCTGCTCACTCTGGTCTCACTTCTGTGCTCCCGCTTTCTCCAACATTAAATATGCATCAATTTGCCAGTCCAGAGTCCCTGTCCCCTCCGAGCTCCCATAAGCCCTCTCTGTCCCACACTTCAACAGCATGCTTGATGCAGATGAGCTCAGAGGACGCTGCTTCATTTGTGAATTTGCTGTAGAATTAATTAGTGGTTTTCACTCACTTGAAATAACCAGTGGACCAACAGGCCTGTGCCTGCTGAGGCTGTAAGGTCGCAGTAATTGTGTTGACCTTTGCTAGTCCGTTCCCCCACCTTGTAAATACTTTGTCTATCTGCTTCTCAAAATTCTTCCCTTTCATCTGAGCTCAAATACTAAAACCAAATTAGTATTTTGTAATAATTAATTTATTATTTTGTTTGATTGATCCATGTGCTATGCAAATTAAAAATGCAATTCAGAAAACAATTCATATATTAAAGTTATCACATTACGTTAGAAAATAAATCTCTTACAGTAGGTTCTGTTTTAATTTCACTTTGTATCTACACATATTTTGTATTTGCATGAATGGAACACACATTTTGACTACATGCATTTTGAATTTATATTGTTGTTGTTTATTGTTTTTGTTGCTGTGTCAGCATTACAGCCAAAGCAATATAGGATTTTACAAAATTCCAAAAAAAAATTTGTTTACAAACATACTGTAACAACATATTGACCAAAATGTTAATTATGAACATACTAAGCCCAGAGACCTTCATATTCTGAACAACTTTGATGAGTAATAAATATTTATTTATATATAAATAAATAAAATAATGTAATGGAATGCAACAGAAGTCTGGACAACCTCAAACATATTTTTGCCATTTTGGCTAACATGCAGAGAGATAATACATCTCTCCCAAAAGCTATTACCTGCAGTTTACTGGGCCGACCAGTTTATCAGTCTACTTCTATTTTGCATAGAGTGAGGCAATTCTTTACAACATGCATTGCATACCATCAGTAACTTTCCCGGCACTATGTCAACCTCCACCATTTTCTTCCCAAATCTTACTACAATATTTCTTAGTGATTTTTGTTTATAGCAGAGGTCCTCTTTCTCTTTTACAGTCTCCAATGTGTAAACATTGTCTAAAATTAGACCCTGCTTCATTTCAGGAGTCTTAAGGAATGGTTTGTTTCTGTTTGATCATTTATAAAGTTACTTTAACCAAATAAGTTAAAAAAGTGACAGAGGATGTACAAAATTCAAAGTTGTCCAAAGATGTAGAGAAGATAAAGTTTTTATAAATTGGCTTACATTAACCATAGGCACACATTAGACATGTGCCAAAAGACAAAATGTCCTGAAATACTACATATACACTATTTATCTGTGAAATAAAACCAAAATCTAGAGTGCTGTGAAACTGTAAACCACTCTATATGTGTGTGACACACTGTTTACTTTTCATACCAGAAATATTAAACAACCTCTCAATTTATCAACTTGGAAGAAAATATTGTGTATTTGTGTGCGTGTTGAGGCAGGAACAGGCCTTATTAGGCAGTGCTGGCAGCAGGAAGTAGGTTGTGGCTTTGGTGCTGTGTCACAGGAAGTAGCAGATTGTATCATGGGCAGGACAGATGGAGGGAGAGGGGAAGAGATGGATTAGGGGAGTACAGGGACATGGTGGGGGTGGTTCAAAAAGAAATTATTTTGGTATTTGTCACCTTTGTTTGTCTGTGTTGTCTTCCAGCTCTTTGTTTTTACTATTAACACTACAATTTGGTATTTATTTGGTGTTTCCTGTGATGTTTTATTATGTAGTAGGTTGGACCTTCTGCATATACATGTGCATGTACATAATTTTTAGGTTGATGGCCAGTGGCTTGATATTAATACATCAGAAATAAATGTATTCATTCATACAACCCATCATGTTAAGGTATTTTTCTGAGAATATTGTCTGGATATTTGTGTATAACAGGAATTTAATTGCAAATGTTTTTTCTGCTAGGTGTTTGCATGTGCACCTTTTGACTAAACTTGTGTACAGGGTAGACATTCCTGAATGTGTCATAACTTGTGTGCAAGGAACTATAAATAAATCATTTGTCATTGATTTCAAAGCACATGTGCCTGTCCCCCCCCCCCCTTCTTTTTTTCTTTCTTTCTTTTTTTTAACGATGTTTATGGAGGTGGAGGGTGACGTAGTGCAGGTGGAAGATTCCAGAGTCTTGCTTCTTTGGCAGCGTTTGCCACAACTTCCTGTCTTTGTCAGCCACCATTGTTGTCTCTGCCTCCCATTTTGTTTGGGATCTAGCTAATCTTTTTCTTAGTCTGTCTCTTCTCAGTTCAACACCTTGTCTTTAGGCTTTCACTTCTGCCCCCTGAGTATGCATCTAAATCATGGTGATTCATTTGTTAAATTGTTTCATCTATATGTTTTTAACCTGGTCTTTATAAAGACTGAATTGACATGCACACTGACTACAATAATTATTATGATACCCAGAAATTAACAAACTAAACCGATGGTGTGAGTTAGATGAGAGGAGGCCAGGCTTCACTGGAAGGACTGGTTCTCATCTCTGAAACGATTTGTTTATAATGTGAATATTTTTTGTCAGTTTGTTCATCTGGCGTGTCCACTTCATCCTCCACCTCCCCTCGCATTTGCTTCTTCCCTTTCAGCTGCAGTCCACACTACTAACATCATTTAACAACATTTCAAACTGGTAAAACAATAATATAATAATTTGTGGTTAAACAAAATGTATCTCCTCCATATTAAATCGTTTTAAAAGCAGTTTTGACATTATATTTTTTTAGCTTTTAATATGAAGTCATTTGACATTACATGCTAAATAATTTAATGGCAAAATAGCTGCATTGTATGCTGCTGAATATGTGTAAAACTGATTAACCAAAACTGAAGTTAAAGATAATTACTTGAAAGCACTGGTCACACAGAAAAACGAAAATGAGTCATTTCCATACAAATCTGCTAATCTGTGCCATTTCTCAGGGCTGCCACCAGAAACAATAAACCAAATGTCTGTGGTCACAACCGCGGAGATCACATGGTCATATATTACTAGGGTGTACAGTGTGTAGGAGTATGCATTCACTACCACAAACCTATGTGGTTTCATTTATTTGTGGCTATACTTTCATCTTGAAATTGTCAAATGTATTTTGACACCTTAAATTACATGTAGGTTTTGTTTTTGGGGAAAAAAAATCTTACTTGCCAGTAGCATAACAACTGAGAGTTTCACCAAGGCTCACTGCAACATTCTTGCAGATAAATGTATATATTCCTTCTGTTTGTCGCTTCTCTTCCAGTGAGTCGAGTATTTGCCAGGCTCGGGCCACTGTGATGATCTATGATGATGGCAATAAGAAGTGGATGCCGGCAGGTGCTGGACCCCAGACCTTCAGCAGAGTCCAGATTTATCACAACCCCACCACCAATGCCTTCAGGATAGTGGGACGCAAGATGCAGACAGACCAGCAGGTAAATCCTCCAGCTTTGTCAAGTGTGTCTAAATAACTGCATGTTTAGGGCACATTTATTTATGCATGTGTTTCCTGTTGTCTACACCTCATTCATCTTTCTCTATCATATGCCCCATCAGCATCTATGGGTCTTTGAGTAAGCAAGCAAATTTGACACACGCTGTCTTTGTATGTTCCCATTCTTTAACATTGTTAATCAGTCACTGAAACCACACACTAGAGCTTTGTGACTAGGCATTTTATCAGCTGTTCCTTACAGGGCATTATTGTCTCCCTCTCTCTTTATGCACATTCATCAGTCAGTTTTTCACTTGACAATGTTGGTGCGTTTGCATTGGCATTTAGAAAAAACAAACAAACACATTTTTGTATTAGTCTACCTTAAATCAAAGTTTTTTTATATAGATGATAGATGAATACATTTTATGAAATCAAATTTCTCAATGTTGGATCATCACAACCTGACAATGCATTTTGGAGTCAGGCTACTATTGTATGTATTCATTCTGTTGTACCAGAGTTGCACATTAGTTTGCCTGGGTGCTCAGCACATGTGCCACAGTTCCTACCCCTGGTAAATACCTGGAAATACCAGAAGCGAGTGCATAGAAGAATAAGAATGACAAAAATGTGGCAGAATTCAGGCCAATACATTATTTGAACTGACAAGGTGACTGATTACATGCTCTGTCAGCTTAAAGAATTGGATAAGTTACTGGATGGTAGGTGTTTGACATGCTGACAACGAGCTGCATGCTAATCTGGAACTTACCTAATGCTAACAAGTTGAAAGAGTGTTCCCCACCCCACTAAAGGCTGACCTACTTCATTCAATATATGGTGTCCTTAATAATGCTTGTTTACTATGATAACAGCAGTAGTCGGGCTGAACTTAACTGTAAATGGAAATGTACTATATTAGAGTACATTGGTGAAGGGCCAGGATCGCACCACCTCGACAGGTTAATGTCATTTTCATTCCATCATCAACTGAAAAGTCAGTAGAATAAGGAAGGGTAAGGTGCTCTGGGTTTATTGTCCCTCCCTGGCTCAAATTTCTCTACTAGACACAACACTTGTTTGATTTTTGTCAGAACTCATTGTTCCTGTCAGTGGGGTGCTTCACAGATTCTTAGAAGAAGCTGAAGCTGAAGAAGCTGAAGGTCAAAACCAAGAAAATGTTTATATTGTATAAAACCTGTTGAGTTGGGAACACTGAATGTTATTACACTACATTGCAGTTATTTAGTCAACACCTGGTTTCATAGAGTCCTTCCTCAAACTCGTTTATCTTTACTTACTGTGATCTGAATGTAACCATCATGGTGTTTGAATTCTATTTTGTTACTGATGCGTCTTAACCCGTTATGTGAAGTGACTGGGCATAGAAACTTTTGTGGACCGTGCAGAGTTCATGTTGGGCATAATGTCTGCACAGCAAGTATGTAAACCATTCAGAAAAGTTGAGCAAACAAGTGTCCTTGATGTTATCGCCACTCTTTGACTCAGCAGATAAAGGTGGTCAGGATCTAATTTAAAAAGCTGCATAAAGTCTGGGTGGGTCTATTCTTGACTGCACCCCTGCTCTCTCTGCTGCCTCACTCTGTCCTTCTTTAAACATTCAGGATGCCAAAGTGTTCCCAAGAGATGGGACTTAAAGTGGATGATGTTTCCTGTGAGCTAGTTAGACCCTTTCTACCATTTCCTGTGACAATTTAGGGTGAAGCCTGATACCCAATAAGGACTCTATATTTGTGTCTGATGGCGACGTGCGACTTGGTTTAGGATGTAGGTGGATGAGAGCAGCAGGGAGCTGATAAGAGAGAACCTGGGGTTGCTTAATTTCCCTCCCTCTGTCCTGGTGTGTGCGTGTGTGTGTGCGCGCGCATATATAAAGTCACATTTTACTGATTGTATGCTTATCTGTTCAATTTATTTTATGTATCCTGGTGGGACAGGATGAATAAACTGCACTGAAAACACAAGTGGCATCAAAGAGTTTTCCTGCAGGCATATAGGCTTTTTAAGTTGCTTTATTTTACTAAAAAAAATATATGACTAATGTTCTTTTGGTCACATTCTCAGCATCATTCCTGTTGCCCTTTTAGCCTTTTGACAAATCAGTGTTTGTGCTGGTAGCTGAACTTACTTCTCTCTCTTTTCAAAATGTGTTGCCTGCTCTGATATTCGCACTAAAAGGGTCTCCTCTCCTCCTGTCTGCTCTGTGGAATCCAGAGGCTGTTAAACAAATAGTGAAATGGTGTGTCAGCACATTCAGGCAATGCTCGAATCCAGAACATTTTTTTCTTCCTTGTTCATAGACTTCACGCCACCTGCTGGGTGAAATATGAACCAGGATCATCCAACAAAAATAAAGCATGCACTGTAATTTCATACAGTCAGGGATGTGGATTTTATGTGGTGTTTTTTACAGCAATTTTTAAAAATAGTTTTCCAGCTATTTAGTAACTCCCTAGAAGCTATTTTATGAGGGGTATTTATTTTACACTTCTAAACAGCAGTATTGGATTCAAACATGACCTTTGTCAAGTATCATTATTTATGTGAATTAAGAAAAACTACTATAGAATTGTTCACCAGCTCCCCTGAAAGTATATCTGTAGTGATCAGCTATCTCTCTTTCTTACCTAGGTGGTTATAAACTGTCCGATTGTGAGGGGTCTCAAATACAACCAGGCCACTCCCAATTTCCACCAGTGGAGAGATGCCCGACAGGTGTGGGGGCTCAACTTTGGAAGTAAGGAGGATGCCACTCTATTTGCCAATGGCATGGCTCATGCTCTGGAGGTGCTCAGCTCCATGGCAGATGCAGGTAAATGAGTTCTCACTAGATTCTCTGTCTCACTGGCCTTTTGTTTATTTTTTTCCCACTGATCAGACCTTATTCAGGAAAGACTGTGTACTTCTGTTTGTTGATGCACAGTACTGTAAGTTACATTTTTTATACACAAAGCAACAACCTCTGGAATTTGTTCTTATAATTAAATTGGTTGAATAACAAAGGAATTTGAAATTTATAACATGAATAATTTGTTGTTTTATTGTAGCAACTTTAAGGCCATGAAATTACAAAACAGCATTACTGGGATTGCAACAAGGTATTTTGCCAAGATTGTGAATGTGACATAAAACATTGTTTCACAATTGTAATAATAAAATGATAACAATAAACGTTGATAAACAATAAAATGTTTTTTACCCTTAAACATGATCAGAAACCAAAGAAAATGTAATGCAACAATGAAGATTTGCTTTTAGTCTGATGTACCGGAAATACTACTGAAAAAAGCTAATCAATAATGTCCATCAGTCCTGCCTAATAAATCACACTTTATTGTCTTCATAAAATGGCTATCCTAATGGTCCTCAGATTTTGTGTATTCAAATGCATGCAAAGACAATGTAAATAAGACCACATTAGTAGAGAGAGATTGTTAGAGGGCTGCTAAATCCACTTGCAGCAATGTCCAATGTCCAATCCCATGTTCTTTAATCTTTTTTTATCAATATTGTAATTATTTTTTTGTGTTTTTGCAGGCTATGCAACCCTCCCCCGCCCAGTATCAAATGGTCCATCTCCAGAAGAGCTTGAGCAACAGCGGAGGTAACATCTGACTACACTGAAATGCTACTCACTGTTTTTTTTTTTTAGCATTGGTAATTCTTAAAAAGCCCTGGTTATATTTGAGTGTGAATTTGTTTGGATGTGCTCTGAACCAGTGGTGAGCAATGTCAGAACCAAAGTTTGGCAGTTCAGTGAGAGCAACTTTATATTTTGTTAAAGAAGATAAACAAATCCTTTGGATTTAGTTCCATAACAATCAATATCAAGTAAAGCTGTTGTTCCTTTGTAGTTGTCCTGTTGGCACGGTTTTGCACACACGCATATGTAGAGGATTTGATGGCATTAGCCTGATGCTGCTAAACCCTCAGTCAGCCCCTGTAGGTTAAAGGTTAAAAAGGCAGAAGGGTTTACACCTTTCACACCAACCCCAGCCTATCTCCACCCATCTGTTTGTTCCTCCAGCAAGACCCATTGTGGTCACCTTCATATACTTGGCGTCAGCCATATTATCTAATTTCAACCAAAAAGTAATAAGTTACACAGTGAGGCTTTGGAATAGATCAGAGAGATTGTCCATCAAGTTAGCTGTTAGCATCTGTTAGCTATCCCAGTCAAAACGTATAAAAAAAACTGCATAGATTATGCTATTGTTGAAAATTATTCCATTAAATTTTTAGTTTGAATGACCACAGGTATACTCATTAGTATCAAAAATGTTGTGACAAATATGGACCTGGTTTTCCCCACCCCAGTCCCCAATTATGTACATACTACCTTTTGGTTTAAACTATGTATGTACATGTGTTTACTTGAGTGGGTGTTTGTTTATGATCCATACAGCTGTTGTGAACAGCACATGTGCTGGGGAGAAGGGAAGGAGCAGTAGTAAACTGAGTCAGCTTGAATTAGGCCTCTGTATCCAGTATTTTAGTGGAAGGCTAATCTGAAGCCATGAAATTCATCTCTTCCTTTTACTGATGTCAGTATATGGAGTACAAAATGTGATTTTTAAGGTTGCAGTTGGGATTAGGCAAAGTTCCTTAAAACTGACTGCTGCTGTAGTAATTCAATATTTGGTCAGACATTGACACAATATCTTGGTGATTGCAATGTCTGGTTTGTGAGTAGACACCCAAACAAAATATTATAACCTATCATAGTTTTTGCTGACTGACAGATGTGCTTGTTTGCTTGTAGGTTGGAGCAGCAGGAACGGGAGCGGCAGGAGAGAGAAAGGCAGGAGAGAGAAAGACAGGAGCGAGAACGGCAGGAAAGAGAGAGACTGGAGAGAGAAAGACAAGCAGCTGCAGGTCAGGAAACACCTGGACTGACCAACATAACTATTTGGACAACACTTTGGTCTCGGTCCTCTCATTTAGTGTAATCTTTCTTTTGGCTCCACATGACATCTTTACATCAGGAGGTCTAATCAAGTCTTGGTCACAGTCGGTGTCAGACTGTATGTCAGCAGTTTGAAGGCATGGCATATTGTGTCACAGAAGTATGATTCATGGTGCCACAGTATAAACAGAAAAATGGGAAATGCAACCATCGAAAACATGTTTTGCTAATGCTGTTTTATCTTAAAGCTGTAGTATGTAACTTTGGGTGTGTGTTTTTTTTTTTGATTGGGTTATATCATTCTGCCTGTGTTTAGTTTTAGTGAACAAAAATGATGCAACATACATATGCAACTTATTTATTTATTTATTTATTTTTTGCATCTTCATCTGAAAATGGGCTCTGTTTTTGACCGAGGGAGCATTTGTATGTAAACAGCAACAGCACAGGGACCTTGGGCCCCAAAAGCATCTATCCTGGCAAATTGCCGAGTGACTGGGTTTTTGTGTATATTCATTTGACAATGGTGTGAATGTAGACATTTAACAGACATTTGTTTTAATTTAAAACTTCAGACTGCATTTTAGATTTATTATTGCATGATAGCTAACAGTGGGGCCTTTTTTAAACTGCATGATGTTACAGTGAAAGAACACCTGCTATCAAACACTCTCACTGTTGTCATTTTTATTCTCATCTCTAAATCATACCGTATGTTGACACTTATTGATGGCTTGTGTCTGGGTTTGTTTTTTTTTTTTTTGTCTTTTAGTCCCTGTTCCTCCACCTCCACCGTTGGGCACAGTAGGTCCCGTTCCTCCACCGGCCCCTCCTTTAGCCCCTGCCCCCCCTCCAGCCCCTGGCATCCCTCCCCCTCCAGGACCACCACCAGCCCCACCTCCGCCCCCTGCAGGAGGTGGAGGTGGAGGAGGAGGAGGAGGTGGTGGTGGCGGCGGTGGTGGTGGTGGAGGAGGGGGTGGAAGTGGCCTTGGTGGTGGATTGGCAGCTGCATTAGCAGGAGCAAAACTCCGCAAAGTATCCAAGGTGAATGGCTCAAAACAGTCTGTAGAAGTTTGACAACTCTGTGTTAATGTAATTGGATTCCTACATTACCTGTTTTTGCATTTATGCAGATAGAATAGGATTGAACTAGTCATAAAGTTGTTGCTACTTATAGAGCTATGAGGGCTGCATCTGTTGGTGTTTGAGTCACCATGTCTAGACTGTGTCTATCTGGCCAGTATTCATCTTTTTGCCATTTGCTGCCCTCAGCAGGAGGATACAGGCTCTACATCTTCACTAGGTAGAGGTGACTCCACCCGCAGCAGCTCAGCTATTGGAGGAGGAGGGGGAGGTGATCTAATGGGTGAGATGAGTGCCATTCTGGCAAGAAGGTGGGTGACACGATTTGCAGTCACACGAAATTTAAACATTTCATGGCCACATTTGAAAAATAGATACTCAGTATTACTCAATTTCTTCTTAATTAAGACGATCTGATTTTCTTTTGTCTTTTCCTGAGTCATGTTCTGAATTCATAACATAATGTGTTCAACTCTCTAGTCTTTTTAAAGCTCAATGATAGTGTCATTTAATGTGATGCCTTTTCTCATCAGGAGGAAAGCTGCAAACACTGGAGAGAAGCCACCAGTAAAGACACAAGATAATGTGAGATAAAAACAAATAATCTCTTTATCTATGTGACTAAATACTTTCACTGATGGATAATTAAAAAAAAAATAGTCTCAGGATGAGGACGACTCAGTCCTAAGAGAAGGTCTCACCTTTTTTTCTTTTATTTTACAGGATGATTCTGAGCCTCAAGGTCAAAGCGGTAAGAACCAAACATTTTATCAGCAAAATTCCACATGCAATCATTCTAATATTCATTTTACGAAAATAGGCAAAACGTTTTGTGCTAAGTTGTGGTCCTGTTTAACCTCCCTTACAGACACACTGAGAAGACCTTGGGAAAAATCCTCCATGACCAGGTAAGTTCATCTCTGTGCCACCATTTGCAGGGAATCTGCAACCCTGAACTCCTCTTTAGTGTGTGGAGTGTGTCCCATCAGTGTGTGTCTGTGGACAAGTGTGCCTTTTGTGTGTGACTGTTCATTTCCATTCTAAGAGGATAGTGTATGTGTCTCACTAACAGGAATAACTCCATCCCCAAGAACATGGACTCCACTTCCTCAGTGTCCCAAAGTTTCAGGTATACATGCTGTCCCATTCACTTGTGACCTTAGGCTTTCTTTTCTCTGCAGGTACTACTGCAACCCATGTGCTGACATGGCATACTGTATATTACAGTTAATAGCACCACTTAATGGATTAGATAATGACAGGCACACTAGGGACCTGAAGGTGTACTAGCTGTGTGTTTCTCTAGAAAAGGAATAATACGGTGTTCACATGGTGTGATTGTTTATCTTACATGTCACGAGTGCTGGGGTCGCCGGCTAGTGAACCCATAATTTATGGATTAGCTTGTCTTGTCTGAAGGATGTATGAAGGATTAGTATGTAAGTGGGATTAAATTCATCCAGTATATATGTATGTCTAAACAAAATATGTTCTGAATAGTAAAGCAGGCTATGAGCATAGATATGATGACATGCAAAAGTTGGTAAAGCCCTGCACATGTAAAAAAAAACTCACTGGAGGAAGGTCCATGCCAGATCAAAACATTGTGTCTTAAAATACATTTTTTTTGTTTGGCAATGGAGTAAGTATGTGTGGGCTAGCCTTGGTGAACCCAGCCAAGTCTCCCAGCGATTAGATTTCACCCTGCAGACAGGTCTTTTTTTAGCTAATTTCAGAATTTCCTAAAAAAGGGAACCACTCACAAACACAGGCAGGCACCCAATGACCACAGAGAGCAATGTCAAGCAGCTTTTGTTTACATTCAACGTGGTGGCTACTGAAGAGCAGTTGCCTTTTGATTTGGCTGTTGCTTCCATTTTTAGCGACTTGCTCCGTTGAGCTCCCATGGGAAAAAGTTGTTAGATACCATTTCTAGATAGCTATTGTTCCTAGAAAACTACAACAAACAGGTTTTCTTCTGCTCTGTGTACATAATCCTGATCATTGGCCTGATTGATTATAGGTTTATTCATTTGTGTACAGAGGCATTTTCATGAACATACTTCTTGAAAATGGGAGGTGACCACAGTCTTTCCAGGCTGTATATGTCCTCTGTCTCCTTTTGTACTTTGTACCCTAACCCTAACCCATGGCCCTACACTTTCAAAACAGTGTGATATGTGTGTAATTCTTCTATTCCTTACTTTGATTTGACAATGCCCATTGTGTACATTTGTGTACATTTCTGTTCTCTTTGCTGTTCCTTGAATGCTCTGGTACTTTGGTGATGAGCTTGATTGACAGTGGGCATGTCTGCGCCAGTGCCATGGACCTTCTTGGCTTTTTTGGAAACACATGAATATAATATTACAGTCTGCAATTTTCTGCTTTATTGTCTTTTCACAGGGCGAAGCCTGCAGGCAACAGTAATGATGCAGGTGGAGTGGATGACTCAGATTTAGAGAAAATGAAACAGGTACATTTCTGTCCACCACATAAACAATGCTGCTGGTTGAGCTGGATTAAAAGAACACCCATTCAAGGAAACAATACATCTTCTATCTCAATGTAGTTAAAAATCCCAGGTCAAGGATAAAATATAAACAAAGTTCAATTCATCAATATATTTTGCATTGCACAAATATGCTGTGAGTTTGTATAGATGTTGTAAGTTTGATTTGAATGTTTTACCATAGATCTGTGAAGTGAAGTAATTCTTTTCTGCCCAAAAAAAGTTTAAACTTTAAGTTAACTGCTTTCATTTGGGATTCAAAATCAATTACCTATCTGACATTTACTGGGATATTAATTGTTGGCCATGTAGTCCAGCCTTAAAGGTCCAGTGTGTTAGAACAACCTGCAGTCTCACCAGACTGCAGGTTGTTCTAACACACCTTGTAACAAACAGAGGACTCCTCTCCTTGCTCCTCTCTTACCCATTCATATCCAAAACCTATGACTGCCATTGCTTACCAAAAAGAATGTTGTTCTGAACGGACTCTGGCTGGTCTGTCCAAAAAATGGCAACGAAATAAACCCACTAAATGTTACACACTGGACTTTAAGAAATCATGTTTCCACATTCAAAAGTGTAGTAAACAAAGGCAACTGGACTTAGTTGAATTTCTTGAAGACGTTTCACCTCTCATCCAAGAGGCTTCTTCAGTTGAAGAAGCCTCTTGGATACCATGACCTGGATGACTGAGAATCTTCACAGACATGTTTCCACATTGAGGACAGAATAGAAGATATTGTGTGTGTGATTTTCCTCCTGCTGCACATATTGGATATAGAGATAAACAACCTAATCCAAGCCTTATACATACAAACAAGGTGGTTAGTGCATGTAAACCCATTCTCTGATTACTAGGAAGACCCATGCATACGTGTGCATGACCAACAGATTTTTAATACATTTTTCTGCAGGAGATCCTTGAGGAGGTGCGGAAGGAATTACAAAAAGTCAAGGAGGAAATTATTGGAGGTGAGTTCTTTCTTAAATTTCTTTTTTACATATATATATTAATTTTGCTTCAGTGAAAATACTCCAGATGCATAAATGTGTTACCTCTCCTTTTTCACAGCCTTTATTCAGGAGCTGCAAAAGCGAAGCACATAGTACTGCTGAGCATCAGGTGTAACGGAGGGCTGTGATAGATGGAGGTGGTTGAAGCCTGCTGGGCACTCTCCTCCACTGCGTCCTTCCCATGTAGCCCAGGGATTTTTCTTTTTTCATCTAGACATTTTCTCCTCTCTCTCTCTCTCTCACACGTGAGCATAATTGCTTATGTGCACAACATGCATATACACTTCATGTAAATGGTAATCCAGGGAACTTCCTCATTTCGTCATCCGGCACTTTTGATGATCACGATCAGATATTGTGATGCTGTCTATCCCGTAACTCCTCTTTATTCAACCGTCCCCTTGTGTCCTCTATGTGCTCTACTTATCTGAAGCAAGTCAGAACGTGGCTACAGTGAGTTTCTCTTCCTGTTCATCATTACCTACACTCATCATTGCCCTCTTTTTCTGCAGAAATCCTACGACTTGTGTCTTCTCCCCCCTGCTATCAGACAAAACATTTACTGATAGAGCAGTCATCAGTATTCAGGGACAAGTTACTAATCCATTTTTTTACTTTAATTGCAAAATGATCACTATTTTTTCTCTTGTGCTCAAATTATTGTTCAACCTCAAACACTGCAACAGTTATTTCTGCTTAGACATCCTCTAGCAGTGCACTGCCTCCAATGGTGGTTAGAGGTGGAGTAAACAACCATAATTGAGGATGGACCAAACACCCCGCCTCCCTGACTACTGCAGTGACTCTTTATTAAGTGGACTTTAAGCTCCTGGCAGTGGTTAAGAACTAAAAACAGAATGCTTCACTGCTGCAAGACAGACAATTTAGAGGAAGAGGAGCTGAGCCGAGGGAAAAAGACGGACAACCTGAGTTCTGTGAAAGAGGAGTGTGTTGTAGTTTTATGATGTGTGAGAAATGTATTTTCTTTGCATTGCACTTGTTCCAGAGGAAGTGTGCCTGTGTGCCACACTGCTATGACAGACTTTTCCCTCTTGCTTAAAATGAAATATTATTTGTCGGCCAGTGTGGTGGTGGTGCCACTAGTCATTTTCTGCCATTCTAGCTATTTCAGACTTTGAAACACAAAATATGGCCTTTATGAGGTCAATTAATTTGGCCATGACCAACTGCCTTGAGAATAAATATATATAGATAAATATATATATATAAGGAAAATATATATATTTGTTTTGAGGGAAAATGTTAGCAAAAATGAAATGGTGTTTCTATTTTAATTGAAGTAACTGGTGAATGGGGATTTGTTTTTGTTTCTTTTTTCCTTTTTCTTTTTTTTCAATGATTGTTTTCATATGAAATGTTATTTTGGGTTGACTTTCTTTTTTCTAATAGAGTCTAGGCTTTTTACACTGAAATATTAAGAAAACAGCTTAGAGACACTGGATTAGAAATGCCTTTATAGTCAAATACAGCTGCTTCTTGAAAATGCACTGCTTTGTCTTGAGTCATTTTGCATCCTGTTTTAATGTTTCTTTGAATTCAGGATTTTGAACAAAAGTTTGTGCTGTACAGTACAAACTCTCAAGTCCTCTGTCTTAAGTTCTGGGCCCAGATCTGATTATGGTTCATGCCCCTAATGAATGCTTAAAGTGCGTGGATGAATGGATAGATAGCTAACTAAGTTAGGACTTTAACAATGAAGTTAAAGTAAACATTTCAATTGTACAATTTAAATACATTTTACGATTTGATAATATTTATTTTCCAAAATCTAAAGATGTTCATGGAAGCGTTAATAGTTGGATAAAACTCTTAAATATGCATATATATTTTTTAAATTTTAAAAGTTGATTTTCTTTATTACGGAACTGACGTACATGGGCGAATTTGATTTAGATCAAAATATAATTAGGTCTATGGACAGCGTGACAGAGATACTTGTTTTATTTGGATTCAACTGATTTATTATTATTATTATTATTATTATTATTATTACATTGACAGCACACAGAAAGAGAGAGTGTCCTTCCAGTGCTGCCTGGATGTTTCCGGACTGGAAACCTCTGAGCTGTTTCCGCCGCCATTGCGGATTTTGGACAGATCAGCCGGAACCACTGCTATCCATCGATGCAGTGCTGAAAGCGCACAGGGAGACGGCGGACACATTTCACAACTCTGCTGATTCCAGCTTTTGGGGACGTGGTTAAAAATCACTGTATATTTCACATTTTAATCGTGGTTTCCATTATTTCCACTGATCAACTCCGACCTACACGAACAGTGAGGAGGTCGTAGCTAGCGCGGTGGTACTGCCTTGCTAGCTAGCGAGCTGCACGGCTAGATTTTCAGGACTCCGGAGAAGGAAACCACAATGGCTCAAATCCTGCCAATCCGCTTCCAGGAGCACCTGCAGGTGTGTAAGCAAATCACGAATGCTGTGTAAATCCCACTTTTCTCATTACTCAGTGTTTTCTTGACATAGCCGTCGTTTTTGACAGGATGCTACCTAAAGCTAAACGTCAATACCCGCAGCAAATGAATGACCTCCCCTCCCCCGATTAGCTAGCTTTTCAGGCTAGTAGTGTTCATTCATTTCAGCGGTGGCGTTTGTCAATGTTAGCCGTCACCGAGCGACGGGAGGAGAAACTGGGTCCTGGTTAAACATGTTTGCGGACATTCGGTGATCAGTTTGTTGCGATATTGACACATTGACATTCAGAGTCGGCTTATAGCAGTGGCAGCTGCGAGCTAGCCGTGACGGTTGGTGTTGTAAACGATGCTTGACGTGAATCGTGTAAATGTAGATTTGTAAGACCAAAAGTAACTATTATGTCATGTGTCATCCATATGATGATGATGATGATGATGACGATGGTGGTGCAGGTTATTCCCTTTATCCAGCAGACTCTGGTGAACTAGGTGGTCCACCCATCATATTTTTGTCTCCCCATCATAGGACATCCCATCCTCTGGCTGTTAAATGTTCTTTGCCTTTTAGCTTTATTTTACATTCAGGACAGATTATCCACAGGAAACAGTTGTTCTGTCATGACCATGTAAGCTGGACGAACGTTTTGAAATGGAATCTTTTCATTGGAGCTAGATGCCATGAAATGGCAACTGAGTCTGTGATTCACTGCCTGCATCGAAGTTGGTTGCCCTTGTATACTGTATAATTATAATCTAGTGCAGGACATAATATTGATATTTTTGTCTCCCCATCATAGGACATCCCATCCTCTGGCTGTTAAATGTTCTTTGCCTTTTAGCTTTATTTTACATTCAGGACAGATTATCCACAGGAAACAGTTGTTCTGTCATGACCATGTAAGCTGGACGAACGTTTTGAAATGGGTCCTGGTATACTGTATAATTATAATCTAGTGCAGGACATAATATTGACATTAGCTGAAATAACACAAATAAAGGCTGCAATTTAGGGTTAGTTTTGCAGCATACCCGATGAACTATTCATACGGAACTGTTCTGTGTTGGTGTTTCATATCTAACACTTCACATTTTTTTTATTTATTCAACTACAAAGTGAATGTGCTCACTTGAGCTTGACCTAACATACCACAAATCAAATCACATTCCCAATATATTTCAGAAACTTTATCTAAATCATTCAGCCCTAGTGGTAATTGAGCTGTAGGTTCTGTGAGAGACCTTTGGAGGAACTCCTACTCACTAGACTCACTCCGATAGATAATGAAGAAAGAAATTTAAACTACACAACAATTTTTTTTATCCTGCTTATAATTTTATATCATATTTTCCAGGATATTTGCTTTATGTTTACAAAAAAAGAACACAGTGGAAAATGTCTTATGCCATGAGCTGTTACTAATGAACTATTAGTAACTATTACAACTATTTGTATCTCAGCTCCAGAACCTGGGAATCAACCCAGCCAACATTGGATTCAGTACTCTGACCATGGAGTCTGACAAGTTCATCTGTGTACGAGAGAAAGTGGGTGAGCAGGCCCAGGTTGTCATCATCGATATGGCCGACCCCAACAATCCTATCCGCAGGCCCATCTCTGCAGACAGTGCCATCATGAACCCTGCCAGCAAAGTTATTGCCCTTAAAGGTAAGCACAAGCTAAAATACATATCTAGTCCTGTCAGCAAATAAAGTAACAGCCCACTTAGAGAGGAGAGAGGTCTTTTGTAAAACCACATTGATTTAAAACGTAAGCCCATATACCTTGCTAGTGCACTCTTTAAAATGCATTGGGCAGTTTGTATAAATATTTGTGTTGTCAGTTATGTAGTTGTCACAGCCTGCTCTTCATCTTTATGTTTACATGTAGACCACCTCATTTGTTTGTCAAATAATGTACTAAATCTTTAGCACTAAAATTCAATATAATGCATTTAAAATTTGATGATCCAGGACGAGTAGATTTGGAACTAGATTTCTAGATAAGAACTAAAATGTCATGCTGTCATGAAAGCTTTGTCTATTTTTGCTTGTTTTTGCTCTTTTTTCATTTCTTACTGCTTTCTTATGTTTGCAGACGGTGAGTTGAACTTTACATATCATGAGTTGTCAAAATGTAACCTTGTATGAACTGTCTTAGAATGTTTGCACAGTACTGGTAGTCATTTTAATGAATGCCTGGATTTACCTTGATAACATGCGCAGTGCAAAATAAGAGGGCAGCTTAATTGGCTGTACTTTTTTTTTTTCTTTTGTGTGTGGGTGTTTGTCCAATTTTTCACACAGTACATATATTATACTACGGCTGACCATTTTCTGAAATGCACTGTATTTAGGAACTTACATACCATAAACTTTTTGATTAACCAGTCAAGTGTATGAATAGGAATACTAGTTTGGAGTAAAAGTTTAGTTTATGGCAGTGTAGGTGAATGAATACACTGGTTTAATGTTAAAACAAAACAAAAAATTATTGACAAAAACAACCTTAAATTAAATGTAGGAATGTTTAACGGACACAGATGCTGGATGTAAAATTTAATTCACATTCAATTAAAATTTAATATCGTAATTCGTGTGTCACTTTTACTTCAGCTTTAGAATTTATTCTTGAGCTTATGTCACCTACGTCACGGAAATTCTGCTAGAAATTGTCTTAGATGCAAGAACAAACTAGATGAAAATGAAATTTAAGTTACTGTGCTTTGGAGAATGGTTGGCAGTAATGTATAGTATGTATGTATTAAAAGTGCTAAATCATGCAGAAAAAATAAGAAGATTTAAACAACATGAAAATTAAGCAAGCAATGACTATCCAGTAAGTCTAAAATAGTAGTAATATACGATATAGTTGTTTAAAGATATTATAGATTTTCTTGTTACGTGAACATATAGTTGTTTACGTAACAATTAGCAACCCATTAAGTGGGTTTTTATTTAAAAAATAACAAATATATTATTATTATTTATAAGCATAAATAATACCAGCATGCAGAGGCAGTACAAACATACTGACTTGTAGGTGACTTTTCCAATGTTCTAGTAGTAATATACGATATAGTTGTTTAAAGATATTATAGATTTTCTTGTTACGTGAACATATAGTTGTTTACGTAACAATTAGCAACCCATTAAGTGGGTTTTTATTTCAAAAATAACAAATATATTATTATTATTATTTATAAGCATAAATAATACCAGCATGCAGAGGCAGTACAAACATACTGACTTGTAGGTGACTTTTCCAAAGTTCAGAATGTGTTTTATCATTCCATTTTTTGTTTGTCTGTCTACTACCTTAAGTGTATCCTTAATAAACATTAGGAGGACAGTTAAATCAGAGCTTCTGTATGACACATGTAAAATGTTCAACATATATTATACACTATGAAGCATGTAATGTATTCTAACTCTGGTGGGTTGACACCAGTGCTGGACACTACATTTATACTGATTTGAATCGGTACATTAAAGCACCCTCACTGTTAAAGAAAGTGAAAATAATATCCTATAACCACTCACTTAATTGATCTGTTCTGAAATACTTTGGGTTCCTTCTCGGACCATGCCACATCTTTCCACTAAATGTTAATTAATAACATGTTAATTATATAATTTTATGTCATTTACAGTACCTTCTCTCTTTGTTTCTTTTTATTTATTTTATGGGTATTTTCAGTGTACTATACCCAGACCATTTCTTCAGAAATAGCATTGTACCTTAATTGAAATATAAGCCATTATCATTCATGTGCTGTTTTAATTATAAATCACACTTAATTTTAGGGTTTAGCTTGGTTTGGGAGTGTTTGAGCCTGATTGTCTCAGGTCTCAAAGGACTGGAGTAGCTTTCCTGCTTTCAGACTGAAGAGGATAAAGAAAAAAAAAATCATGAATTGGTGTTTGTCCATCCAGCATCCTATCATCACATCCATATGTGGGCTTTGTGGTCTTCTTTTGCTAATATGCATTCAGACCTTAGAATTTAGACCCAACCTAAATACCTTCATCCCTCATTTTAGGATTAAATTTAATGTGAATCCTTGAAGAGCAGTAACAGCATGCCTAGAGTTTAATTTCTCTCTAGTGTGGTGTGGGTGGAGGGCTGGATACAGGCCTTTAAGACTCATTTTGACTCGCACTGGGCACTGGGCATGTATTTCTGCTGAAATTATTGCTCTAATTGATCAAGTTTTGGTAGTAAAGCTGTCAATAATGTAACCATTGTACTAATACAATGTGGAAAGTCACAGTGAAGTGCAAAAAAAGTAGTAGTATATTGTAGTAGCAGTTTTACTGAGCAAGACCTAAAACAGCCATGTGTAGGAAAAGGCAAAAATGTCTTTATAGACTGACATTGAAATTGCAGGAAGAAAAGCCTTTTATATTCAGAAGACAGGGTTATATAACATTAGGAAATCATCATTGTGAAAAATGTAAAATGTGATGCACTGAGTGAAATATCCACAGTAGCAATACTCGCATTGTAAGTCAAGCTACTTGAACTCACCTTTACGCATATGCTGCCACTATGTTGTCACATTGTGATGGGGAAAAGGTTGAGCTGCATGTTCAACTTTTTGGCCTCCGTCTGTCACGGTGTCAACAAAGTTGCCTTGTGCAAATAATTTAACATAAGAAAGTAGCTGCACTTTCTGTGTGTAGAAACCTGTCCTATAGATATGGTTTGTCAGCTCACCGTATCAGAAGAGCTGCTCATAATCAGTTTCATCTGAACAATTTACATAAACAGATGACTGGTTTTGATTTGATTTATGTTACATACTAAAAATATAAAAAGACAGTTATGCAATGCATTCCAATAGTTTAAGATGTCGAGGATAAACACACTAAAGTTACATTATAACTTGTTTCCAGTGTGTTTCTGCATCAAACCTAACTGAATGCAGATCTGCTTTTAAATGTTTTCCCTTTTGTTGGTCTTGCCTCTTGTTTTGACACTTGTACTGACTTTCCTTTGATATTGTTTAAACCCTAGCTTCCAACCTTTCTCCACCAATTGGAATTTGGTGTGCACAAATGTTTTTTTTTTTCCCCAAAGTCTGTTGTGGGTTGTGTGTGGTAGCTTGAGTCTCTTAATTGGTTTAGATACATATTGTTTTGTTTGTTTTTCACTGAATATTAACCCTGGCTCTAAATATTTACAGCTGCAAAGACCCTGCAGATCTTCAACATTGAGATGAAGAGCAAGATGAAGGCTCACACGATGACTGATGACGTGACTTTTTGGAAATGGATCTCCCTTAACACTGTTGCCCTGGTCACAGACAACGCAGTCTACCACTGGAGTATGGAGGGTGACTCTCAGCCAATCAAAGTCTTTGATCGTCACTCTAGTCTGGCAGGCTGCCAGATCATTAACTATCGCACTGACGCCAAACAGAAGTGGCTGTTGCTCATTGGCATTTCAGCACAGGTAAATAAATAGTGGTTTTGTAATATGCTAATTTATGCTAATATACAACCCATTTTTGTAAATAATTACCTTTGTATGCCTTGTGAAGTATCATACAAAAAAGCGGTAATGTGGAGGATGTAAACATATTTTGGATGCTATAAATCAGGTTTATGTAATGAAACAGCATTATCAGTGGCCTATGTATAATGAATCTTTGGGCGTTGGGTTAACTTCTGCTTTCTCTTCAGCAAAATCGTGTTGTCGGAGCCATGCAGCTGTACTCGGTGGACAGGAAGGTGTCTCAGCCAATCGAGGGCCATGCAGCTGGCTTTGCACAGTTTAAGATGGAGGGCAACACTGAAGAATCTACTCTGTTTTGCTTTGCTGTGCGAGGACAAGCAGGAGGAAAAGTAAGACCGTCAACTTAAATGTCTCAAGCTCAAATACAAAGTGAGATCAAGAGAGATGCATTTTAAACGTGGAAATGTAGAATTCATATTTGCAGTACTGCAGTAAATATATTCCAGAGAGCCATGTAACCTGACATTGTCTACTTTTGTCTTTTTTTTATTTCCAGCTGCACATTATTGAAGTGGGAACCCCACCAACTGGGAACCAGCCATTTCCAAAGAAAGCTGTTGATGTTTTCTTTCCTCCAGAAGCCCAGAATGACTTCCCTGTGGCCATGCAGGTACAAAAGCTACTAATGATGGGACTGTCAGAGCCAGTAGTTGTCTGTTAAACGTCTTACTCAAAGATTGTTAAAATAGGTGGTCAAATTGCACAGTTTAACCCAACAAATGCATCTAAATTGTTATGACAGCTGGGAAAAATGCATGACAGCACAAGCAGTTTAGCTTACAAGTTACAATAGTTGCTTTGTTGTTGTTACACTGGGCAGTAAAGTGCTTTATTAACCTGTTGCTCCTCTTGCTGTACATCTAGATCAGTTCAAAGCAAGATGTAGTTTTCCTCATCACCAAATATGGCTACATCCACCTTTATGACCTGGAGACTGGAACTTGTATCTACATGAACAGGATCAGTGGGGAGACCATTTTTGTCACAGCCCCCCATGAGCCAACTGCTGGTATCATTGGAGTCAACAGGAAAGGACAGGTATTCAAATATACAGTACTCTATTTGTCATGCTTAGATTCACCCCGCAGAGGTCTTTTTTACAGTTAATATCGTCTTGCATCATTTTCGTTTTCACCTGAAATGGCTATGTCCATCCTTAATTGCAGAAATAGCATTCCACATTTCTTACCAAAACTGGCTGAATAAATGTTGACTGTTGAGTTAACATACTTTAAGAGCTGTAGAATCTCTTCAGCATTAAGTAATGCAGTTCATTGAACTTTATTTATTATTTGTCATGTGTAACTGGAATAAAATACATTAACAAATAACATGACACCTGCGTAATTCCACTTCATTAGAAATCATCTGTTATTTACAGTTAAATAAGCATCTACATGTCCCACTCAAGGTGTTGTCAGTGTGTGTGGAGGAAGAAAACATCATTCCCTACATTACTAACGTGCTGCAGAACCCAGACCTGGCTCTTCGCATGGCTGTTCGCAACAACCTTGCTGGTGCAGAGGAGCTGTTTGCCCGCAAGTTCAACACCCTCTTTGCAGCAGGGAATTATTCAGAGGCTGCCAAGGTGGCAGCTAATGCACCCAAGGTACTGCCAGTGCACACTTAGAGCTGGGTCAAACCAAGATATGTTACTTAAAAGCTCAGACTCTCCAGACTAAGCAGATTTCTATAGATTAGACAGATAGTTACATGTGAAAGAAGTTTATATTAAAAGTCTTGTAAATATGATTGATATTCATGTCGAATTGCATTGTTTTATTATACTTTCTTACCTTGGTAAGGCACTTTGAATTAATTTGTTTCTGAATGGTGCTGTAAAAATATGCTTTAAGTTATCTTGCATACCAAAATATAGTAGTTTAAAACCAACAAACACTTCACAACAGTCCCTGAAGTTCACCTCTATAATGTACACAACTGTTCTTATATGACCAAAGGCTAATTTTCATTACCCTAAACCTTCCACTTTCACTTACTAATATACTTTGTTTTTTCTTCTCAGGGTATCCTGCGGACCCCAGACACCATACGTCGTTTCCAGAGTGTTCCAGCTCAACCAGGCCAGACATCTCCTCTACTCCAGTACTTTGGTATCTTGCTGGACCAAGGCCAGCTTAATAAGTTTGAGTCTCTGGAGCTGTGCAGGCCAGTCCTTCAGCAGGGCCGCAAGCAGCTACTAGAGAAGTGGCTGAAAGAGGACAAGGTATATTTTCAGTGTTGGGTTTTTATTGGAAAAACTGTTTTCTCATCATGTCATTAAAGCTGTTGAAATGGGAACCACATCTGTTCCTCTGAAAATATTCTCCATAGAGCTCAGGTACAGTGATGGTAAACTTTGAGTAGCCACAACATCAAACCTTTGGTTCTAAGAAAGAGATGCTTTATTTGAAGGGAAGTAATGCAGTCAAAACTTAATGGCATTAAGGTCAAGGACTTTTCAGCTAACAATCCAGTTTGTCTAATTCTACAAATACTACTTTGCTACTGGTTTCTGTCACATGCACCTTTTTGAGCTTTTTTGAGCTTTATGGAAGAAAAGAAGACTACATTTTGTACCTGTTTTTTATCAGGTGCTTTCATTTAACAAACCTTTTGGTCTATTTCCATTCTTTCAAATATGTTAAGAGTGCTGAGACCTTACAAATACAATCGCCTCTGGTTTACTCCACTTTTATTTTTTATCTATTTCTCAGTTGCTTTGTCCGGGACTTTTATTGTTATTAAAGATTAAACTGGTTTTCACTGACTGCACTGTATGTTCTTGTGTTTTCAGCTTGAGTGCTCTGAGGAACTTGGAGACTTGGTGAAGTCTGTTGATCCTACTCTTGCTCTCAGTGTCTACCTTAGAGCCAACGTTCCCAATAAGGTTATACAGTGCTTTGCAGAGACTGGACAGTTCCAGAAGATTGTCCTCTATGCCAAAAAGGTTTGTGACCTTTCTGATCCCCATTTCATTTCTTATAATATGTGTTTGAGGGAGTGCTGGTTGCAGTGTTAATATGATAGCAATGGCGCACTGAAGATGAAGGATCTGTTGTGTATGCAGGTGGGCTACACACCAGACTGGATCTTTCTGCTGAGGAATGTAATGCGGATCAGTCCAGAGCAGGGCCTTCAGTTCTCACAGATGTTGGTTCAGGATGAAGAGCCACTTGCTGACATTACACAGGTAAAAAAAAAAAGAAACTGCAGCTTTACCATGCATACTGCACCAACTTGTCATGACCACTAATTTATTTTGTAGCTTAGTTTTTTTAGACAGTGATGCTTAACGAATCCTTGTGACCGGGAATTTGTTGCCACTCTACAGTAACCAAACAAGAGGCAGTCGTTTGATTTTATAGACAACCAATTATACAGGTTTGAGTTTGATATCTATGATACTTTCTCTTTTGTCTCCAGATAGTTGATGTGTTCATGGAGTACAACCTGATCCAGCAGTGCACATCCTTCCTATTAGATGCCCTAAAAAACAACAGACCCATGGAAGGACCTCTGCAGACACGCTTGCTGGAAATGAATCTGGTCCATGCACCACAGGTACATAAACATGTTAAGACATAATGTAAATATGCTCTTTAACTATATCCAGCAAAAAATGCAATCTCATTGTGTCCTAAAATCTAACTTCCTACAGCACCCATTGAAATTATCTGCCAACAAAGTCCTGTATGACACTGAAATGTCTTTGCCCCTGTGTCATGTCTTTTAGGTTGCAGATGCCATCCTGGGCAATCAGATGTTCACCCATTATGATCGTGCACATGTGGCACAGCTGTGTGAGAAGGCTGGTCTCCTGCAGAGGGCACTGGAGCATTACACTGACCTGTATGACATAAAGCGTGCAGTGGTGCACACGCACCTTCTGAACCCAGAGGTACAGTGCCGACCAAGATTGTGGTTAAATTATTTGTTTTTACATTACTGAGTTTTTTGCTTCTCTGCAGTGGCTGGTGAATTTCTTTGGCTCCTTGTCAGTGGAGGATTCTCTGGAGTGTCTGAGGGCCATGCTGTCTGCAAATATCCGGCAGAACCTGCAAATCTGTGTGCAAGTGGCATCCAAGTACCATGAGCAGCTAACTACTCAGGCCCTTACTGAACTTTTTGAGTCTTTCAAGAGCTTTGAGGGTAAGTTAGTAATCAGTACCAAGCAATTCCACCCTTTGTTTTTTAAAGGACATTAGGTTGTTGCATTTTAAAGAGTTGCTGTGTGTGTTTTTTGTTGAACCTGTGTTTGTTTATTGCAGGTTTGTTCTACTTTTTGGGTTCCATCGTGAACTTCAGTCAAGATCCAGAAGTCCACTTCAAATACATCCAGGCTGCCTGCAAGACAGGCCAGATCAAAGAGGTGGAGAGAATCTGCAGAGAGAGTAACTGCTATGACCCTGAACGTGTGAAGAACTTCCTCAAGGTCAGGAAACACTCACTTTCACAGCTGACAATTGCATTATTAAGTTTTCTAATATTTAAGCAGCTGAAAAAATATTAACCAATGCCCTTTTATCATTTGATTTCACAGGAAGCCAAGCTGACTGACCAACTACCTTTGATCATTGTGTGTGATCGTTTTGATTTTGTCCATGACCTGGTCCTGTACCTTTACCGCAACAGCCTGCAGAAATACATTGAGATCTATGTGCAGAAGGTACAATGCTCTCTTAACATTTTTCTGTCTCACTGAGGCAGGACCTTGACATGGCTTTCTCAGATGTTAGTCTTTTTCTGACTGGGTTAGTAACTGTTTGATCAATTTCAGGTGAACCC
Organism: Brachirus orientalis; assembly: GCA_016785285.1. Lineage (NCBI taxonomy): Eukaryota > Metazoa > Chordata > Actinopteri > Pleuronectiformes > Soleidae > Brachirus > Brachirus orientalis. The sequence goes on along the minus strand of JAFBJR010000147.1, from coordinate 1,083,687 downwards.
AAGTCGTCTGCCTGTTGTCATTGGGGGGCTCCTGGATGTAGACTGTGCTGAGGATGTGATTAAGAACCTGATCATGGTGGTGAGAGGACAGTTCTCCACTGATGAACTGGTTGCTGAAGTGGAGAAAAGGAACCGGTAAGAAGAAGAGGACTTGATAATAGGAAATCACTAACTTGGCTTTCTGCAGCTTCATCGTGTTGCATAAGAAAAATAATTTTGACTCATTACAAATCTTTCCTGCGAGTCTTTCTTCAGGTTGAAGCTGCTGCTGCCTTGGTTGGAGGCCCGTATTCATGAAGGCTGTGAGGAGCCTGCTACCCACAATGCTCTGGCAAAGATCTATATTGACAGCAACAACAACCCGGAGCGCTTCTTGAGGGAGAACCCCTACTATGACAGCCGTGTGGTGGGGAAGTACTGCGAGAAGAGAGACCCCCACTTGGCCTGTGTGGCCTATGAAAGAGGACAATGTGACCAAGAACTTATTCATGTGAGTATACATTTTAAAAGAAGCACTTAAATAGAAACATGGATGTACAACATGAACTGTTATACCTATTTTTACCAGTTTACCTTGTTTTATGGCAATTTGAAAAGTCACACCTAATGTGAGTGCATTATAACATAAAATTAAGATTATTATTATTGCTGAACAGTTTTTGTTGCCTTTTAATAACTTTTTGTATATTGTCCTTTAGGTGTGTAATGAGAACTCACTTTTTAAGAGTCTGTCCCGCTACCTTGTACGTCGTAAGAACCCTGAGTTGTGGGCGAGTGTGTTGCTGGAGACCAATAACTACAGAAGACCACTCATTGACCAGGTTTGACATTTTTTTACTGTTTAATTGGCTTGTTCTGACAGTGTTAGCACAGATTGGATGTTAGTCTGGAAACTAACAATGGATGTCTTGTAATTTTCCTTCTGTCTTAAGACCTGTGGTCTTTTTAAATTGTAAAACTATAAATATTGTCTAATTTACTTAAAACCTCAAATGTTTTACATGCAGCGTGTTGACATTCTCTGTTGCAGGTTGTTCAGACAGCTTTGTCAGAGACCCAGGATCCAGAGGAGGTTTCTGTCACAGTCAAGGCCTTCATGACTGCTGACCTTCCCAATGAGCTCATTGAGCTTCTAGAGAAGATTGTCCTGGATAACTCCGTCTTCAGTGAGCACAGGTAATGTATGTGATGTGTGTATGAGATTCTGTGAATCCAGAGGTTCTGACGTTTCCAGAACATTACAAATCTGTAGGAAATGGCAGTAAGCACCAAGCCTCTTTAACCTAATTTGAGAGTTTTTGCACACTGAGTTTTTCATAGCTTTTTTTGTTGAAGCTACTTGAAGTGCAATCATGTTCAGAAATTTTTGTTTTTTTTCTTTTTATTCCAAGGGGGAAATAGGGGATGCACACTAAGAACCCTCTATTTTTTTTCATTTCAGAAACCTACAGAATTTGCTCATCCTGACAGCTATTAAAGCTGATCGGACACGCGTCATGGAGTACATCAACCGTCTGGACAACTATGATGCCCCAGACATTGCAAACATCGCCATTAGCAATGAGCTTTTTGAGGAGGCCTTTGCTATTTTCAGAAAATTTGATGTTAACACCTCTGCTGTGCAGGTCAGTGGATTATATCTTGCCTTTGGTTAAATAAAAAGCTTTTATACTTTATAATCACCGTCATAATGGCTTTAATGTAGCTTGATGCAGTTTGATCTGAATGTTGTATGTTTTTGTCCAGGTTCTGATTGAGCACATTGGTAACTTGGACAGAGCTTATGAGTTTGCCGAGCGCTGCAATGAGCCACCAGTGTGGAGTCAGCTGGCAAAGGCACAGCTTCAGAAGGGTCTTGTCAAAGAAGCCATTGACTCTTACATTAAGGCTGATGACCCCTCTGCTTATATGGAAGTGGGACAAGCTGCAGCACAAAGTGGTAAGATGAACTTCATTTCAGATATCAGCTCATTTGGTGCTTAAATCTTAATAACTTTGAATTAATATCATGTTAAATAAGATGCTTTAATGGTTGATTATACAGTAGATTGATGTGCTCATGAAATTCATGGTACTAAATCAATTTGTGCAGGAAACTGGGAGGACCTGGTGAAGTTTCTGCAGATGGCCCGTAAGAAGGCTCGCGAGTCATATGTTGAAACAGAGCTGATCTTTGCTCTGGCTAAGACCAACCGCCTGGCTGAGCTGGAGGAGTTCATCAACGGACCCAATAATGCTCACATTCAGCAGGTATGTACCGAGAATGACACACAAACACACTAACACGCACTTTACTGACCTATAGTTTTCCTTTCTACAGGTGGGCGACCGGTGCTATGATGAGAAGATGTATGAGGCAGCTAAACTGCTTTACAATAATGTGTCCAACTTTGGCCGCCTGGCCTCCACTCTGGTCCACCTGGGAGAATACCAGGCAGCTGTTGACGGAGCCCGCAAGGCCAACAGCACCCGCATCTGGAAGGAGGTTAGGACAGGGTTCATAATGAAGTTTCATTTGACTATTTTTCTTTTTTTTTTTTATTACTTAAATGTCTTACTTAAAGCTCATGTCATTATACTGTCCAGTTATCTATATGGAAGACATTTTATTTTATTCTGTGCTCTTTTAGGTGTGTTTTGCATGTGTGGACGGGAAGGAGTTCCGTCTTGCCCAAATGTGTGGCCTACATATTGTCGTCCATGCTGATGAACTGGAGGAACTCATCAACTACTACCAGGTAAATGGGTTAGCAAAGACATTGTTAAACTAAAGTAAACTAAAGGACTGAAGTTTGCTTTACAAACTGTCCGTACATAAAAATAAGACATTTACTAATCTAATGTCTGTGTAGGAACTACCACTTGTAATATGTATAAGTATGGATTGTGATCTATTTTGTTTGTTGACTTTCGGTGGTCTTATTTTAAATTTGTGTCCTGCAGGACCGTGGTTATTTTGAGGAGCTGATCACCATGCTGGAGGCTGCTCTTGGGCTGGAGCGTGCACATATGGGTATGTTCACCGAACTGGCCATTCTCTACTCTAAATTTAAGCCCCAGAAGATGAGGGAGCACCTGGAGCTTTTCTGGTCCCGTGTCAACATTCCAAAGGTAGGAGACCATCATAACATACACTTGTAACATAACTTGATAAATGCTGCACCCACATTGCTTTATTTTTATTATATTACCCTGACATTTTTAGGCTTTGAAAACAAGTTTAAAAAACTGCTGGTGTCTGTTTTCGTTTGAAAAATTTAGTGCTGTTTTAGGTCATGTCAACACAGAAACGATTGTACGTGAATCTGCATAGGTTTTTTATAGTCTTGGTGTTTCATCCACAAAGAAATGGCATTCTGGGAGACCTGAAATGGTATTTTTTGGTCTCAGAGTGGGAAAATCTCAAAACGCTGCCCTTGTGTTTTTGTGTAGACAACAAATACACTACTTTTGGAAAATGATGATGTCATAGTCTCGCCTCTCTCTTGAGCTGGCATTCACTGTCCTAATCTTCATCTTTGTTGTCATCATCCTTCTCTTGTGTCAAACTATGGAGATTGTTTGGCAGTGTAGCCAACTACTGTCAATGAAAAGTAACTTAAGCCAACCTGAAAAGAAGCTAGATGTCACTAGAACACGTCCTGTCCACAGCTAGGTCTGACATAGGGGTAAAGAAAAAGTAAGTGTTGATGATTAACAGTGAAACTAAATCATAAAATAAGTGGAAGAGAAAACAGAACCTATTTTTGTATGAGCAATACAAATTAGTGATTGTTCTGCACACAATCAGCTGCATTGCACATCCCCAGCTCATTCTTCTCTCACTGTCTACAGTCAGAATGACTTCCCACCCACAGTAAATACAGCTAGATAAAGCTCACTCATGCACCAAAACTGACAGTTTCCTTCTTGGAAAGTAGTTGGGTTTATGCCATATAGTCGCTAGATTTGTCTCTAGTTGCTTTTTGGAAAGAAAGTCACCAGAGACCTGAACAGTTGCTAAATATAGTGACAGAGTCCCTAAGTTGGCAACACTGTTGTTTGGTCTGTTTGCTTTATGATAACTTTTATTTTCTTTCTTTTATTTTCCTTTCCATGGTCTCCTCTATGTTTGTGTGTGTGTGTGTGTGTCAGGTTCTCAGGGCAGCAGAGCAGGCCCACCTGTGGGCAGAACTGGTGTTCCTCTATGATAAGTACGAGGAGTATGACAACGCCATCATCACTATGATGAACCACCCAGCTGATGCCTGGAAGGAAGGCCAGTTCAAAGACATTGTCACCAAGGTAAAAATGCTAGCTTCCATTTTGATAGCGAGTTCTACTCTAAACAACAGTGGTGATGTTTCATTGACAATGTATATTTTTAACTTCAGGTGGCCAACGTGGAGCTGTATTACAAAGCCATCCACTTTTATCTGGAGTTTAAACCATTATTACTGAATGACCTGCTCATTGTCCTCTCTCCGAGACTGGATCACACACGCGCTGTTAACTTCTTCAGCAAGGTTCTGGTCCAATATTATTCTCTATAAACATTTATCAAAGCAGCAAAGCATTTATAATAATATAATGTAACATTGTGTAATATTATTAGTGACTCTTATTCACATTATGTAGTATGTAGTTGGTATAAAATGACAGTGCCAGATAAAAAAAACATTGGAAAAGATTTAAGAAATAACTTGAAATGGACCTTATTGATTTTTTTTTTTTTTTTTTTTTTGGTTTGTTTGTTTGTTACATTGTTCAGGTGAAACAGCTGCCTCTGGTGAAACCTTATCTCAGGTCTGTCCAGAATCACAACAACAAATCAGTGAATGAAGCACTCAACAACCTCTTCATTATTGAGGAAGACTATGCGGTATGATTTAATAATATCGTCCACTGTGTGTCATAACAAAATTCAATCTAATTTAAAGCATCTTGATTAATGAGAGAATGAGTTTGAATTTTTAACTTTCAGCAGAGGACACAAAATGTCACAATTCTTCAGTTAATCTTGATTGTCACCAGCAGGATAAATTTTTGTACCGAGTTTCATTTTCAGCTGGATCATAAATCCTTCCTCTCATATCCAGGCACTGCGCACATCCATCGATGCCTATGACAACTTTGACAACATCTCACTGGCCCAGGGACTGGAGAAGCACGAGCTTATTGAGTTTAGGAGAATTGCAGCTTACCTGTTCAAGGGCAACAACCGCTGGAAACAGAGTGTCGAACTCTGCAAGAAAGACAAGCTCTATAAGGTGCATGGCTACTAAATTATAGTTTCAGTATAGCATGTTAATCTGCTAAGATATAGATCATTTCACCAATTTCATCCTAGACTCTTAGTGGTTGTTCTGCAATGTAAAAGGTCAGATGTGTTCATTTCCCTGGGTCACTTTATTGACCTATGATTGCACTCTACTCTCTGCAGGATGCTATGCAGTACGCATCAGAGTCCAAAGACACAGAGCTTGCAGAAGAGCTCCTGGCTTGGTTCCTGAACGAAGATAAGAAGGAGTGTTTTGCTGCCTGTTTATTCACCTGCTACGACCTGCTGCGGCCTGATGTGGTGCTGGAAACTGCCTGGCGACACAACATCATGGACTTTTCCATGCCATACTTCATCCAGGTCATGAGAGAGTATCTGACTAAGGTGGGTCAGCCACAGATAAAGAGTGTGTGCAGTCAATCAGAACAAAGCAGACAGCTTTGTTTTTTCACTGTAGTTATCTTAAGTATGTAAAAGGTGTCTATAGCATGTACGCTTAAAGGACAACTTATGACAAATAGAAGGTAGATGGGTAAGGCATCTCATTTAGATGTTTACTGATGTGTTTTCCCCTATTGTTAGAAGACAAAAGAAAATAGTATTTGCAAACCTTTTTTTGTTTTAGATCTGTTCAAATAGATGCACCCACTGAATCTGTAAACACTTTTCCTTTATTGGTGTCTGTTTTTAATCAGCATTAGCAGCTAGAAAAAAGTGTTTGTAAATACTACTGAATTATAGGCTGTGCCACAGAGTCCCCCAGCCTATTCTTTCCTCCAGTCATGCTCATCTTCCTGTGCTTCTGTTGTTCACATCACTGGTGTTTTCCTTTTCATTTGAGTTTCCATCCACACAAGCTACTTTTTCGTACAAATGTGCTCCCAGAGGAGAATCATAACTGCTGTGTCATTTGTCAGGCCATTAATGTTTCTGTTTGATGACAAAAAAATACAACTTACGTTACACAGAGCAATGAGGTGAAATTCACATTAATGAGAAGTCTGCATTTGTAACAAAAGTGGCATTATTACCTTTATCTCTTTTCTCTGGGTTTTTTTTTCTTTAAGTAAAAAGTCCTCTGTTTGCACTTCTTTCTGTCAATTTCTATTTTGGTAGACTTCCATTTGTTTTTTTTTCCTCCTTAAGTTGCCTCTCTAAATTTCCTTTCCAGGTTGATGCGATAAAGGAAAAGGTGAAAGTCGAATCCATTTTCTAATCATTCTTTTTGATCCCTCTTCCCTCATCCTGTAGCCCGTAGTTTGGAGGAGTTAAAGCAGAAACTGCATGACCCCCTTCCCCCATATCACTTTGCTGCTTCTGATCATAAATCTCAAATCTCCACTAGACCACCTACCAACCCACAAGACTCTTGAGTGGTGCTCTTCACACCATGACCTCAGTACTCTGCTAGATTTGCTGGTGTCAGTGACGGCTTTTGATTTTACTTGATATAAAAATTCCCATCTGTTTTGTTCCACCATGTACATTATGTATAAGCAAACTGTGTTCCCATCATGGTACAGTTTCTTTTGGTACAGTACAGTTCAGAACAGTAAAACCCTGAGTCAGGCTTGCATTTTGAATGAGAACAATGCCTTTACTCGCATAGTAAAGTGACCTCATACTGGTGCAATGACAACAAACGACGACATTGAACATGACAAAACAGCACAACAGACAACAATGGAGGGCATCCAGTAACTGTTTTTTCCAACCTAATTTGTTGCTTTTTGTCTTAAGACGTCACGCTTTTTTATGAGAATAGACTGCAGGCATTTTCCTCGACTTCCATGGGTTATTTACACTGATAGCAAGGAAGATACATTTTTTCTGTCAAGCATTTAGCTGACTGAGGCAGTCTAGCTCCACCCTGACCGTACCATACATTTTACTCTGGTACTCAAAGGGAGGGTGCCAAAAAATGAAAAGGTTGGGGCCGGTTATTTTAGTACTATTCCTATTGGAAAACGCAAAAAAATACTTTGCGTACTGTAAGAACTGAACTGTTCCACTCGATGGAAACACTGCTTTATACTGTATAACCAGCAGTATATATACACCGGGCAATGAGTATGTCAGGCAGCTCTTCTCTTTGCTGGCTGTATTCATAAGCAGCCGGTGAATATTTCCAGGAGTTCTATAACACACCCCTGCTGAGCTGGAGAGACCTGCTCACTGTGGGTGTCTACCAGCAATTTCTTTTACCTATTTCTGTTATTGATATTGCCACTCCCAATCCTAATCCTCAACCCACTGAGCTGTCCTCTAAAACCAGCATGGTCATTGGTTTTGCTGAGGCCTGGCTGAAGAGTGCCACTCTGAATCACTGCCTCATCTGCTGTGGTCGGGTGTTTTTCTCACAGAAAAACTATTAAACTATATTGATGAACTTTCTTGTAACACAGTTCAGCTGCAGTCTGCTACTGGCCATCAGTCTCAGTTAGTTAAGGAAGTATCTCTCTTCAGTTCACTTTACTGCAGCCTTTTGACTCGAAATGGGTGAACACAGGTGTCACTAATCACATAATTCAAGGCTTTGTACCTGAGTAGAACTGGCGTTCCACTAATTACACCTGTTTTTACCTACTGTGTCATGTCAAAATGGCTGAAACCGTGAGTGTAATTGTACATGTTACAGGCAAAGTGAAGTAAAAGGAATGTATGCAAGGGCTTTAGGTAGTTAATAGTTTTTGAGTGTTTTTGTAAATGAATATCACAAAATAATGTTAAATTAAGGTAGGTGGGTCTTATGTACATCAGTATGAGAACAGTGGCGCAGTAGTGTAGACTGCAGCTACTGTACACGGAAGACCTAATTTCAATCATAGAAGAGCCATTGAGCTGTTATTTTACTGAAGTGACCATTCTGTCTGAGACCTATTTCCCTTCTTGTCCGTTTGCGCTATGGAACCCATCTCTTTAAATAACAGACAATTACAAAAAATAAAAACATGAGGTGGAAGTGTTTGTAGAGGGTTGTGTGGAGGGGATGTGTAGTCAATTCAAATGACAGATAATAATGCGTTACAGCAACTAATCTTCAGTATGGGTACGTTCCCTGGGGGGAAACCTAACATGTTGACCAACAAGCATGCATTCCCCCTCCCTTGTTAGCATCAGTAGCACTCGCCAGGCTAGGAGACATCAATGTTGGCTGTGCCTGCTTCTGGAAACCTTGAACTGGCTGTACAAAACCATCCTTTCCACCCTCTTTCACACTTTCTTCACTGTTCCCCTCTGCCTCTCTATTTCTTTGTTTCCTACTCACTCTTAAAGAAGAAAATAACTAAACTGCTGCTTCCGCATGTCTCTTGACCCTTTCTCAAACACAACAGCCTGTCTTTTCTTGGAACAGCCTGCTTAACCAGACTGACGGTAGTAGGAAAACTAGTATGTAGAGAACCGAATCCAAGACCACTCTGAAAGTAAATCTATCCTGTTGCATTTACCTTTGTCCCATACCAGTGTCATATACATTTAAACTGCACACTGTTATATCTGAGGATGATACCTGAAACCTTTCACTGGCTGCTTAATTCTTTTAAATGTTTGTTCTTCCCCTATCATTTTCTGCCTCTGAGCTGAGCTTTAATAAGTTGTAAACATGGTGAACTTACTCTACAGACTGAATATTGGGTTTTCAAAACACAAGGACATCTGGGCAAGAGTAGAGAGTTGGCAGATGGCACATCCAAAATAGGTTAATTGCCAAGTTAGTTACACATTTTTTATTTCAAGAAATTCACCTTATTTGACAATAAATATGGAGATTTAAAACTGTCAATCATCTTATACATATAGTGTATCACTATTTCCTGACTTTCTATGAATAATATGAATCTTCTGTTGGAATAATTGATAATGCAAATCGCTTTTAGCCCATTTTTCTTCAATACCAATTTGCATTACATTAAAGAAAAATGGTAAATGTGTCTACACACACACACACCAATATATATTTGTTTTAAAACATTCTCTGACCAATTATTTTATTTTATCATGTTTATCACCATATTTGCTTACTGGGCATGTTAGTATTATCTTACAAAGTAGGCATACACAGCAGGTTTAAAGCTGAAGTTCAACATATTGAATGAGTGTTTCTACTATTTTCCTGTTTTCCAAAACACCTTTGAGATCACTCTTGTAGAATCAAGTTTTCAAGTGAAACTCTTCTGACAGAAATGTCAAATGTTACTGATAACTGAAGTCTTATAGTATTGCTCTGCTTTTTTGTCCACCAGCTTAAAGCTGTAGAGCGAAACCTTCAAATATAAACAAATGTCTTTTTTGATTCAAAACATTGTCAAATTAAGTCACATAAAGCTGATTAGGCCACTCAGCCCCTTGTGACTCTCATTGTATTTCTTTGCGTAGCAGTGTTCAGATATCGTGTGTTTCCTGACTACACACAGGAAGTGATTTGTATTATTTTTACACAGACTGAGGCAAAAGCACCATCAGACTAGTAAAGTGAGATGGCTTTTACCGAAAACACAAAGAAGCGCTCATGAAAAGTCTCGGAAATAAATTCTACTGCTCAACAACCCGGTTGTTAGGCAGTTTGACACGATAAATGCTTTCCCTCACCTGACCCTGAGCTGCTGCTGTTTACTTACAAACGCTCCCTTAGTTAGGTCTAAGAGTATTGCTTGACAGAGCTCATGTTCACATTTGGGACACGTCATCATAATTATGTTTCATTGTTTCTGCTCACAAAGACCAAACAAAGGCAGAATAATAACCTCAATAGCAACAACCAGCAAAGGTTACACACTCAAGCTTTAAATACAAAAATGATCCCAGTGGTTTGATAGTTTGGCAAAATAACAAATGGAAAAACATACATGCTGGCCTTAATAAGTCAGGTCGTACTGGCGAGGGGTTGGTTCTCTACATGCTCTACATTTTCAACACGTTAGTTTAGATGATTTGGGTGGCTGGATGGTGGGACCATTATTACCCAGTAGCTGTTTATTTTTGTCTCCCCTCCTAATCCTTAATACTTTGCACTAATCAGCAGCTTTCTACCTGGTAGCCGTTTATAGCTCTATAGAGTAGCCAGTGGCTCTCTAGGTGTGTTTAGTTCTTTGTCTCATAGAGGGCCTCCAACAGCCCACTTTAATTTAAATCTGGACTTTAATCGTCTTCACCTGTCAGGAATGGTCCCATCCGTCAGCCAGTGAAATAACTCAGAGGTCAGTTTGTACAAAAGAGGCATGTCAGCCCTTGCTCCCACCAAACAAACTGAGGTCTGACATGGTCATTATTATTGTTGTTTTTCCTGCAGGTGGACAAACTTGAAGCCTCCGAGTCTCTGAGGAAACAGGAGGAGCAAGCCACAGAGTCTCAACCTATTGTTTACGGTAAAAACAACACACTGATATCTGTGATGATACTGTTATGCTGCCATCACCATGACAGTACGAGAGAACAAGAGAACCTACAAATTGAGCTGTGTTTCCACCAAGCAATAGAGTCCAGTTTGGCTCGCCACAGTACTGATTGGAAGATTAAACCCTGAATTGGCCTGCAATTCCACCACAGGACATGTAGGCCAGATTTTGAGAGCAGAGTCAACTACATAAATCTTGTGACATCATACCAGCACAACACAATTTAGCCTGCCAATAAATTTAGTAAAGAAGAGGAACAACACTGTTCACACTGCTGTGTGTTGACCAAGTGGCAACCTATGGAATTAAATTTGTGTCAATATTATCAAACAACAACAACTTTTCACAAAGCAAGCAACACTTTTTTGAGAATCAAACTACACTGCTTGATGGAAAAGGGGGGCTTTGTTAGTAACCACTGCTATGCTCATTTTAACCGGTTGTTTTGATATTTCTTATCCAGGCACACCGCAGCTCATGCTCACAGCAGGGCCCAACGTGCCTGTGCCCCCCCAGCAGGCCTATGGTTACGGCTACACAGCAGCAGCAGCACCGGGCTACACCCAGCCACCACAGCCCAACTTTGGTTATGGCATGTGAACACACAAAACGCCCCTCCCACCACCACTTGACCCAATACCTTCTTTCCATCTGTCCTCCTCTTTCTGTTCCTCACCAGCTTCCCATGGTCTTCTTCTCACAACAGAGGACACAAGCAAGCAACAGCCCACTCTCATTTTGAGTACTGTTTTTTTTAATTATCATTATTATATCATCCTGTTATAAGAGAAAACATTTACCTGCGATGAAGGACTTTTATTTGTATTGTTTGAAAGAAAATTGGACCTCATGTTTCTTTGTTTTTTTTTCACATTCCATATTTATAAGTAGTTATTTACCCTTTGTTGTTTACATTGATGTCATCGTTTTTTTAATGGTGTTTGGTCTGTGCAGAAGTGGACTTGCTAAAGCTCAGCAAAGAACCTTTGAAGTAGGTGGAGGAGCATTGGATTTTGCACTCGTCAAAAAATTAATGTAGAGAAGCTCTTACTTTTGATGTACTGAACATGTGAACAGCTTACATTGTCTTGTTTGTCTGTATACTGCATTTCATTGTATATTCTGAGGAAAAAAAAGGTTACATATAATATTTGAACATTTATTGCCATTTCAGTGGCTATAGATAGATAGCAACACTAAGTAATGATAGTATATTCTGCACAGGCGTGTAGCTTTATGGAGTTTTAAATGCATATGGACGTATGTCACTGTGTGAATGAGTGAATGTGTCAGACAGACAAAGAGTGTGAGTGACTGGTCTAAATAAAGATTTTAACTTTCTCTCAGCCTGAACTGGGCTGTACAATCCATCCTCCTAGATGTTAGCTCTCCTTCCTGGTTCCATGTACCTAGGTGACCTCTCGTGCCGTGTACAGTGCTTGTGTGAGACTGTGTCCGTGTATGTGGAAGGATGTGACCACAGCTCCCAAACTGCAGGGCCATTAAACCCTGAACCGTACTGTGTGTGTGTGTGTGTGTGTATTTACTCTGAACCTTCCTCATGCTGAGGTCTGTGTATGCCAGGTGTTGTGTTGTTTCCCTCGGTCACCATTACTTTTTTTTTGTTTGTTTGTTTGTTTTTGGTGTGTACAGATGTGAACATAATTAATTGAAAACTTTTAGATGGAGACCCCACCTGTCTGTCCTCCACCCACTCTCCTGTCCTGTCTCCTCCAGCATTTCCACACGAACAAACACGGAGGCAGAAGACGACAAACTGGAGGAACCCTTGTTTACCTAATGACAGCTTGATTAGATCAATGAACACTCCTGTAGGTTGTGTGTTTAGATGGTTATGATGAAGACATTAGATCTCAGTACATCCAGTTCTTTGTTAAGAATGGGCTGAAATAAGCCTGTATTTATCTTGATGTACTTAACTTCCTTACATGCTTTAAGCTGTGTGTGTAAAGTGTCATCTAAACCCTAACATAAGTTGAATTCCTTTCTGTTGTCATGTATATTAATAATAAAGGGCATCTGTCAATGATAAGTGGAAAATTATGACTTAACTGAAAGGGAAATACTAGCCTAAATAAAAACCTAAAAACTGTACCACTTTTCCTGTGGAGTTAGTGCATTAAGTTGTTTTGGTACAAAGTGATTTGACACAAAAAGCCACAGCAGAAACTATTGACACGTTTGCATACTAATGCTTTAATAACACAAATTAAAGTTCAACAGAAGCTTTTATTGGTCCATAAATATATGTGATCAAGTTGTCTTTTTGCCTTCCCCAAGTGCACCAAGGAAGTATGGTGGCCCACAGATTCCAGAAAGGATGTTTTTCATTTTTGTATTGCTTTCACTTAAAAAATACAAGCTCATTTTGGATGCTGGTGCAAAAATGGCAACTTTTGCCGTGCAAGGCCTTTGCATTAAGTACTGTGTATATAAAAGACTTATCCTAAGTCTAGGAATAACAATTTTAAGAGCAATTATTTACTCAAACAAACCTGGGTGTGTTTAATTTCTGCTAACAAACCTTCCAAAATGTTTCACATTGGATCTTAAAGCCCTTTGACACAAAGTGTGATTTGTGACTTGGGGTTATACAAATAAAATGATTTGATTTACATTAATACTTATAATAACACTTAATAATTTTAAAGTTTTCTGATCTCCTGACGATGCAATGACCTGGAAGAGTGTAAAGATTCTGTAAAATGTAATGAGGCCACACGTAATGTAATGAGGCCTGCTGCAAATGACTCAGTGTAAAGAAGCTCTTGCCTTTCTTTCCACTTCACTGCAGTATTTTTCAGAGAGCCCTGTAGCCCTGCACAGAGACAGACATTTTAGGTTTGTATTGCTCTGTATGATAGTCAGCTTGGAGATTCTACTCACCTGAGCTCTTTCAGCTTCTTCTCTTTAAACTCATTGAGGCGTGTACGCCTCTGCTTGGCTTCCTCCATCAGCTGATCAGCCTCCTGGAAGATCCCTCTGCGCTTGGCTATGGCCAAGGCCTCGTGTTCCTTCACCTGCTGTCGAATGGCCTCTGCATGACGGAGCGCATTCTTTCGCTGCTTCTCCTCCTCCTCCATCTGTTTGGCTATTGCTTCCTGTTGCGCCCTGGTTAGAAAAAAGGTAGAAGCAATGGGAAAAGTTAAGCTACCAAATTCTCCTTTACTCTGAGTCATTTAAGAAAGTGATTTCATTTCATGTAAATCTAATTTTAAAGAAAATCTTACTTCAGAACCCTCTCAAACTCGGCCTTCTCCCTGCCTGCCTCAATGGACAGGAAGTGCTCTTTGCACTGAACCTGCTCCAGACGAGCCGCCCGCAGCATCGCCTCCTCCTGTGCTTTCTTCTCAGCCAGCTCCTTCTCTTTTCTCCTCCACTCTCTGTCTGCGATTTGTTGGTTCCTGCGAGCACGTAGCTCATCCTTCCAAACACACAGACACACATGGATATGTACTGTATAGACACTGTGGTTACACAATTGGAATGGTTTGTCAGACTCTGCGGGTGGTTTAACTCCTGACCTGCTCTGCCTTGTAATCCTTTGCTTTTTCTTGCTTGGCCCTCAGCCTTTCGATCTCCAACTCTTTCTCCCTCTTGATTCGTCTCTGCTCTGCTTCATATTCAGCCTCTCGCTCCTGTGGAGCCCATGATGGAAGAATAATGAGTGCATGTGAATAGTGAACTGAACTTTTTCCTGTGAGTGTGATTTTTTTTTCTCTTGTGACCTGTTTTTTGCGGAGGTATTCCATATCTCTGATTTCAGCCAGCTTCTCCTGCTCTCTCCTCTGCTCCTTGGCCTGCACAGCCTCAGCATTGATTCTCATGACCTCCTCATGTAGACGTTGCTGCTCCTCCAACTTCTTCTCCAGGGCCTAGAGAGACGAGAAGCAAAATTAGAATATAAATTCTCATTTTTGTGTGGATTTACTCTGCATAGGAACTTGTGTTGACACCTTAAGGTCCTCCAGGTTCATTCTCTCCTGGTTCTGCCGTATCTGCTGCTTCTCCTGCTCTTTCATCTCCTCCTGTAGTTGTTTCTCCTCCAGACGTTGCTGGATCTGGTCATAGATCTGCTGCATCCCACTGCAATTTAACACACACGATTAGAAATGGGATTTTTTTTTTTTTTTGAGGGGAATGTGAGTGATTTTGTTGGGTTACATAAATTCATCAGGTCAATAAAAACAATGAAATAGTAATGATGATGATATATTGAGAATGATGAATTAATGCCAACTTTCATGGGTAAATCAATCAGCTGAGTGATTTGGTGTGTATTTCTATGTAGAGTCTTTCTACCTGATCCTCTGCTGTTTCCGCAGCTCCTCAGTCTGTTCCACAGTCTCCAAGGCCTTGCGTCGCTCCACCTCCATCATGACATCCAAACGCTTCTCCTCCTCTGACAACTCAGCCAGGATCTGTCTCTTCTCGTGGATCTGAGCATCACGGGTGGCTTGACACTGAGCATCCAGAATTAGCTGACATGACGACACAGAAAAAAAGAGGTTCTGATGTTCATACAGACAGTTAACAGTTCTGTCAGTGGTAAGCTCAGTCCGCTTAGGAACATTTTCTTTTCTACCTTGTTGAGCTTCTGGATCTCAATCTCTTGCTCCAACCTTAAGGCATTGGTCCGCTCCACCAAGTGCTGTGCCTGGTCCCGTGCCTCCAGTTCCAGCTCAGTAAGTGCAGGATTCTCCTTACGGGACAGGTCTGCCTCATAGATCTGACGCTTCCTTTCTTCAGCAGCTCTCTGAATGAGGGAAATTTGCATATATTGTAATACTTGTTATTGTTTTTTTTTGTTTGTTTTTTTTAGGGTCAGTTTTTATTGGTGTTCCCATTTGTCCTACAAGTTCTTCTTCTCTCTTCCTCTGATAAGCCTCCATCAAGGCCTGCCTCTCCTGCTGAGTGAGAACGCGGGATGTGGAGGTGATCCGCTTGAACTCAGCTGATGGAAGAATGATGGACTCTCCTGAAGGATCCTTCAGCGGGACTCTAACAAAATCACAGATGTTGGTGATAAATGTCTGTTACTGCCGTACATGCATGACTACAGTACAATCTGCAACGAAGCCGCAGGATGTTATTTCTTGTTCGACTTTCTTGTTACATGTACTTGCTTGAAATATTTCCTAAAGCGTGCATTACACATTTCATCGACACCCATGCTCAGCAGAACAGCGTGGGAGTTTCTGAGTGAGTGTTTGTCTACCTGAGGTTACGAATGAGGTCTTTGGTGATGACTTGAATTGTCTCTACTTCTCGGTTCTTCTGCGCCTCGTCTTTGGCCTTGAAGGCCGCGTTTCCACATCTGTCTGATGATATCTGCACACAGCTGGTTAGCAACATCTCACAGACCCTTTCAGAACATCATGTGACCCCTCCTCAAAACCACATTCACCACACACCACAGCCGACTTGTGGGACATGGTCAGATACTCGCACACCACACATAATGGAACACAGCACTACATTACCAGACGACAACATAAGAGAACATCACACAACATAACAAATACAAACACATACTTTCTTTTTTTCAACTTAAGCTAAAGTAGCATCATGAGTATTTACAAAAGCTATTCTGGTCCAATCGTACCCATTTTAAATTCCATTTTTCATTTTACATTCGGCATATACAGTATAGATACAGTATATTCTACTACATATACTATGCCCAGTATTTCCCATGTAGCATTATGTTTCACATACAGTCTTACAGTGACTGTGTGAGTGAGACACTGGGTTCTTGTCCTCTCAATGTATACAATCTTATGTTGTTGTGGTTTTTTTATTATTATTATTATTTGTAATTAGCTTGTTGGAGTCTCTCTCTCTCTCTCTCTCTCCCTCTCTCTCTCTCTCTCTCTCTCTCTCACCGGAGGCTCAGCTCTTCCAAACAGGCTCTCGTCCACCTGAGATGTGGGGGCTCGGGTTCGATACCGGCGGCGTGAATCACCGCTGCTCCTTGAGGTCGTGGTGCTGGATGCAAGTCTCTAACGGGGAGGAACCATCAGCATCACAATTGTCAGATATGATCGCGCACACAGTGACCACCATGAATTGACAAACACGAGAGCCAGAATGAAAACTTACCATGGTGCTCGCTCTCTGCAGCCGGAGAGCAGCCTCACTTTTATTACAAAACTCAACTAAACTGTTTTTTATTTTACCGTTTTAAATACTGATAATTGGTGGTTAGTTATGGATGTTTAACTCCTCCTCTTAAAACTGTCTGCAATTTAAAGTCGTTCTGTTTGTTGCCTGTTGTCATGGGAACGAAGGTGACGAGAGAAAGGGCTGACTGACGTGAGACACAAAGATACACACACACACACACACACACACACACACAGATGGGTTTCCATGACTTGAGAGGACATTACATTGACTTAGATCCTTAACCATAACTAATACTGATCTAACCCTGACCTTAACCTAAACCTAAATCTAACCTCAGCCTAACTTTAAAATATGTCTTCAGCTTAAAATGGATTAATTTACATTATGGGGACTTGATTTTTGTCCCCATACGGAAGACAAGTCCCCATAATGTGACTGTGTAAACAGATTTAGGTCCCCACAACGTAAGGAATGCCGTAACTTGAATTAAATTATATTATATTATATTATATTATATTATATTATATTATATTATATTATATTATATTATAAACCCTACAAAGTGAGGACATTTTGTCTGGTCCTCACTATTTTTCACCCCTTAAAAGGGCTTTTTAAAGGGTTTTAGGGTTAGGTTTAGAATTTGGTTTAGTTAAGGGTTAGGGTTAGGCATCTAGCTGTGATGGTTAAGGTTAGGGTAAGGGGCTAGGGAATGTATTATGTCTATGAGGGTCCTCACTCTGATAGAAGCGAGGAAACATGTGTGTGTGTGTGGGCGGTGCCATTTGATCCACGTGACGCGGAAACGTCAAAAACTCCTCCTCCTCCTCCTCTTTTCTCTCCCACGTCACGGACATCGCGTTATGAGCCGCTCCACCGTGGAAACGTTTGCGGGAAAAAGTCCAAAGCTCAGACGGGCTCCAGGCGAATCTTCACATAAACGAGCCACTGCTTTGCTTCCACTGAAGCCCGTTTTTAAAGGAATACACCGAACCATTCGTCACATGACTCACGTCCAGGTGGTCTCTCTCTCTCACACACACACGCACACACACACCTGAAGCGGAGACCCCCCCCCCTCCACTGGACTGGACTCCCACAGTGAATCATTAACCTCATCAGTGTGACCTCTTCGTTCATAACATCCACTGAGGAACAAACAACAACAACAGAGGAGCAGAACATCAAGGTCACTGTTTGAACACGTCACATCCCACAGACTGTGGGATTTCACAGACTGATTGAAGGCCCCGTCTGCCTGCAGAACTATGTGTAACAATCCAGATTCAATCTGTTTTTTGGTGGGGAAGAGAAGTTGACCATTAACCTCTCCTGCTGATTGCAGCCACTCTTCCACTTGTCCACTTCTGTGCTGTGGATCCTGAGGCAAAGTTCACTGTCACAGACACCAGCAGACGCCTGACAAACAGAACCGCTCAAAGTTGGCTCACACATTTTGTAGCATTGCCTGCAGTCATGGCTCCGGTGAATTATGGACACTACAGAGGAACTATATTTGTGGCCATGTTTGTTGGTTACACACTGTACTACTTTAACAGAAAGACTTTCTCCTTTGTGATGCCGTCTGTCATGGAGGAGATCGAGCTGGACAAGGATGACCTGGGTATGAGACACTGTGTTTTGCATTGACTCTTACAGTGCAGAGAAAACTATTCAATTGTTGTTATTGTTATTATTATTATACTCAGAATGTTTTTACCCCTGAAATGTCTTAAATGTAGGAGTCTATCTTCCACACAGCAAATCACTGCAAATGTGTTTTGCAGTGGATTAGTTTATTATTAAATTAATTGCCAGATGTTTTAATATTCAATGAATCAAGTTTAGTGTGTTTTTTTTTCCTCCATAAAATTAAAACTGATTTGAGCTTCTTAAATGTCAATATTTTCTGTAACACTAAATTAAAAATGTTTGGTGTGTGAACAAAACAATAGATTCAGGCATGTTGCCCATTTCACATTTGGAAGAAATTGCATTTGTGACACAAAAACTTATTGATTTCTATCTCTTCAAAGATTCCCAGTCATTCAGGGTCATCGTCATCTTCACTTGTTGGGTTCTAAGCAACTGCGCTTACTTTAGTCAGACTCGCTTCTCTTAACCGAGTAAATAATCAATAAATGAAATGATAATGAAAATTATAAATTAAACCGGGCAACCTTGCTCTTTGTTCACTCCCGTCTTCACTGTGTTCAGGCATGATCACCAGCAGTCAGTCTTTGGCCTACGCTATCAGTAAGTTCATCAGCGGCGTGCTTTCAGACCAGATCAGCGCCCGCTGGCTCTTCTCCATTGGCCTGTTCATGGTGGGAGGCATCAACGTTGTCTTCTCCTGGTCGTCCACTGTGGCCGTCTTCTCTGCCCTGTGGTTTCTCAACGGCCTCGGTCAAGGCCTCGGCTGGCCTCCCTGTGGCAGGGTGCTACGCAAGGTGAGGCACATGCCAGCCACGTCATACTGCACTGTACAGATGCCTCACTCAAGATGTTTCATTCTCTTTGTCGCTCCTCATTGTTACTAACAACAAACAGACACCACAGTACTATGCTCAGTCCTGAGCCGGACAACAAACAATATCCACTGAGTTGAGCTGTAATTCTGAAATGAAAAAAATAGTTCTTTTTTTTTTATATAGATTTGTTTTCTTGCATAAGCTGCACTGAAATGCAATTTACATAAAAAAAGACAAAGTAAAACAAAAAAAACAAAAAACAAAAGTATAGACGTGTGTAGCTTCTTAACAATGACTTCGACTAATTTGGTCTATTTTCACAAAGGTCAAATACAAAACATTCATACAACATAAAACCACATTGTAAATAGTTTACTCAATAATTTATTACCATATTTGAATCTTCAAATTATTTCAATTACTGCTTTGGTTACATGGTAGATTTACACAATGTACCACAATTAGAAGTTAAGTTTCGGATTAGGTAAGGATATAACATTCATTCATATGCTTGAATGAAAGTTATGCTTTTGTTTTATTAGCCATAATTCTACATTCATGCACCAGGTAGTTGTGAACAGATGGAGCATCACTAATGATGTAGTTATATCTAGTTTTATCTTCCATAATGGTTGATAGAAAAAGAAATGTGAACAAATAGTCACACCCGGAACACACTTTTTTCTTTTTTTTAAATAAGGCTAAAAGCCTTTTTGATTCTTTACATCTGCCATTGCCAACTTAAGATTGCCGGGCCCACTTTGAAATTGGAAAATCCTCTCAGGTCCACACCCAAACCTTACATCATGACATGTGAATATGGGAGACACAAATTCAGTGCAGAATAATAATCTGTCCAATTCCTTTTATTTCTCTAAGTAAGTTCTTACTCTCAAAGTGCATAATTATCCAAACACATAAATAACAACTGACAAATTCAAATTAACAAATGAGTGCAACCACTGAAACGTTAGGCCTGTATGCTGACCTGCTGCCACTGGATACTTACACATAAAATGTATCATACATATTTTACAGCAATTTAAAACGCAATTACAAAAGTGAAAAACTGAAAACCTTTTTTAAAAATTATTAATATTTAATGACCTTTCACAGCCTTCCTGCAGTACCACCACGGCCCACTAGACGGCCGCAGCCCACACTATGGGAATCACTGCTCTACATTATTATTGATCCCTGATGAAATGAGCAATAATCAAAATAAATTATTATAAAGGAACAATGTTGCTTATTTATTAGCAACATAATCAGAAAATGCCACAATTGTTTACACACTTTAATAAAAGCTTAGATTTTTTTCTATTTTTATTTGGAGTGAAGTTGGTATTCATGTCAGTCATAGGGAAATGGCATTTACGAAAGTGTATCATATTTAGGGGCTTTAACATCTACCAACTTGGTGTTCTTCCATTGTAAAATATGCAGAGAAGAAGTGAAACATTCTTCCTTTCCTCGTCTGACCTCTCCGATCTTCAGCCCGTCATATCACACACTTTCTGTCAGATCAGAACACTGCAGTGGTTCAATCGTTGAATTCCTCCCTGTAAATCAAAGGTAATCTAGCGATGCTGTGTCGGTGGTTTAAATATTTTGTGTTATTATCTCCACAGTGGTTTGAGCCGTCTCAGTTTGGAACGTGGTGGGCTGTTCTCTCCTGCAGCATGAACCTGGCTGGCAGCCTGGGGCCCATCATTGCCACAGTGTTGGCCCAGAGTTACAGCTGGAGGACGATACTGACGGTCTCTGGCCTGACTTGTGTGGCCGTCTCCTTCGTCTGCCTGCTGGTCATCAAGAATGAGCCTAAGGATGTGGGACTGCCCAACATAGAGACAGCAGCCAAGAAGAGCAAAGGGGGTGAGGCTGATATTTGACCTTTTGATTGATAGTGATTCTCACAGGTTTAATAGTCATTTGACACATATCTATACACTATCCAGATGTTTGTGTTAATACAGCATGTACCTCTTGTTTTGTGACTAAAGGTCAGAGACATGGTGGACTCTGGACACATGCTACTTTCTCACTTTGCTGGTGTGTGCCCTGACGTAAACAGCATGTGCGCTGGAGATGTTTTATGAATTAGTTTGATTTGAAGGGTAAAGATTGACTGGGTAGCAAACTTCCTCTGTATCACTTTATATCAAAAATGTGTTCTTGCTTGACATCAAATTTTGGTACCAAAGCAGTTAATCTCATCAGCGTCCCTGAGCCAAAAAGCATGAAGCGAGGAGAAGACAAATATAGGGCTTAATTTCTCTGTGTGTGTACCTGTTTTTTTATGTTGTGGGGAACTACACAGTCACTCTATGACACCATTACATAAATTACTACATTTTAAGGTGAAGACATGTTTTAAAGTTAGGCTGAGGTTAGGGTTATGTTAAGGTTAGGGTCAGGGTTAGGATTAGGTCAGTGGTAATTATGGTTAAGGTTAGAGAAGTCTCCAGGAAATTAATGTAAATCAATGCAATGTCCTCTGAAATCATGGAAACCTGTGTGTGTGTGTTTTGAGAGGCTGGAGCTTTTTTAATGAATGTCAAAAATATGTAAAGTGCACAGAAATCATATGAGAGCAGAAATTTGCTCTGTGTTCAAGTGCAAAAAGATGATCAGGTCAAAAAAAAGTATCACAATGTGTATTTAATTTAATTGTATTTAATTTTAAAAAAATTGAAAATATATAAAAAAAAATTATCATCCAGATATCTATATTGAAGTCCAGATATCCATATAAGTTATCTAAAATGTTTAATCAATACCAAGCCCTAGTCACAGGGAGGTTGGCAATACTGCCTCACGGCAAGAAAGTTGCCGGTTCATATCCCGGTTTGACCAAAGCCTTTGTGTGTGGAGAATGCATGTTTTCCTCATGTGTGCATGGGTCTTCTCCATATTCTCCAGGTGTGACTTTGAGAGTGTATGGTTGTTTGTTGCTGTTTTTTGGCCCCGTGATGGACTGGTGACCTGTTCAAGGTGGAGCCTGCCTTTCAGCTTGTCAGCTGGGATTGGTTCCAGCTCGCTGCGACTGGTTCCAGCTCACTGCAACCCTTATGTGGAGGATAAAGCGGTAGACAATGAATAACTGAATGAATATAGGATGGTGATGGTATCTTCTGTCTCTTTCCTGTTCAGGATCCTCAAGTAATGAAAGCACTCTCTCTGAGTTTCTGCTGTCTCCTTACCTGTGGCTGCTCTCTGTGTCCTACCTGGTGGTGTTCGGGGTGAAGACAGCCTGCACTGACTGGGGCCAGCTTTTTCTCATTCAGGACAAAGGCCAATCTACACTCATGGGTACGACTGTGGAATAAAGTGGAGAAAAAGCGCATCAATTCCTGTGAGTCACTGTCTTCTTCTTCATAGGTAGCTCATACATGAGTGCACTGGAGGTGGGAGGCCTTTTGGGCAGTCTTGCAGCAGGATACCTTTCTGACAGGGCTGTGGCCAAGGTGAGTTGGCATATAATGGAGATGAAACAGATGATTGGCTTAGACTCATGATGATGATTGATGAAAACTGATCACAGTGTGTATTGGTAATGGAAAACAACACTGACAGTCTTTTTATTAATCCCGTTGAAGACTTGTTTTCAACTCGATTCACTTCACAGATGAACTGCATTATTTTGGATCCAAAACTTTGCAGAGAATAGCATTCACCCATTATCTTATCTTGTCTTGTTGTAAGCAGGGTTTCTTTATAGTTCTACTAGAATGTATCTTAACTGTTTCATAAAGCATCAAAAACCATTCTATCTTTTATGATGGCCATTTTTTTAAAAAACAATTACAGATATTGTTAATGTACTATGAAACTGTTATATTACCTCTTTGATTTATTTTTGTTTGGTCAAATCTAGTGCTCATATCTAGGCATTTCTGTTGTACATTTTGGTCCACAAAATTCAGATTTACTGTATTTCTAAGTAAAAGAACTGGGCAACAAAGTCACTTAACTGGCCAGTCAACACTCATACATTTCAATTAATTTTTGCCCACAGCTAGTTGAATTAGTGTGCGGAATTGATGTATTTCTATATTTTGTACAGCAAGGAATAAGAATCTATGGCAATCCCCGTCACTTCATCCTGATCTGCATGATGGCTGGTATGTTTGTGTCCATGTACCTGTTCCGAGTCACAGTTTCTCCTGATAGCTCAAAGGTATGAAATACTCACATCCCACTGAGCAAACACGAGTAATTAAAATAATTTTTAATTTGACACCAGCACTTTACCTCTCATCTCTCGTGTACATCCAGGTGTGGATTCTCAGCTTGGGGGCTGCATTTGGTTTCTCCTCTTATGGACCGATTGCATTGTTTGGTGTCATAGCCAATGAGAGTGCCCCATCCAACTACTGTGGGACGTCACATGCCATTGTGGCCTTGATGGCCAACAGTAAGTTTCATTGCAGACAGCAAAAGGTTTTCTTAACAGCTACATACCATTTATTAACACTGATATTTTTTAATTCTTAATAAGATAGTATGATGTTAAAGCTCACCCCTGTCCTCTAGACATTAACATTGTTCAGTCAGAAACTATAGTTTTTATATTCTATATGTTATGCCCATAGAGTGAACATATCCATTTGCATTCTTCTCAGTTGGTGGCTTCATGTCTGGACTACCATTTAGCACAATTGCAAAGCACCATGGCTGGGAAATGGCCTTCTGGGTAGCAGAAATCATCTGTGGTGTCACCACAGTTGGATTCTTTCTGCTGCGCAACATCCAGTCAAAGATGGGAAGAGTGTCCAAGAAGACAGACTAAAACTTTATGCCTCATCGTTTGCAACCAGAAGACAATCTTTCCCATCTTTCACCAATGTGTTTTATTTGTACTGACCTTTTATACCACTGTGTTTTTCAGTCATTCATACAGGTTTAAAGGAAGCTCATGGATAAAAACAGTTTTTAAATGTGCTTCTTAACTTAGAGTATTTACAGGCTGCAAACATTGCATTAGTTTAATAAATGATGTAGGATGTACGCATGTCATACAATTGAGTGACAGAAGCACAACTGGAGTTTTCTCAGCAACAATTTTCTCTCCTGAGATCACTGACGCATTCAGGGGTTCCTGAAGACAAAACTGGAACTTGCTTTAGAAATGTGTATATTATAGTATTTTTGTGTTTCTTATAACATTGTAATAGTCAATCATGAATGGAATCACACTTAGTATACCATTCTTACTCATGGTGCTGCCTGCATAACAGTCAAGGACTTTAATAAATGATACTTTGTTATTATCCCTTTTCATTTATACATTTGTTTCATTTATATAAAGAAACAAAACATGTAACATTAACACAAGAGTTTAATATTTTTAAATATTTACAAAAAAAATCATGTATTTACAGCATGACAGGAACAGACCGTCTACTCAATTTCCTTCAACAAGGTCCTCAGTTATAGAAATTCACTATTAATTCATTCCTTTGATCGGAAATGACCGTTGTGGCAGATTCATGTTGTCTCTTTATTTATCTCTGCTTCAAGATCCAGCTCCAAAGTTACCAGCTTTCTCTGCGACCTCCAGTGCACTCTTCAGATTCTGATCAAAGAGTTCACACCTGGAACCCAGAGATTTACAGTGACATCAGAGGATGCAACAATAGTGTAAATCTCACAAATGCAGCATGTGTGAGATTTACACAATGGTTACTTAATTTCAACTGAAATATAACAGATTATCATTTTAACATGCATATCATTGCAAAAAGGTGAAGGAACACAACATCCTCCTCGCCCGAAATTACCTGATTGGCATTTCCAGAGAATAGAATGGGTTTTTGAGGGCAAAATCTGAATAGATTTCATAAATCTTCCTTAATAAAGCATCAATGCCAGATTGTCGTGGGTCTGCCAACACAATGAACTTTATCCCTATTAGAACAGAGACAGAAGAAACACCGAGGAAGATGTCAGTTACACGTCTGTTAACTCAGGAAAAACTGTACGTTCCATTCTCACCTGTGAGAGTCTGGAAACAGTGGAGTTTGAAGACATCCGTTTCTAGCATCTCGATCCCTGAGCTGCCAATTTCAGGAGACAGCTGTGAACCTATAGCAAACAACCTAGAGAGAACAAACCAGACAACTGTTAATTATTGAAATACATCAGAAGCATGGAGGTGTGGAGTGGATTACAACAATGACTTCTCTACACCCTCCCACATCCCTGAAGTGAACGTGAAACAGTTATGGGTAACTTACGAGTGAAACATGGACGCCAGCATCAGCTTCTCATTGGAGCTAAGGCGCGCACGTCCAAATCTGATAGACACAGGATAGTTTGTGGGATCTTTAAGGTATTCAAGGATGTCCTTTCCTTCTGCTGTGTTCTTCCCTATCACATCAACTCCATTGATGGACAGCACCGCATGTCCCACTGAATAATGAGAACAGGAATCATATACTCTCATACACAAGAGAACATTTGAAATGATGCAGTGAAAAGGATGTTTATTGATCCTGAGCCCTTTTCAATCTCATTTATTTAGCTGCAGTGTATGTTATGCACTTAAACCCAAAAGCAAAGAGTTTAAGTAGGTGCCAAGTAGGTGTATGCTAACACCTACTTGGCAATAAATCAACTTCTGATAGTGAAAAGACATCATTTTTGCCAAAGGATTAAGGATTTTAGAGGAATATATACTAGGGCTGCAACAATTATTCTGTTATTAAATTAATCAACTATTTAGATAATTAGTTTTAGAGATTCTTATGATAATCAAAACAAGCTATCATATTTCAACTCCTTAAATGTGTTTTGTGGTTTCTTTGCTTCTTTTGTGGACAAAACAAGACATTTAAGAACATCATTTCAAGGTGCGGGAAACACTGACCAAAATTTTCAAAATTTTCTGGCATTTTATGAACCAAACAAATACTCGATTAATCAAGAAAAAATTACAAAAGATTTGACAGGTAATGAAAAGCACCCAGAAAATACCTTTTGCAGTTCTTCTGTTAGTGGTATATACAGTATTTTTTTTTTTCAACTTGGCTTCAGTTCAAATTCACTCTGTCATTGTTCAAAATTGATAGATAGTAGCAAAACACCATCAAAATATTAAAGGACCAGTGTCTTGGATTTATTAGAATCTAAAGGTAAAGATACACAATACAATCAGCTGACTTCACAGAAGATCAGCTGTGTAATAAGGGCTAATTATGAAGTAATGTAAACAATTCTCAAACTTCATGTGATAGTGAATGAATGAAAATATAACTTTTTGACACTTAAGTTTCAAAGATTGTAACAGAATAACCAGTTAAATGACACTCTGCGATTCGTTAGCTACCTTGTTTGAAATTGAATTCAATTTTAAAGATTTATTGATTAGTCTTTTAAAAGGTTTAATAAAACACCCAGTTGCATGCTACAGGCTTTAAGAAATGCCAACATGCTAAATGAGTTATACCACAGTCAGTAAAGGAACACGGACAGGTTAGTCCATAACAAACAACGTTTTTTGAAGAACATATGTGGTCTTTTACATACTGTATCAGTTAGCTGCTAAGATAAGCTAACATGTTCATGCTAATTCCGAGGCATTACCTCGGATGCCGTCCCGCTGTCCAAACGACACGACAACCTTTTCGTCGTGGTGTTTGAGCACCAGATCTAAAGGGTAGCTAAACGTTTTCTCGGCCTCCGCTCTCGGGACGTAGTTGTCATATTGGTAGATTAAACCTCCAGCCTTGTTCACCACATACACACTGAAGATCACCATGTTTGCGGCGTCGACCTGCCCAGCTGACACTGCAGTCACGTGACCTCAACGGCGTTAAAACACAGGGGAAAAACTCCAAATGCCTCATTCAACCGCTTTGACGTTCATGTGACTTTGGGCATCTAAGTGACTGTAGTGTCATCCGTTGATACGCAATCGTCAGTAAAATCAGAGGAAAAAGGATAAAATACAATAAAACTCAAATCCCCATAATTCCTTACTCCATTTCCGCATATACGGGTTGTCTAAGGGGCTGTTGCACGGACAGACTTCCTTTTGCGCCGACATCTTGACGAGGAAACATGGTGAGGACAGTTATTCCACGTTCTGTCAAAACTAAACCGACATTTTTCGGGTTTTTGAAAATCCCATCGACTCCCAATTACACGCAATATAATCCGAGTGAACGGTGTTCTCCTGCATTGTGATAAATGATGGTTAATGAAGGAAGTTATCCTTTTTTTTACGCATTTAGCGACTGGCTAGTTAGCTAACTAGCTTGCTAATTTCACCATGCTTTCATGCTGCACTTTGTTCACAGAAAGTGATTGGATTATTAAAACATTTAACCGCCCTCTTTATATGTCGAGCTCTTGTTTATCTATATATATATATATATAACTGTAACAAAGAAATACTGTGTCTATTACTTGTGAATTGCGGGGCTCGTAACGCAATTTGAGGACGCAGAATAGGCCGTCCCATGCCAGCTAGCTCAGTTAACACCGGGCTGTCGGCTCTGTACATTACCAAAACAGAATGTGTTATACCGTGGAAGCACATAATACATAAGTGTTGTCAGGCTCCGTGTGTATGTATATTCCTAATGAGACTGAAGTGTTAAAACATGTCTATTTCAGCCTCCTAAACAAGACAAGAAGAAGGACACTGGAAAGTCCAAAAAGGACAAGGACCCAGTCAACAAGTCTGGAGGCAAAGCCAAGAAGAAGGTATGCAGTGGATAATATAGATTCAAATTTTGTCTTTATATTTGTTCAGGATCTTGAGTAACTTTTCATTATTGCCTGCCATACAGACACACTGAAGTTGGTATTTTATTTTACTCTGAGCAGAAGTGGTCCAAGGGGAAAGTTAGGGATAAGCTCAACAACCTGGTCCTCTTCGACAAGGCCACCTACGACAAGCTGTACAAAGAAGTTCCTAACTACAAGCTCATCACCCCTGCTGTTGTGTCTGAGAGGCTGAAGATTCGTGGCTCTCTGGCCAGGAACGCCCTTCAGGAACTGCTCGCTAAAGGTGAACTTCACACTTCCAGTTCACAGCCCCAAATAGTCAATATTGTATTCAAGGAAAGGCATGTGATCCAGTGTGTTGGTGTTTGTCATTAGGACATGGTGTTAAAAGTTAACTGGTGGAGCTGGAGGAGAGGCTACACTTTATTTGACACCATTATTTTTGACGTGTTGTAATATAGTTTTGAAACACTGAAGGACAAATTTTCTATGTCAAGCAAGAGAGTATAATTTATTGTAATGTCACAGATTCTGTTTTGAGACAATCTGGTTTTGCTGTTAACAAACAAAATTTAGATGTATGATTTATACATATGATTTATGTATTGCAGATAAATGTATTCAGTTTTAAAAATGAGAAATCTCCCTAACCACTATATAAGACTTCTCAAGGTGATCTTTTTAGTTACAGCACTGCATAAACTGAACAATATTATGTATTGCCAGCGAGAGCATGGTCATGCATCATTAGGGTTCATCCCATCAGTTCACCCCACAGTCCCCCACATCACCCCTTGATGGCTGGTTGATTTATTAATGCATCGAGTTTAAATATCATGTCATTTATTGTAATGGGCCGTTTAGTTTTGCAGCAATAATTCACATTATGAAACTGTTAACATCAGTATTCATATTTGCAACATTTACATGTCCATAGCTTGATTTGTCATTGTAACACACATTAATCTGAAATCTACAGGATACTATAGTAATTTTACTTTGGCCATCAATTCTCAATGGAATAGCAAGATTTTGAGATGCAATGGTTTTGTCAAATGTGTCAGCAAAATACTGCTTATGTTTACGACATGTTCTCTTGTAGTAATAATGTAAATGTGTGGTTGAAAATGAAGTTACATTAACAGAACATGTTCCTATTTTGTCTGCAGGCATGATCAAACTGGTGTCAAAACACAGAGCACAGCTGATTTACACACGTAACACCAAAGGTGGAGATGAGGAGGGAGCAACAGAGAAAGCATAACAAGGTACAAAAGTGGCAACTGAACAGCTGTATGCATTCTTTTCTATTTGTTTTATAAGATGCATTGACTGACTTACATTTTGTCTTGCAGGTTTTCCTGTTTCCTGTTTGTAATGAAAGGTGAATAAAAACTGTAAAGACAAAAGTCATCTGTGTATGTTTTTATACAATAGAAGCATCTTAAACAATGGGTTTTAAGAGCCATGGTTGTGCTATACAACAAAACAGATGGTAACCTATGACTTTGGCACAGTACTGAATGTTACTGTTTCTGGTCATTATTGAATTACACAACTGATGGTGGGGAGACATTCTAATATGCAGCTTTGTGTGATAATGCAACATAGACTGTTTAACATCACAATGACTGTTAGTTGGAAATGACCTGTGTATTAAGTTGCATATTTACCCTGAACTGAAATTGGCTTGTTTACTCATGTCTCCAATTACCTAAAAGGTTATTTATTAATGATTTCTTACCTTGCAGTAGACCAAACAAAAAACTGCAGCAGGGCTCCAGGTAAAAATTATATTTATAATCATTATATGATTATAAATATAAATAAGTATTATAAATAAATAATAATATGATTATATATAATAATTTTGTTTCAATTTTTGGAAACTTAGACAGAAATGCATGGTCTGCCCCCAAAAACATGGAGATAGCTATTTGTCATCTGTTAAGAAGGATGATAATAAATTAAATATTCCCGATAAACCCACAAGCAAACACTGAGTGAATAAATGATTTCCCCTCAAAGGCTAATTTTATAACTCAACATTAAAAGCCAGATTACACTCACTCACTCAGTCATTTTCTACCACTTTATCCACTAAGGGTCGCGGGGGGCGCTAACATAGCTGACATAGGGCGAGAGAGGCATGGTACACCCTGGACAGGTCACCAGTCCATCACAGGGCCACATAGAGACAGACAACCATTCACGCTCACATTTGAAAGCCAGATTAGTCATAAATAATTACTGTTTGTGTTTTTGACAAAATCATGTGTCCACTTTTTAGGAAAGGCTGAATCTGGGTTTTTGGCATGTGTTTGTGAAGCTGAACAGGCACCAAACATTCAGAGCTGTTAAGAAATTGGTTAAATCAGTACACTGGGGTTGAATAGTTGACTCCAGCTATTTAATTCATTCACACCTCATTAGTGGTGTGCACTAATTTAAAATCCTCCCATAATGAAGGTCCTCAGTACTGCACCCATGCAGTGTACTTGGTATTATCATAATCATACTGTAAGAGATGTCCTGACTCGGGTGATTTTTTTTTTTTCATCCAGTCAAAATGGGTAATTTCAAACTTAGTCTGAGAGATTCATCACATTTGTCTCTGTGAAAAGCCATAGGCAGTGTACAGTTATGAGATATTGATAAGGAATGGCATTAAATGAAAGTGTCAGATGTTTGCTCAGGGCATGAAAGACATGTGGTCTTGTGATGGATGCTGTCAAACTTCACTTTGTCACTGCACATCACTACCTCAAGCAATAACCAAATGTATGATTCTAAAAAATGTTGAATCTGACTTCTCCAGTATCTGCCTGTGGGAGAACACCACAGTTTTGCCTCTGGTTTTTAAAGGGGATGACCTCTAATTGATGTAAGTTACTGATGATTTTTACAATCAGTTCAATTAAGTATATTTTTTAGCGGGAAGTGTTTTTACTCTTAATCAGCCTGACTGAAAGTTATGTCTGTAGTTTGGCAGGTTTGCTATTCAAGTCTCTAACGTTTTGAAGTAAAGAACAAACAAGTTCATAACTTGTCTGTATTCATAATAGAAACAACAATTTCCTATGTAAATGTCTTAAGCCCCAGCCATTTTTCCTGGGTATACACAGCAAAGGTGCCTTTGGAGCTAAGTAAACAAATCTAAACATGAAACTTGCATTCCCAAAAATATTGGGTTGTGTAATCAGTGAGTGTAATGTTTGTTTTGTCTAAATATAATGTGTTGGTTCTAAGTGACTTTCTGGCTGTGTCACTGAGTCATGATGGGCTGTGTGAAACATTTTAAAGGCAATGGTGCCGGGAGTAAATGAGGCTGTGTTCACTGAGGGCAGGTCAGGCGATGCTGAAAAATTTTCATCTAATACTTTGAAATTCAGTGTGCACACAACCACACGGTCCACAGAGCATTCTAATTAGACAATGTTTAAACTGCGTTGGATACTGTGGAAGATTTTCCATCAGCTGTGTTGTTGTGTCTTCTTCAGTGATCATTATCATTATGTATCTTTGGTGGAAATCTGATATGGGGAGTATGTTCTATTCCTTAGCTAATTTAAGCTGTCAGAGTATTGTACTTTCTTTTTTAAATGCATATGCAGTAATTTAAATGATTGGTCCCCAGTAGAAAAAAGAGAAAAAAAACATACCACATGTATCAGTGGATCGGTTTTCTAAATGTTATTTTTAAACATTTATAGTTTTTACTTGTGTTCAGAAAACATTACATTTTCCACTGTAAATTCACTAATAGGCCATTTTTCACAGGTCACAGTAGAAAAACCACAGATCTAAATAATCCAATTAATGATGGAGTCGGTCTCCTGCTATAACATGTCTAAATGGCTGCTGTGTTAAGAAATCTTCATTTTCGGGTTTGCATTTGCATTTGAATTGCGTTTGCATTCGGGTATACTTCATTGTTGCCTTAAAGACAATCGTCCAGTCACTTATAAATGATTGTACATTTGATTCCCTTAATTAATTCGTGAGTATGTACTTGACTCACTCTGATGGCAGAATTAGGGTCAGGATTGTAAGAGCATGTGACATTAACAGTGTAACAGTACATGACATTTATACTGAAAGACTGTCCTGAGTTGATATTTGTATGTCTCCTTTTAACAAAGTTTCAAAAATGAGCGGAACTTCAGTTAAAACAGTGAACTTTTTTCACTTCAACAACTTGAACATTTCCCCTCCTCCTTTATATTAATAAATGTTTGCTGTCTGACTCCTCAGCCACACTGATTTAGCGACTGTGTTCCACAAGTACCACCCTTCCTGCAGCCTGTCTTGTCGCTGCAAAGCAACTGCAATTATGTTTCATTTTATATGCACACTATGTGTACACAGTCCTTATTTATATTTCCTCTTTAAAACAGCAGCATCTTTATTTTTCTGTATTCTGTGAACACATATACAGTATATACTGTATCTATATATTTCATTTTTGCATGCCTTATCTTTTCATTTTGTCACTACACAAATTTATTTTAATTTTACACTTGCTTTGGCAGTGTGAACATATGTTTCCCATGCCAATAAAGCACTTTGAAATTGAAATTGAGAGCGAGAGAGAGAGCAGCTCAACATTATGTTCAGAGCCATGACTGAAGTCTCTTTTTAGAATGGAGGGCATGAGCGTTGGGTAAAGTGATGGAAAGCAGAGAATGAGAAGCACTGGTGTGCCTGACAAACAATTGCTGTTATTATGGATGCTCTTTCAACCTCTCCCTCTCTGTGTGTGTGTGTAAGAGAGGGAGAGACTGAAACTCTCCTCCTCCTCCTCCTCCTCTTTTTCCTCCTCCTCCTCCTCTTCTGTCGTTCTGATATTCACATGTCTGCAGGAAGGATAAGGAGCCAGAGGGAGGCAGGGGCAGAGGGAGCGCCGTCTCGTGGTGATTCACTGCTGGCCACTCTCAGAGCTGAATTTATGGCACGCAGCTGTTAAGTGGCTGACAGACGTGTGAGGAGCTCAAGCACGGCTGCTTCTCAGGCTCCTCGTACCAGCTCGAGCTCTGCGTACTGTAGTGTAGGAAAGAGGACTGCTCTGTCTCAACATTAAAGTGGGTGAGTACTCTGCACTTTCTTCCAGAAAGAGTCAGTCTTCTTGTTATTGTTTTTGATAAACATCTCTCCTAAGATGCTGTTAAAAGTGTTTTATTCAAGCAACCTATGACCTGCTGTTATAGTTCATTTCCCCTCTTCACTGTGACTCACGTGTTTCATTCTGTGCTTGGATATCACTGTTTTCCTTACAGAGGTAGTTTGGGATTTGGAAAAAATGTTTTTAGTTGCCAGCTGTCTGCAGTTTGACCATACATGGCCAACAACATTGAAATACCAAAATAACTTTGCAAAAGAGCCTCTCAGTAACGTTCTGTGTGTTGTGAGCAGCACTTCTGTGTCTCATTATCAGTTATGAGTTAAACCTAAAGTACTGTATGTCTAAGCGTGTGTCCTCTGTGGAGCTTATTTAAATTTAGTTTACAATGTTGTGTCCTATTTTTAGAAGGTAAGGTATCACAGCAGACATGTTGCTGGCCACTTACAAGTCAGACAGAAACACTGTGCTGAGCTTTCTATCGCTGCACTCTCATGAACAATAACCAGCTACACAATTCAAACTTTTCTAATTCAGTGAAACTTCTGTTGTCAGTCATGTCAAGCCACAGATGAGCGGGAAGCCTGGATTCTCAGTTATAATCAGATCCTGTGCGTTGGAGAACGAGCAGAAACTCTGCCTGACTTGGCCCTCACTCTGGCCCAGACGTCAGAGACAGAGTCTGGCAGGAGGCGTCTCTTGTATAAGGTTCATTCAGAGAGTGTCTGTGGATGAATACTCCTGCTAACAAGCCAAGAAGTTATTATTCTTAAAGTTTCTTAAAGTTCTGCATTCACTGTGTGACTTGTATGTAGTTCTCCACCGTGGCATAGGATCCATGTTTATGTTGTTTTAGAATAAAACCTCCTTTTCTGTCACCAGGAAACTTTGTGAGCTCATGTCATGAACAAGATCAACTATTTTCTCTTTGGCTCAACGATCAGACTGTATTTCCGATCCTAATGTCTCATTCCTGGCACTTGAGCAGCGATGCAGTTCAGGGAGTGTTTATTTGGGTTGCTATGGAAGGATCCGTCTGTGGCTGATGGTTGGTGGTAACACTGAAACTGGAGTCACCGAGTCACTTCCTCCTCCTCCAACAGTTGCTTAAGTATGGGGGCTTCTTAATGCTTTCATTTAAAGTAATTGGACTTAGTTTGCTCAAATTCATTAAACATCATAATGAACAAATCCAGAGCTCATTCGCTCATTTGCACAAAGTGCAGCGTTGGGCTGATTAACATGTTAACACTCAAACGATCTGTGGCTGGTGTCAATGTAGCATTAACATTAGTTTGTGATGGAAAAGACTATTATAATAAAAGTGGCAGAGTTATGACATGTCACGGCATAAAGGTCGCTTTTGCTCTGCTGTGTTGCTGGGATTCAATTCACCATCATAACTCATTCTTATTCAGATACTTTAATAAATAGAAATGAGGTTAGATATGGGCAAAAAGAAAAAAAAGCATGCCAGCTAACTTATTCTTTGTCAACTTTCATTTTCTGCTTCCCTGTGGAAATCGTTTTTTCCCCTCCTTTTTCAAGCAACATTCATTTATTTGGTTGTGAAATAAGGGCTATTCATCACTGCGGGGCTCATAGACCATGTGGCAGGTCCTGTGGAGAGGCTGATTTAGTCATAGAAATACTCTCAGCCTTTAATGTCCATGTGTTCACTGCAACTCCCCGTGTGTGCGTGGGTTTTCTCCTGGTTCTCCGGTTTCCTCCCACAGTCCAAAAAACATGCAGATTTGGGGATTATTTGTCTCTATGTGGCCCTGTGATGGACTGGCGACCTGTCCGGGGTCCAGCGACCCCCACAACCCTTGTGGAGGATAAAGCGGCAGAGAGTGAGTGAGTGAGTGAGTGAGTGAGTGAGTGAGTGAGTGAGTGAGTGAGTGAGTGAGTGTACACTGCAAACAACAAGAAAGAAGCCCTGGAGATGGCGAGCCTTTATCATTGTTTCTCTGAAACATCTTCTTCAGGACCTCAGATGTGTGTAGAGACAAAACAGTATTCACTGTACCTTCATTATGTCAAGAAACAATGTATATTTGAGTTTGTTCATACAGTTCCTCACCGTATACAGAGTCTGTCAGCCTTTTTCTTTTGCTGTTATCGTTACCACCTTAAGATGTGTCTGGCTGAACATCTTTTAATGTCAAAGAAGAATTGCCTTTTGGTGTAGGACGTGGCTCCTTAAATATGATGATGATGGAAAATGCCTTAGCTATGGCAGTAAGATGCAACACCTGTCATGGATGTAAATCAGCCTGCGTCCCATCGAGTGAAGAAAAACCAGCTGAGACAGTCTAGAAATACGAAGGTGTGGCAGCACTACATATTCTGGCCGTTTGTCATTGAGAGAAAAGCAAACAGAACTTTGCCTGGTCTGGTTTTATTGATTTAGAAAATTATCTCTGACAGCATTTTCTTCAGGCCATGTTCTTGGTGAAAGCTCTCTCTGCAGCCTATGTTTGCTTATTAATGCAGATTAATCATCAGAAAGTGACACCTCTCTTCTCTCTGCATCTCCGAGAGGCTGCGCAGTCCTTGGCTCCACCGCGTGCCAACGCACACTTCCTGTGTTGTTGTAAAATCTGTCCCTGTTGTCACCGTGTTGGATGGTCCAGATTTGCTGACCGGGTGGAGGGGGTTTGGGTGTGAGCCTGTGAGGTCAGCGTGCACTTATGTGAACTGAATCCCAAGAAATTGTTGTGGTGTCATGACTTCTAACATTCGCTGTGGTTTGAAATATGCTGACATTCATCTCCTTGGTTTTATTTTGTCATTGACAAGCTGCTGCTGCTGCTGTGGGTAGTGTTCTGCCTCTGCTCTGTAATAAGTGGCAATTTTCTTTGCCTTTTTTAAAAGACTGCTGGAAATTCAGTCAAGTTTTCCACTGGTAAAACTGGGCCAGATATCCACTGGGTCTTTGTGCGAGCTGTTGGCTCATGAATAATATACTGTATGTACACTGTGTAAACAAGACAGAGGTGCGATTAGGCAGGTTGAATGTTATACAATTAAGGCTGGAAAAACATTAACTTAAAACATTGTGTAGTTGGAGTCTACTGAATCTATAAAACCTTACTGTCAGAAATTTAAAAAAAAAGTACCCCATTCAGAGAACAGAGAGACACACCTCACAACAAACCATTAGGAAATATCTGCTGCTGTCTTCAGCAGTATTGTAAAACTTGCAGCCACAAAATTACAACTCTTCACAGCTCTACAGATCTCTATAGGAGTGACTTTCAGGTAATATTTGGTTTGTTTACTCCACCGTTTTAGTGACATAGCTGGTAGCTATTCCTAAATCTTAATTTTGAGGACAAAAGCCGGTTAAAAGAGAACATAATGGAGCTAAATCAAGAGTGAATATTGGACTTTAAATCCACAGGTTACTGGGAAATCAATTTACAGCTCCAGAATGAAATATTTCTGAGGATTTATTGGCAAAAATGTAATATACAGGCCATAAAATATAGTTTGTAAGTATAAGTTTGTAAAAGTGTGTCATCAGTGAAAAATAATAATAAAAAAAAATGCTTGTTTTTTTTGTAGCCTTAGAAAAAGCCTTTACTAGCCTTTTCTATTTTAGGCAAGGGCCTTTAATTTACAGAGGCAACCATCGTGCACTGTCACATTTCTAAGAGGGAACACGTAACTCCCATTTTAGCCTCACTGCACTTTAGAGTTCATTTTTAAATTCTTTGCTTTTGAATCCTTAAATGGTCTGGCCCCGATATACCTCACATATATATATGTGTAAATGCTCTCTACAGTATTTTATTGTTTTATTGTCTGTTTTGTTGTTTGTTTTTAAGGTCTTTTAGGTTGTATTTTTCAATGTTTTATTCATTTTATTTTTCTCTGATGTACGGCACTTTGTTGTTTTACAGCTGTTTTTGTTTTTAAAGTGCTTTATAAATAAAGTTGGATTGGACTGGATTGGATACAGTAGCCCAGGCAGACCAACTATAGCCAGAGCATGTGCGTCTTATTCTGAATCAAAAATTTACTACACAAAACAAAGAACAACATACTTTCTTTGATACACTCAGGATAATGAGGGCTGAGAGGAGGAATTCTCTGTGTCTTTCAGTCTCCTCTTTCACCATTAGATGTCACTTATTCTTACACAGTGGACCTTTAATACAGTGATTATGTTGCTTTGGTCAAAACAAGTCTGTGTGTGTTTGTTTATAATATACTGTATATGAGTGACGATCAAGTGGTGTTTTTTTCTGTAATTCCAGCACTGAAGAGTGAAGTTTGTATTTGAGTCCGTGTGTTTTCTTTAGAACATCTGTTTTGTTTTTTTTAATGCCTCAATGTGTTGCACCCAGCCAGCAGATGGTGCGGGAGCAGTATGTCAGCACCACCCAGGGCAGCAGCACGCCCAGGCCGGTGCCCGACCATGTCTACAAGATTGGCATCTATGGCTGGAGGAAACGCTGCCTCTACCTGTTCGTCTTGCTGCTCATCATCATCCTGGTGGTCAATTTTGCTCTCACCATCTGGATCCTCAGGGTGATGTGGTTCAACAAGGTACACATGACTCACCCGAGCACTCTTTGTTTTCAGCTGGGAGGATTTTCACGATTTTCAGCTTCCTGCCTTTTCTTTGTCCCTCACTTTTACACAGCATTCTGTATCTGCAGCGTACCTGCCAATGATCACTACCACCCCATGCTTTATGATATATTTTTATGTAGGATTTGATAGTGTATCCATCATATTGATCCAGCATCGGTAGTAGCAGAAGCAGCAGCAGCATTATCCATCACTATCTGGCAGTTTGCTGACTGAACAAGTTAGTTTGTATTTGTTTTTCCTAGAGTCTTGTCAGCTTTCCTGTCCAGGTCCAGATGCCATCCACAGATTTATGCAGGAACAGAGCAAGAAACTGTCACACAGACACCACACACACACGCACACACACATATGTTTACGCTTTTATCAGAGTGAGGACCCTCATAGACATAATACATTCCCTAGCCCCTTACCCTAACCTTAACCATCACAACTAGATGCCTAACCCTAACCTAAACCCAATTCTAACCCTAACCCTAAAACCAGGTATTGACCCTGAAAAAGCCCTTTAAAGAAGTGAGGACCAGACAAAATGTCCTCACTTTGTCAAAATGTCCTCACTTTGTAGGAATTATATGAATTTTGGTCCTCATTCTGCAGCAAGTACAAGAACACACACACGCATGTATGCACACACACAGAGGTTTACATAGCTATCCTCTTAAGAACTATCATTCACTTCCATTAATTTTTTCAGCCCAGATAAAGCCTTAACTTTTGCCTTTAGTCCGAAGCTTTACCATGTCCTTAGAAATAAAGTTCTGCCTTATTAGGACCAGGTTTTGGTCTCCATTGGTCTCCATTGGTCTCCATTGGACACTATTGGTCCTGACAAGTACAAATACAATCACACACTCTCACTTTCTCACACACAAACAATGCCTGTGCAGATTAAACAAACTGGTTGGCTTATTCTAAAATGGCTCCAATGAACATTTCTACATTTGTTTCACACCTGGATATACCCAGTGGCTTACTGGTGAAATAAAATTTCCTCACCTCCTAACAGTCCATAAATCATCTAAATGCATCACTGTGTTTCTTCATTTTGGCTGCAGGAAGGCATGGGATACCTCCAAGTTCACTCAGACGGTGTGAAGCTGGAGGAGGGCGAGTCGGAGTTTCTGCTCCCTGTCTATGCTCAGGAGATCCACTCCAGAGAAGTAGGCTAATCAGGAACACACACACAATTCTGTTGCTCGCCTTCTTTTCTTCCCTCCACCTTCTGCTTCTCCTTCGTCTTCTATCTCCCTCCAAACTAATTCCCAGACTGTTTGTGCAGTGAAGTCGGTCATCTCATTGTTTACCAAACTTTGAATTAGATTTTGATTTGGATTTTTGCAGACTGCACATCTTGATATTAACTCTTTGCAGAGGCTTATGTACTTCATCTTTTTAGTGAGTGAATTGTAAATTTCCGACTGTAGTTTCTTTGGTCGATATGTGTTAGAATAAACTGAATTTGGTAGACCCGCACAGTGCACGTGGTGGTGGTGCAGTGAGCTCCCCATTAACCTCAGGAATATTTGTGGTGGAAAGTAGTTTATAGCCTACAGATGGGAACACTTTGCTGCAGTTGTTTACATGTTATGGCTTTTCTTGCTCATAGCAGCATTTTTTTAAGCATTCTTTCTTTATGGGTCTCATTAAAAGGGAAATGTATGCCTCATTTAGGGATAGACACTTTCTCCAATATATTTAATGAGATTCAGGAATTCGTGAGCCACCACCTCATGAAAAATGTGATACCGATACTGATTTCAATAGACGGGGTCTCCATACAGCTGTGAATGAACATGATTATTTACTGTTGAAGTTGCTTTTATTAAATCTCTCATCTCTGGTTGTTTCCTTTAATTATAAACCTACATACGTGGTGACAAATCTGCTGAATATATAAAAACAACCACTTTCTGTTTGTTTGTGCTAACTTACTGCTATATTACTGTGATATAAGTAAAATAAAAGTTTAAATAAAAGGTTGCCAGTTTGTGTGAAATCACTCTCTCAGGTTGGTGTGTGTCCTCCTCCTGCAGAGTGATTATACAATAAGTGTTAGTAATTCAGTAATAAATGTTTCATCCAGTAATTCAAGTCTGCAGCTGTGAGTTTTAATATGTGACTCCATAAATAAACATCCATTTTAGGAAACATCTTTATATAAGGACAAAGCCAGTGGGGGATAAACACCAGCCAAAGCCATTTTTCTCCCATAAGTTGGTTGGACGTGGTGTTTAACAGCCGTTAGCATCCATAATGTTACAGTACTGCCTTCCTCTTGATTAAACAATACTTTTTATTTAAAGCATCGGACAAATCCATGTACTGACATCAATATATGTGTTGATGATGAATAGTAAAATGATTTAAACTATTTATAAAAGGTTACTTATCAGAAAGTAGCCAAGTTCAGTTTTAACATCCTGGTAAATCAAAAGAGGGCTCACCAAAGTGATTACAGGTCATTTTAAGTGTGATTTTTTATTTTTTTCATTGTAGGTCATTTTCCAGGGAGTCCTACTTTACATACTGCCGTATTATTTTGTCAGGGGAATTCTGTTGTGGTCCTTTAATGTCTGCATCAGTTTTCATGGCAATTGAAACAATGAAGATAATTCATTCAGGAAAACAAATCTGAACCTTGTAATGGAGTGAGAGGAAAGATTATAGGTCAGCCAAGTTATTCATTCATCATCATCATCAAGAGGTATGAATATTTTCAAACAGTCTAGCTGATAAAGTCACACTGTTTCCTGCCACATACTGACAATGATTTGTATTTTTTTTTTACAATGTCTCTGTTTCTGACAGACAAAGTGCACATCATATCCTAATTTTTCATATTTGTTTGTGTTTCTTTTTTTTTTTCAGGACTCTTCACTTCTGGTGCACTCACCAGAAAATGTTTCCCTTAATGCCCGTAATGAAAATGGTGACGTCACAGGGAGGATATTAGTTGGTGAGAACACACACACGCACACGCATGTTTGCTTAGCTATCCTTTTAAGCACTTGTATTAATTCCATTCATTTGGACATTCTAAACAAAGCCTTATCCCTATCCTTAACTATAACCAGTTCAAACCTATCCATAATTCAGATTTAGCCCTAAACCTAACGTTGCTTAAACTTACAACAAAAGAAAGCAATACAAATGATGCAAAATCCCTACATCAACCAAATCCACTTTTTGTCACACTAAACATATTGAAATTAAAAAAATCTGGCACATTTCAGTACAGGGCTAGTGCCTAGTGCTTGCTCATTACGTGAATTCTGTTGTGTTTCTCTTCTCTCTGTAATATTGTAAAGGTTTCAGCCTTACTTTGTGCAGTGCCTTGAGATAATGTATGATGTATAGACAAGTGCATATCTTCTATAATTAGCAGTGACAATATTAATAACATCATTTATCATTTTGTTGCTGCATAAGTTTAATTATTATTTACTTACTTTTATCACCATTTTTTTCCCTTTTGTTTTCTTATTTGTTCATTGAATATGAACCAAACTAAATTCATTGATTCATTCATTCACACGCAGCATCCATGCACAGCAGAGTATCCCACTGATGTATGAGGTCAGTGGTCTGGTCACTGACACACTTGTCCTGCGGCGATCGTCCACTCGTCAAACATTAACCGTGACAAGAGGCCGTCTTCCCATTTACACGTTCTTAGATTTCCATTTAAAATCCATTAAATGTAGCATTTCTCTCTCCACCTCTGCTTCCGCAGGATCATATTGGATTGTCTTTTATGGCTCACCACTGGCTGCATTGGGGTATTTTGGCACAATTAAAAGGCCAACAAATGAACCTGCTAATTGCAGAGTTTCATAGCACCGTAGCGTGTGCTTGATCATCAAGCCATAAAAACTAGTCTGCATCCTCTCAGCGCTCTGAAAGAAAATAAAAATGCTTGTTAGGAACGATTACATGCTGCTTCACAGCTGTAGCTGCTGAAGTGGGTTAAATATTCCCTGACTTTCAATCTGCTTCATCTTAGAGGTCTGTGAAAAATAAAGTGAAATAATCTTATGTTACATTAACATTTTAATCTGTCCATTTTGTTACAGTAGCTGATTGTTTTCTTACGTTTGTTGGTAGCACACTTCAGTGTAAGCAGAGACTCTTACATAGTAGAGCATGATGTATCCATAGCTACTTTATTTAAAAAGGCACACAAAAGTATGAATCTTGATGATTTTTGATATAATATCTTCAGGCATTGCTGTTGTTGTCGTTGCAGGTCCAAAAGAGACTCGGGGACACACTCAAAATCTGCTCATTAACTCCAAGAAAGACAACATGCTGTTTAGTGCAGATGGTGAGCAGGCTGCTATTGGACCAGACAAACTACGGGTCACAGGTACACCAGCAGCTGTCACCCGCTGTTTCCTTGGAAATACCACACACCTTCCAGCAAAAACAAACAGAACAAACAAACAAAAAGTTCCATATTGGAAGAGATCATATTGACAGCAGATGTGAACCAAGAGCTGTTTGGTTTGATGGCAGGTGTCTGCACAGCAGTCCAGCAGCCAAGGACAAAGACAGATACAATCATTCCCCCAATCACTCATGTCCCACAGCTGAGTGGACATCATTAACTGCACCTTGACATGACATACCAGGAGCTCAGTGAATCAAAATGTAAAGGAGTAGTTTGTGTTTTTCTGTGAGGTCATATTCACCCTGCTAGCAGTGTATTTGCTGGGCAAAGACAGTGTCAGCCTGAGACATAACAAAAAGGCTCACCTAATAAAATACATCTATATCGTAAATTATGTTCGCTGCTCTCTCCTCATATTAATCACCAAATTCCATATAGAAAAAACAGTGTTTTTAGCTTGCAGGGTCACGGGAGCTACTTGCCTACTGTTGTCTCAGTTGCTAAGTTTGTATCACTTAGTGATCTGAACTAAGTATTTAAAACACCAAAGATAGGGAATAACACGTTTGATCTTACTGGTGGAGGCTGAAGGGCTTCAAAAAAATCATGTGTGCTATGATGTAAAATTGCAATTTTTCTCTATGGACTTTGGTGCAGGGAGTGTGCAGTTTACTATAATTTATTATGGTCTATAAAACAATAATACAATTGCACAAAACAGTGCATAATTGCAATGCTGCCAACTTATCTTAATCTTGTGTGGAGAACCTGTGATATAAAATGAATCAGAAAGCTCATGCATGCTTTTATACTCGGCTTGCAATGATTGCTGTTGTGTGTGTGTGTGTATGTGGATGTGTGGTATATGTATAGCTTCTCATCTCATTATCTGCATATATATGTACATCTGTCCCCAAACAATTGTGTAGAGGCGGATGTGAGCTTAATGATCTTGCTTTAAAACGGCTGTTTGTTACACTGAGCACCAACTCTCCTCCCCCTCTGCTCACCATTTCTCTTGCGACACAAACTACAGTTTCCAGTCAGAGAAGGGTGTCTAAAAGTGATACGAAGTGGTGAATATTCAGATTTCACTAGGTAAGCCTTTAGTTAAGAAGCTAAAATCTGGTGTTTTAGGGCTGGTTCGCAGCAAGGGCAGCGTGTGACACTCAACAAAGTCATACAACATACAAACATACAACCACACTTCAAGGAAAACCTGAACTCTCACTTTAATGCCACATGTGTCATATTACAACATAAAATAACAAGATAAAAATAATCAAATATCAGCCGCTGTGTC
Source organism: Brachirus orientalis (assembly GCA_016785285.1). NCBI lineage: Eukaryota > Metazoa > Chordata > Actinopteri > Pleuronectiformes > Soleidae > Brachirus > Brachirus orientalis. The sequence continues at coordinate 1,040,257 of JAFBJR010000147.1, read as the reverse complement.
TCCTCTGTCCATTCTGTGCATTCCCATTGTCTCCCAGTGTCCAGTGTGTGAGCCGATGGTGCTGTGGGTCACTGACCACACACTGTGATGGCTGATTAATGGCAGTGTCGGCTGATAGCTTCATTAAACCCAGGGCCATTTTGGTCCACACAGAGCAGCAGGCAGCGTCAGTCGAGCAGGACATGTTTTCCAAAATCCTTGAAACAAAGCTTGTGTACCCACAGAGAGGCGAGTGGTTTCTTTCACCACAGTCAGAGCCACACTCCTTGCAGTGTGTCGACCTTTTTGGATCTAATTTCCTCTCTCATGTCTCGCTCTCTTCTTTAGCATTTGATTTTTCCACAGCCATGCCACTGTGCTATATTAGCTAAGAGTTGAAACAGAGATCTAAACCTGTGCAGATAAAACATAATGTTTTGCAGAAAAGTTTTCCGATTTCAAAAGCCTATCATTTTGTTTTAATTGTTCTTAAGGCATTTTTAGCCCTTATTTCACTGTGATTCCTCAAGAGCTGATAGGAGATCAGATTCACAGACTGCATTTATGTGTACGCTAATCATCATCAGGTGCCCAGACTGTGGAAGAATTTAAATTCACCCTCAAAGAACTATGTGTGCATGTCTTTTCCCATCAGGTCCAGAGGGGGCGCTATTCCAGCATTCAGTGGAGGTGCCAATGCTAAGGTCTGAACTTTTCAAAGACCTGAGGTGAGTATGTAAACCACCTTGTATGGTCTTAATTGTTTATGACTGTGACCTATCACATGCAAAGGTCAGGCAGATATTCAGAGCCTCCTGTTGATTGGACCAAGTCCCTGCAGTCAACAGAAGAACACAGATTAGACAAAACCAATAAAGGTCCATTACACCCTCTTTTTACATTATTCTGCTGCACACAAAGTAATCTAAAACGAAAGAAGATAATATTTCTTTTTTTTTTTTAAAGTTCACAGATATGTTTGAATGGATGAAGTGAAGCTGTGTTTTTAAACCAGAGATATTTTTCCTCTAGGTTAGAGTCTCCTACTCGGTCTCTCAGTATGGACGCCCCAAAAGGAGTTCATATAAAAGCCTTAAATGGCAACATTGAAGCTGCTTCCAACATGGACGTTATCCTGAAGTCTAGTGTTGGACTGGTAAGAAAAATATTCTCCACCTCCTTCCTTCGTCTTTCACAGTTATGGAGCCACACTGTGCAGGTTGACAAAGGCAGTGGTAACAATTCAAATTTATGTTGTGTATATGTATATTTGTTTCGAGTTATCTATTCAAAATAGTTTTTTTTACAGAACTAAAAATGAGCACTGGAGTATTAAGCTGCTCTCAGAGCCTGTTGCTGTTTATGCGCTGTTGTGCTGTAGTGCAGTGGTTTACATTTCCGATGTCACGGTTACCAGTGAGCTTTGCTGACTGATTCTGGATGACTCAGAGTTTGGTCAGTATTTTGGCTTAAATGCAAAAAGAACTTATTTGACCCTCTTTTTTATTTATTACAGTGTCATCACAGTTATAGTTCCCAATTTGTTAGTTATATCTTCTTCCTGCACTCACTCTCTAACACTATAGCTGTGCTAAAGCTCAGCTGAAGTGGACAGAAGTCAGAAGCAGAGATTTATTTTCCTTGTTGATTCAGTGCAACTGTGTTGTTTCCCCGTTAACACATCCCTGCTCTCCACACTTGTCTGTTGTGCAGCTGGTGCTGGATGCTGAGACGGTGCGAATGCCAAATCTCCCCGTGAGTCAAGGAGGCTTTTCTGGAAATACTCAGAATCTCTTCGAGGTCTGCGTTTGTCCCAGTGGCAAGCTCTTCCTGTCCAAGGCTGAAGTCATCTCTACTTGCAGTGAGAATCAGGACTGCTAGATTGACTCTTGTAAGGTAACTTTGTTCATAACTCTTAGTGGATGACTCTTCTGAGAGGCAACAAGCACAACTGTTTATATCCAGCCTTTTCTTTAAAAGGTTTATACCACAGAAAAATGTATGGTGATCCCACTGCTGCATCAAGGCCTGTAAACAGACAGATAACTGCTGGCATAAATGCAGGAGAAGTCATGAAATGCATTTTTTGTTGCATTTATAGTCCTATTTAAGTGGCACTCTGAAGCAAATTTTTATCTTCATTAAAGTTTTTCAGGAAACATTTTAGACATACACAGTATCATGGCTGGGCGATGAGGAGCTGGTAACAGCTTACATCCTATGCAATATTATCTTGTGGTGCAATAAATGAGACATATTAAGGGCATGGAATTGAAAATGAATGTCTCAAATGGTGAAAGAATTTATTTTGAAAAATATTATTATTATTATTGTTTTTTTGTGCCATTATGCTCCAGGTTCTTGGTAATTTCTATTATTGTTTTGGTGTTTAGCATGTTTTTTATAGTTTGTTCTGAGATGTGATTTATTCAGATACAGCTCTTAGCAGTGGGCTCATTTCTTTCATTTTCAATTGATTCAATGAAATTTGAGTTTTCAACACTTTACAGTATTGTTAGTATGGTTTTGACATTTGTAATTGTGTGTTTCGCCCCAGTTTTTTAAGATTATGTATGTTTGGCTTGTTATTTTTAAGTCATTCACAAGCATGTATTTACAGTATACATTACTTACGAGAAAGAAGCCTTTTTTGTAAGTAAGTCTGTGTTTGTTCAATAGCCTATATATATCCTATACAGCCAGGCTCAGTGAAACAAGTGAAAATAAGGTCTATTTAAGACACTGAAGGTATGGATTGTACGCATTCATTTTTCATTAAGATTAGCAATTAAATCTATGCTACTTTTCCCACAGTACATTTTGAAAAATCAACATTTGATGGTGTGTTATAAGACAGTATTTTTATTTTCCCCTCTCACCTCTGTTTTGGCATATTTTGATAAAGTGTTCAAGGTGTATTTATTACTTGTGTATGTTGAATAAACTGATATTCTTCTATGGTGTGTCTGTCAGAGCAACTCATTCTCCATTACTGCTCTGGTGTTTACGGTCTAACAGAGAATCATCGTTTTAAAGTTCCACAATTACTTGTTTTCTTCCAGGCATGAAAGCATGGATGTGCCGTAGTTTTGATTATGACTCTCTTGTGCCATCTAGTTGATAAGATGTATCCCTACAATGTACAAAACAGTAAAACTGTGCAAAATATATATATTTTTTTGCTTGTAAACCATCGCTGTGGCTCTATCCCTTAAATGAAACATAAGAACAGTCCTGCAGGCTGTGACAATCTCAGTAGTTGGTTATATTACAACTCAGTTAATATTTTTTCACCTAAGGGAGATAAATGTGCTGGTCTGCTTGTAAACATGAGAAAACATGAAGTATTTAATCATTATTGTAATTCAAAACTGTGACTTTAAACATCCCAGAATTGCATAATCACATAGAGACAGACTTCAAAAATTACACTATGTATTTATTAGGACTTTCTGTGGAACAGTGTAGAGCTACATGTATAACATTCGAGGTGATGCCCTCTGTTGTGTCACCTTAGCCTAAGACAAGAGAAACAAAGAAGTACATTTTGAATTATATTTCAAAATGCCACATGATATGGCCATTGTGTATATACGTAATGTCCTTCAAAATGAAAAGAAAATGAGGCTGTAAAACATACAAGCACCACTGTGTGGTGCTGTTCAGTCCCTTAAACCAGGAAAGTTCCAAACAACATATGAACATGTTTTCATGGTAACAAAAGTTACTTAAATGTTGTGCCCAGATTACAGCATATATATACATATATGGCCCTTCATTGTATTTGTCCTGCTGAGTACACACAAATACTGAAAATAAAGAAAAACAATGATTCGCTTAAGCAAAAGCTGAGCCTCAAGTGTCACTGCCCCCATGTAGTCATCAGAGACTAGCTCTCTACAGATACTAATACATAACAGTCTATATTCAGTTAATGTCAAGGTATGAAGGATAACTAATATTTAACAAAGTAATAAAAACATATCCCTAATAAACACACACATTGTTGCATGAAGTAACATAAAAAGATTTACATTCACAGTTGAATTTGCCCGAGTTGCTGGGGTGCAAATACATGAGGAGTTTAAAAAAAATGCTTTGTTTATACACAAATGAATGGCTATATTACAGTAAATTTACACATTTACATAAAACGTGAAAAAGGAAAATTACAGACACTATTGTATTTATTTGCCTTGCTGAGATCTTGCAAAAAAGGGCACTATTGCATGACAGTAATTGCAGAATTGACAAATTGAGTTGCTCAGTTCCTTAATTAAACACACAACTTTTAGGTAAACACTGGTTTTCTGTAGAAAGAAAATATTCTGCATATTCATGTGTGTTTTTTTATAAAAGATAAAGTAAGAAAGCAGCATATTTGTTATCATTATTCAGAGTAAATATTTTAGTACAGTATGTAGACTTTGGTAAACAAAATAATTGCTGAGGCTTTCATATGTACAGCATATGCAGATTTTTTTTTGCCCCCCACACACATTACAGCAAATCAATACTGAACCAGCTGAATGGGTTACAGGAGCCATACATCTGCACGCGTACCATAAGCTGCCAGCTGGACACTTAAATGTTATTCCACCTGACATACAAAATCTGTAGTGCACACAGCTAAGGGTGTCCTCTATTGTACAGAGAATGCTGTCTTTAACATCATATTTTTTGCTGTACAAAGGTTTCAAGCTTTATGATTATCCGTGCAGTACATTCCATAACTCTCATTGCCACCTCAGATGTGAATCTGTCATTGGGAATCTGTGGAAAAGGCAGGAGATCAGGGTAACGAGTTCTCAGGCTGTCCACACCATATCCTTCCAGGATCTGAACATCGTGTGCGAGGCCTGTTAACTGAGAGCTGTACTCCTCCACTTTTTGAGCCAGGGCAGTTGGTTTTACATCTTTATCTGACTTTCCTCTGACTGCATAGTCTGCAGCTATGAGTGCAAGCTTTGTGGCCAGGTAACATTTGAAACAAACCCACTCATTGGCATTTTTATGAAGGTCATTGCGAGCAGCTGAGTAGTTTGCTCTGGCTTGCCTCAGCCACCTGCGGGCTTCCACTGGGTTTCCGACTGTCTTGAAGGTTGGTGGCACAAAGAAACGATGAGAATGTGATGAACCTGTATAGCTTGTATAATGCTCCCTGAAATGCTGCCTTTCTGACTTGTGACTTGTTGCTTCTTGGTTCCATGATGAATAAAACCTTTGAAAAGAGAACTTCTCTGATTGGAAGCGGGTTGATGATGAGGAGAATGATCTCCTGGAAGCTCTGTCTGCATTTTGCTGATCAGCCAAAGACTGTTTCTCCAGTCTACTGATCTCATTCTGCAAGTGCTTGAAGACTTCTGTGGCAAAGTCCAGATTCTCTGCATTTTTGTCTGGATGCCATTTGAGATACAATCTGCGGATTATCTTCTTTCTCTCTGTTTCAGAAAGCTTCCAAGCTTGTTCAATTACTAAGGTTACTTCTTTCAGAATCTCAGGCAAAGCATTAAGCTTGATCTTTTTGGGTGATTCTTTGTGAGGTGGAGGTCTGAGGTTTTCCTTGCTGGCAAAAAGAGGAGGGACCATGCGGACACCAGAAAAACGGCTGTCTGGGCTTGTTGGAGTTGATGGAGCACTGATGTCTCGAGCACTGGTGCTTTCATCTTGCCTTGAGAATTTGTACAAGTCAAGGGAACTGACTATTTTGTATTCACTGTATCCAATGTCGATCTGGAAGCATTTCCCAAGAAAACTTGTGTTTTCCTCCTCTTCTCTTTCTACTTCTTGAACAATGATAGCATATGTGTAAGTAGGCTGGTAGGACCCATACATGTCTCCTCCCTCAGAGTCTACAAGGTAACCCACATATTCACCTGGATAGAACACATTCATTGGATCCATGAGGAGAGTATGATGTATTTCAGCTGGTATGGGTGTTCCAGGGAGGGGTAGCTCGAGTTTTGAAGGTTCTGTTGCATCATACTTCACACCAAGGCTGTCTAGTTTCTCTGTGATTCTGTATATGTCATTGCAGCCCAGCATGGCAATTAGATATGATGTGTCAGAAATCAAATTGTCTGTAGCTGACTTTAATGTCATAGCCAGTGCCAAAAGAAAATTAATGTCTTTGCTGTCTGAATGCTGGATGTAGAGGTGAATCACAGATGTGCCGTACCTCTTAAGAAAGGCAAGTGTTTCACTACGGCTGTGAGTAATGGGACTACATCCTTTTACCCTTAATGTTGTCTGGAGTTTCTCAAAACAAGATACTTTGAGTCCTTCACAAAGTGCTTTGCAGAGACGTATGGCTTTATCCTCATTCACTAGGTATGCATTGTCATTCTCGTGTTTCATTATTCTGATAAGTCCTGTGATGAACTGCTCTGATGATAACAACAGCTGAAGACGACCTTGGAGTGAGCAAAGAGCTCCAAACTGGCACATTTTTGGAGAATCCTCATCAAGTTGCTCTTCAAGAATGCTACTTAACAGCCGAGGCCTTAGTTTCTGTGGAAGAAGCATGATCAACTTTGTGTGAAAGGCATAATCTTTGCCCAGATAGCACTGACTCATGTCCACAAGCATCTGAACGCCAACATTTCCCTGAATTCGACTCTTGTAATGTGGGGCATCATCAAACACTAGACTACTAGATTTTGCTAGTCTACCATCGTTACTTGGCAAATAAAACAACAAATCTCTTAGATTCTCTAGGTCTTTGCGAATTTCCACTGGATCATTATGGAGTGACTTGAACAATCCTGAAACAACTCTTTTTACTGTTCTCATTTCATTTGGGTCAAGCTGTTTGCCCTCTGAATTTCTGTAAATTCGCCACAGCACTTCAACATACTGTTTGGTAGACACAACATCTTCTGTGCCAAGGAGTTTGAAGAGTTGATGAAAGGTACCAAGCTCTAGAGGCAATTTGTACAAATAGGGTTTGAAGTCAGATTCATTGTCCAAATTGATGACAACCTCTTCAGGTTTCAGCAATTTCCAGCCATCTTCAACCATGACGAAAGCCACTCCACGGAGATGGTGTCGGAAATCTCTTTTATCTGCATTGAGGAACTCATAGGTGGACCTTAACACTTTGTTTCTAGTTTTCACCATTTCATCTTCTGGACTAGATATGTTGCAAATATTCTTGCAGTTGCTTATTACTTTCTCCAATGGTGGATCCAAGCTGACACCTAACAAGTTCAGCACTTGGTCAAGCTGTTCCTGTCCAGTGAGGGTGCTTCCTTCCTGGTCCTTTATGCTTGATGGGGTGGCTTTCTCTGGTAGAATTGGACAGGATGTCCAAAGTAAGTGAATAATATCTGTTTGTTTGAATTTTGGATTTACCTGAGACCCATTGAAACGAATCAGAGGAAGTGTGCCACTCATCTCTTGGTACTGTGAATGAAGCTTGATGAGTTCTTTGGGTGCTCTCTCAGGACACAAGAATGGTATCATTGAGAGCTCTTTGAGAAAAGAGCCCTGGAACAGATCGGTTCTCTCTGTGAAAATATGGTTCAAGAGAACATCAACAGTAGTTTGTACTTTTTCTTTTGTCCAGCTTTCTGTCTGAGCCTTTATGCTGACCTCCTTTGCAAACTGAAGAACTTGCTGCTGGGACATTTCATGCTTGAGACCGATATTTCTCAGAAAGGTTATCCATGAAGACAGCAACAATGTTCCATTCTTTGGTTTTGACACTTGCTCGACTTTCTTGAAAAAGTCACTTGGTATGAATGATTTTGCAGGTAGCATAACTTCAAATACCTTCACTGTCTCATCGTAGAAGAACTTGGCTGGTCTGAGTCGATTTGAGTAGTCATAAATGAATGACAGTCCCTCCAGTTTCTCATAGAGCTGATTTTTCATCTTGCATGATTCTTCCATTGACATAAGTGTTTCCTTCAAATAGGCAATGTGTTTAACTTTGGCATCATAGGAAAAACTTTCAAACTTTGGCAGGAGATGTTGAAGGTAGATTTCTTTGTCATCAATTAGCATACAGCCAAGAAAGGTGTACAGTTCTTTTAGCTGTGGACTGTCAGTAAGAAAGGCAAAGGAGGCTGTCTGAGACCATTTGTCTATGTCTGCAGTGGGAATGTTTTTTGCAAGTACATAGTTTGCCCCATAGTTTGCAATGCTGATGTATCTCCCACTAACAGATTTAAAGCATGGGAGTAGCTTTAGGCTCTGTACATCATGTTGTGTGAGATAAGCTAAGTTGCAGTTGAAATACAACAGAAGAGCCTCAAAGTCCTTGTCAGTCAGGTTTGTTGCTTTGAATGCAGATGTCTGAATCATGTACTCTACAGCTTTCAGAACACTTGATGGACTTTCAATGTTTGCTGTATGCTGTGCCAGAAAAGGCATGATGGGATTATCTTTGACACAAATTTTGGTCACTGCAAGCTGAATGCACCCTGCTTTCATTAGGGTGTGAAAAACTTTGTCATTTTGGCCCTGTGGAAAAAGGGCTATGTTTATCAAACTCAGAGGTAAAAGTACATCATGCTCAGGGACAACTATCTTCTCTCTTGTCATGAATTTGATTCCAGGTAGCAAAGCCCAGTCTTTCAGGATGTCAAGCATTGTGTCAAAAGTCGGTTTCATATCCACCTGATCATCCTTAACAGCAATATTCTCACTGATGAAGTTCCACACATTCTTCAGCCAAGATTCACTTGCAAAAGTGTCTCTCCACTTCACGGGAACCCTTGTTCGATACTCTCTTGGAAGAACAGACCCTAGTAGGTCAGCAAAGCTGCTGATGTCGAATACCTTTGCAGCTCCTGCCTTCAACAGGACATTGCTATACCTGATGTAGAGTGAATTCATGAACAATTCTTTCCTTGCTGAAATTAGCTCATGATGTGATGTCAGGAACTTTGGTCTCTTGGTATCAAATACCTGAAGCATGTTGTCCATTGTTAACAACAAAGGCAAACCCTCAATCTTGATTTCATCTGCTTCTATGTCCTTGAAGCAGTAGTCAAATAGAAGCTTCAGGTTATGAACTAGCTTGTAGTTGGACTGTTGGAGACGGCAAGGGATCTTTCCAACATGGCAAGATGAGTCTGGTGATGAGAAAGTGTGAAGAAAGTTTCGAACATCCTCTGGTGTAACATAACTTACTGGTATCCCTGTGTCCTCCAAACACAAGTAGAGGTTTGCAGTCTCATCACAGCTGTGGACCAGATTGAAACCAATATCCAGAAGCAAGGTTTTCAACCTGTAAACATTTTCTGCCACAGATTTCCTTGAAGTGATATTGTACTCTGTGTTTTTCAAGTGCTGTAGCTCATCTTGTAGCAGATTGTCAAAAAATGCTCTGCTTTTGTTTGCTGTGGATGTATTAACCCATGAAATATAGATGGCAGAGTGCATGTCAGAGTTGTCAGTTTGTGCTGCTCTAACAACAGGAAGCAGGCGCTTCAGGTCAGCATGGATACAATTGTAAACTGCTTTAACAAGGCAGTACCAATCTGGTTGTATGTCAAATCTGTTTGATGGAAAGAAGAAGAGATATTTTCGCAACGTGTCTTTAGCAACATGAAGTGGAGTTCCTTGGAGTACGGTCAATGTGGGATCAGGACCAGGGAAGTACCGACGCTTAAGCTGAATCAGCAGTTCCACACAGGCAGGGGCTATTAGGGATGTCATTAAATTATTATTCCAGTCACTTCTTACACCTACTCCGTTATCATCTCTCCATAGGTTTCTTCTAGCAGAATCTAGAGCAAAATGTCCATTTACATGAAAAGGTAAGCCAGTCTCCAGTGAAAGGGGAAGAAAGCAGAAGGCTCTGTGGGTTTTTTTGTAGTTGTGGCTTACACATGCAGCTACCCCTCCACGTGGAAACAGAGTTATGTCTTCATTTTTATGAGCTGAGATCACACTTTTTGAGACATTTTCAATGTTAGGGAAACCAGATCGGTTACAGATCATCCATGTAGTCAAATTTCCCTCAGTGTCCTCAATGTCCATTGTGTAGGTTATCTGTTGGACTGGGATAGCAGTGAGTTGTTTCTTTTTGATCACACTATCAATAACTGAGGCATGAAACTGTTTGCGTTTTAGCCGATCACCGTCTGTTATTTTGGCAGTCACAGAATATAACACTTTGAGTTCTCCAGATGCATTATCAATTTCACAGATTGATATTTTCTCCATGTGGTTAAGGAACATCAGAAGCTCTGCACCATCAGTTTTTAACTTATCCAGAAGGTTTTGCACCATTCTGTCTGATGCAGGGACTGAACTGATTTCTGAGCTCCTTGCCATATCGACAGAGCGGATGGGGAATCTGAACATAGTGCTACGTTCTAACTTAAAGTGAACACCTAAGTAAAGGTTTAAAACATCTGAAAACTGCGATCTGAAGTCACAGTCTAAGTCTCTGAACATTCTTCCTGGACTCACTGATGTAGCCCCAGGTGCATATTGTGCATGAGGATCAAAAATGCACAAGATGTCATTGTTTGAAATGAAGGATGGACAGTCAGTAATGTGATAGACAGAGTTAAATCCGATACCGTACTGACCAGTTTTGCCTGGATTGGCCTCTTTTGTCCCTCTTCCAAGATTTTGTATGCCTCTGACATCATCCTCTGTGAAAGGCTGGTTGTTATATACACAGAGTGCAGGGCCTTGCATTGGGATCCATTTATCATCAAATATTCTGTCGGTGGGGTGTGTCCTTGGATCAAATACAAAGTAGATTTCAGTGGCTTTGGCATCATCTGCATTTTGAAGCAATTCTTTTAGCATTTCTTTTTCTGATGGGTAAGCATTAAGAATGCTTTTAATTCTGCTTGTGAGTTTTTCTTTCTGTCCAAACTCACTCCCAAGTGTATTGAAACAGACATTTGAGGCATATCTCTCCAAGGCTTTGTGACGTTTTGGGACTGCTCCTAATTTCACAGCAACCTCTCTTGGAATATCCCCGTGACAGTATTTCACAGAGGAGTCTCTCACTTTGATCCATGGGCAGTCATTGTAGCATAGAGACTTTGATTGCTGCAGTGTCAAATTTGAGTCAGGTAACATAATCCCACTATAATTTGCTTGACAGTATTCTTGGCTTTTGTCTCGTATCAAGCTCCATATCCCTTCACTAATAATCCTGCGACACAACTGAAAGTCATCCTCTGTGAGTGTCCTTCGTCCACATTGTTTCTTCACAGTTTCAAGAACTGCTGAGAAGTCTTCAACTGTAAAGCTTGGCTGTACCCCAACATTTTCAAAAAGCTCACGACAGCTGTTTCGGTATTTGTTAGGGAGCTGATAGAGATGTGGGGATGCATCAAAATTCAGGTGGAATGCAACTTTGGATGGATTGACATATGTGTTCTCTACCAGGATAGAGTTGAAAGCTTTCAGTTCCTCAGTTATTTGTACTTTTGCATTCTCATCCTGTAGCATTTCTTCATGTAGATATTTGTAACAAGCATTTGTTATGTTTTCCTGATACAATGTGACACCATCAAATGACTGAGACAGTTTCTTGAGCTGAGAGATGACCAGTACTACTGAGGGCTTTTTTATTAGACCAAGACAGTCTTTTACAGCCAATGACATCGCACCACATCCTTTGAAAGATGGAGAATTCTCATTTAGGATTGGCTTCATGAGGCACACAGTGTCCTGATGTTCAGTTGTAAAGAGTTCTCTAGCAGAGAACATTGTTGATGGGGCAAAACTGTTCCCATACCATGGTAGGGAAAAACCAGCAGGTCTTGTCAGAAATGGAAGGAACTTAATGTCCTGTAGCTTTTCTAAGAGCTCTGGTGTTGCTGTATCTCTCATCTTTAATTTCTCATCTATGAGACTGAGAAGTATACTGCTACGAAAGCATGCAGCCGCATGATCACTTTGATTAAGATGAATAACAGACTGGGCACGTTCAAGCAGGTCCTCCCATGATAGATCATCTTTTACCATGCCTAACTGCACTAGTTTCACTAAACACACAGGATTTAGGTAGTCTTTAGAAGTTCCTTCAGGAAATCTTCCATCATCAGTGCTGTATAGTTTAGCAACTCTTCCCTCAGGGTGAATGAGTCTGCAAGGCAATACCAGTTCTTTATTAGGACCAGAGCATGGGATACAAGGGGTAACACTGAGAATTGATGCAAAATCTTCCAGTTTCTCATTCAAGACATAATGCATCAGAGGATCTCTTAGCTCTCTGTCAATTTCTTGGATTTGAGGGAAAAAGACTTCAGAAAAGAACTGCGTCTCTGTCAGGGTGTTTTCCATCAACTTCCCTTTACATCCAGCATCATCAAATCCATCCTTCACCCAATCAGGCAGCTCAACAGCACAAAGGTTTTGTGAACCAGTCATCTTAAGGTATTTCAGGAATATCTTGAAAGCAGCAGGACCGATGTCTGTCCTACAGAGTAAGGTATCATCAAGAAATCGAACATACTTGATTGATACCCATGTTTTTCCATCTGAGAAAAGCTTTGCTTGCTGACTCTCACCTCCTTTGGCTATTTCTTGGTAGACACCCTGACTGATCAATATGAAGTCATCATGTACCTGACTTGGATCTGGCCAAGCTGCATAATAGCTGTAGTCGAGCAGTTCTCCACTTTCAGCCATTGAACGTAGCATTGTGAGTGCAGCCAAATAGGCCTGCACAATGACATGTCTCATAAACACAGAATTCCACTGTCCCTTGGTGTCAGTTTTCCAGATCTCTTTGCGGTTGGAAGTCACAGCAAAGCAGCCATTAATATGGACTGGCAGGCCTGTTTTGATTCTGAGAGGTAAGTAACAAAACACCTCTCCAATTGGTGTAGCATTGGTCTTTACTGACCATTTGCGATTCTCTTCCTCTGAGAGCAGAACAGCCACTCCTCCACATGGCACTAGTCCAAGTCTTTTTCCACTGTCGCTGAGGGAAAACTTGAGTGCTTCAGTGACATCCATACATGAGCAGATAAGCCAGTTGGTGACCTCAACTGCCTTTTGGGGCATTTCATCTGTGAGTCTTCTCGTCTGAACTCCTTTAGCAGCCATCTCAAAGTACTGATTTGGATCTTCATCTGAACCTCTGAACAGTGGGGAGTGAAGATCAACGATGCGTTTGAACACATTGTGATACTCCTCCACAACAACACGTATTATGCAGCCAGACTTCGGAACATCAGCAGGCACCTTGTTGGTGCTTGCGACTTTCTTCATAACCTTTGCAGCAGATTTTAGTATACTCAGAGGTCCATATGAAGCTTTGGATGACCACACACTTTTATTGATGGTCACAACATCTTGTGCTCCTGCTGGATTTAGTTCTTCAAATTTCAGATATTTCAAGACCATACTTCCCACATGCTGTGTGAAAAGAATGAACCGATGGCCACATATGCTGAACTCATCAACAAGGGAGTAGATGTCTGTGGTGTTGTAGTACAAACTACTGATTTCACTTACTGATGCTTCCTGCTCTGTTCTGAATGGAAGTCTAAAAAGTGTACCATTGTATTTGTATGGGGAGTCCTGAGCTAGAGGAAGCTGACAATTGAAGACATTAATGAAAGGTCTGAATTGGTTAGGGAATTTTCTCAGCCTTTTCTGTTGCTTGCTCCAGTTGATTTTGATCCCTGGATTAGACCTGTCTCTGATGTGCTTGCTGATGTGATTGATGTTTGGATCAAACATGATCATGAACTCTCTGCTCATGATGATGGGTATGTCAGTAACATGATAAACTGAGTTGAACCCTAATCCAAACTTTCCAACTTTGTCTGCTTCACATCTCTTCACCGATCCACCTAACCTTGTGATATTGAGAAAGTCTGTGTCAGAAAATACAGAGTTGTTGAAAGACCACAAGGAAGGCCCATGGCAAACAATCATGCCAGGGTCAAGGAGATTCTCTCTAATGTCAGTATTTTTTCTCATGTCAATGAGGAAACTGCACTCTGTTGCACTTGCATCATCAGCATTCTGGAGGAGCTCTTTAAAAATGTCTGCTACGGATGGATACTCTTCCAAGATGTTCTTTATTCTTACTGTTAGAGGTTCTCTTTGGCCTGATTGTTCAAAGCCGAGGTTCTCTGGGTTTATCAGCCTTGTGCTCAAACATGGCACCTTCAGCCACTCTGCGGTTTTCATGGGGATATCATCATGGACCAATATGATGGGCTCTGATGCATCTTCGAGTAAATCATTTAAATCATCAACTTTAACGTCACAGTATGTGCATTCATGGATAGGCTTCATGGCTAATTTGCTTGGGTCCTTGTAACAAAGGATTGGGACATGCATGTTCGTATCTACAGTTATGTGATTATTGTACAGCCATCTCAGGATGTTGATTAAAAGTAGGATATCATGTTTGCTTTCTTCCTTGCTAATCTCTCCTTCACACCTTTGTTGGATGGTGCTTATGACTTCAAACACATGGCTGGGGATAACTTCTTCCACTGAACCACAAAATTTGAAAAGTTTGTGAAACTTTCTAATTGTCTTTGGTAGGGAGTACAGATAAGGCTGTAAGTCAAGATCAGGGAGTGGTTTTAGGACCGTGTGGCTAGGTGATGAAAATGTCTTTCCTGTCCACACCCAGTCAAAAGGCAGCGATTTCATTGCTTCTCTTGCATCCTCAAGATGAGCCTGCATAAAGGCATAAATTTCAAACAAGATCTGCTGAAACTGATACCAATCCTCTGTGGTAAATGCTTGAGATTTATGCCAGTCATTCACTGCTTTCAGGTGTTGTAAAACTTGATCCACCTGGGGCTCTACAGTTAGTTTAAGTGCCTTCTTCATACCTGCAGATGTATGCTCAATCAGTGCTACTGAGGATCCCACAAGCACTGCATGGGATATGTCACACATTTCAGACAAAGAGCATATATTGAGAGTATCTCCAACCCAGGTAAGGGTTTTAGGATAAGTTGGTGGTCTTTCCTTGCAGACAGGAACCCATTTCAGTTTTAGCAATGATGTTTGAGCATCAGCTGATTTTACCAGCTTAGTTTGTCTGTTGAGTATCTGCAGGAGTGTTTTTGCCTTTTTGATTATGAAATCCCACTCAGGTTCATTGCTTCTTTGTAACTCATCTATTTTATTTGCAACCTGGACTACATCTTGTTCACTAAGTTGCACTTCATTTCTTAGTCCCAGTTGTCGGAGTGAATGTAGAATATCAGCAGAAGACATAAAAGTACTTGTGGGAAACCTTGTCTTCTCTTCCTTGTAAAACAAATTCTGTAAAATCTCCAACTCAGAGTCAAAAAGATCACAGGCTCTGACTGAATTTCCACATGGAAGCTGGATAAATTTGATAGCAGAGAGCCACCTAATCACAGCAGAATTTTCATTCTTTAAAAATGTCAGGTTTTTGAGAGCCCAGAGCATGATTTGTGTTATCTCATCTGTTGCATAGAAACCCCTCTCAATATCCCGAATGATGAATTTCAAACATTCTGTTGTTTTCACCTGTTCCACATTTAGCATCTTTGTAAGGCGGATAGATTCCTCATCACAGCAACCCACAAGATTTACAGATAATTTCACATCTGGTGGATACTTGGCCCTGTGATGTAAAACTCTAGCTCCTCTCAGTGATGTATATGCTGGGGTCCCTTCAGAGCAGACCCCTACTTTCTCAAAGATAGAAAGTTCAAGCAGGGTGTGTTTTTCCTTCTCTGTTACGTCAGACAGTCCTGCAAGAAAGTGTCTGAGTGCAATCTTCTCTTTAACTGAGAATGAAGAGACGTGGCTGGATAATCGCTGTGTTGCCAGTCTATCCATAATTTGCAACAACATGCAGGGAGAGGACGGGTGGATGTAATTCTTTAGCAGAGGGTGCTGCAAACATGGATCCAGCTTTTTTATTACAACTGCTCCAAGCCTTTCCATGACAGAAATGAGGATCTCAGAAAGCTGCACCTCCTTCTGGTCCGCATAAATAATGGGGGATGGATTTTTGAGACGTAGAAGCTTAACGTTGTCCATGTTGTCTTCAAGTAGCTCACATGGGATCAAAGGCAAATCTTCAAAAGTACTAAGGTCATCAGCAAAATGTATATAGAGATGTTTCCAAACAATCTTCAGCCAAGAAACTGTAGGGTGTTTCAACTCTCTGTTTCCAGGTTCCCACTGGACAATGAAGTCTCGAGTTGGCCAGGCTGTTGATAGGATTTCCTTGAT
Source organism: Brachirus orientalis (assembly GCA_016785285.1). NCBI lineage: Eukaryota > Metazoa > Chordata > Actinopteri > Pleuronectiformes > Soleidae > Brachirus > Brachirus orientalis. The sequence continues at coordinate 1,024,108 of JAFBJR010000147.1, read as the reverse complement.
GAGTCGTGCTGATCGCTCAGAGTTCAGCACTAGTAGCTGAGTGCAGGCTCTCCCTGTTAAAAAAAGGAAAATTTTATTTGTGAAAGTAAATACTATCTTTCAAAGCTGCCTTTGTTGTTATTGGATGATGCAGCAACTATAGAGGCCAATTCCCTAAAAGTAAAAATGCAAGCATCTTTACAATTAGTGTGAAGATGAGAGTTTGATTATTTTATTTTTTAATTCCACACTTGAACCATTTTTGCTTTACTTAGAGAGCAATACACAAGACACAATAGGGTTTTCTGGAGGGAAGATGTTGAGTAAGCAGGCTGTTTAACAGATAATTTTATTAAGTAATTTGAAACCATACAAATGCACAACAGCCCATATGCACATTAGCCATTTTGACATGATTTACTGGGAACAGGCATTACTGATGAGTGAAAACAGTGTGACAGTGAACTCAGCCATCATTAATTTGTTTATTTACACCTGTGATTTTCCTACATTGGACCACTCAAAAATGGCTGTTGTGCAGAGGGCCCATTCTCTGGTATTTTGGAAAAAACATTCAAACTGCAATGCACTAATCCCCACACTGCACGTAACTGTGAATATATGTAGTTGGTGGTAATAAACACAATTTAAGACTTACATCAATATTGTAATACCAACTGCTGGCCTAAACCATGCAAACACACTTGCATATGCACGCAAAAAATACATATCAATGTTGGGCCCCTCTTAGCATTTCAGTGCAGTGGAAACCATTTTTAAAAGGGCATTTTTACGAGCAAAACAGTTAAGTGCACCATGAAATTAGTGTATGCATTTTTACTCATGAGAAAGAAACTGTTACTCATACCTGTGGGTTATCCGAGTGTAGTAATTATTGTGCTCTTTCACTTCCATGCTTTAGTTATCGTCAACAATTAAAATGATTCAATATCTGACACACTGAAATACCTACCTGAGCACCCCCACAGATATTGTTGCACTGTAATTTAAGTGACACAGTATAGAGAACTGGAATTAATTCTACACAGCTTCACTCTCTTATTTGTTTAAAAAAACAGGTCATTTTCCACTGTCGACATTATTTTACTTTTAGTAACAGGTAAATCTGTGATAGCTGTCTTCTGCTATAAATTGAAGCCACTTTTGAGATATTGCTGACACGGAGTCAGGCATGATATAGGTGGTGATCAAAATGATTCAACACCTGTTAAATTAGGGTAAAAACCCTGCATATTTCTGCTTTAACATGTAACAACCAACCATCAACAACTTTTCCATGTCACAGCATGCTCATGCTGTGACAGATATAATGCCCTGCTGGCACCATGGGAGTAACGGTGACCCAGTGCTACTATAAAATGGTTGAACCCATGTAACCCACATAGTCATTACATGCACTGAGGATGTGTCAATTTCTGTTTGAGACACAGCTCTGCCAGATTCTTTTTTTAAACATACAATCTACTATATCTACTATACGCTGTACTTTGCAAAGGCCTTGAAACTGTTCAACATAGGTTTCTGATCACTGTTTAGGATCAAGGAATCTACACACATAACCATTTAGAAGAGGAGATTACATGTAAAATTTTGTAATACCTCTGGTTTTGGCTGCTTTCTTCAAACAGTCCATCACTGAAGGTTTGATGCTCTCCAATAAAAAACGACCCTCAAGTCCTGGATACAGAGACCTTGGAAAAAAGCAAAAGAAATTGAAAGAATCTTGCAAGTTGAGGTCTTTACATACATGTGTTTTACTGTTGAATGTATATATATTTTTTACATACAAATATTGATCTCATTGATCTGGTCATTCAATTCCATATACAGTATAACACCATGTCGATGAGCAAATTCAAGCTGCTGTCACTGATGTCATCTTTTGGCTATCTTCCTGACTGTTGCAGCTGTTACATTCCCCTCCTTTGCTACACCACTTTAGGATCACATTGGGTGAAGATACTATTCATTTGATTTCACGTTAAATTAAAAAAATATGTGCATTACAATGAGAACACTCGAAATGCTCTTTGATACACAGAGCATTTTGAGCATTTCTGTACTTTGGATCGTAATTTGCTTAGGCTGCTGCACCAGATTAAACTTGGGGAGTACTTTATCTATTAATTACAGTTTTGGTTTTTACAACAAAGTACAAACAAACAATCCCCATTTTCACCCGTTCAGATAATTACATGAGTAAATATCAAAGAGAAAATCTCTACCTTGGGTATTCTTCAGATGCAATGTAAATGGCATCCTTATCACTGACGCAAGATGAAAATGTTGTGAATGTCTCATCTTGTCGCGGTAGGAGCTCCAGTCCGATTAGGTCACTGTAATTGGCATCACTAAGCACAAACTCCAGCAGTAACAGCTTCTCCTGAGAGGGACCTTTGTGTTTGTACTTCCTGATCACCTGCCTCAACAAAGATGGGGTCACTTTCCTGACTTCGGTGGACTCAGCGATGTAGGTAACCAAGACAGTGTCCACAGCAGCAGGCACCTTTGCCACCTGTATTCCTGAGCTTTGGAGGTAGTTGATCACAGTCTCTGAAATGTCCTCCTCTGTGTCCAGCTCTGAGAACACAGCCTGCTCCACTCTGATCCATTTATCGCTGAGAGAATAGATGACTTCCTGCTGCGCTAATTCATGAAACAGTGGCTGAAGAATAGGTTTCCAGCGGGACTTGACCTGCTTAGGGTTTGGCCAGGCCTCATAGGTTCCTATAGGGGACAATGGAAAGTCTTGGTCCTTTTTTGTCTGTACCCTTTTGATAGTCTCAGTGATGAGTATGAAATAAGCCCTCGGGATGACAGTAATTATAAGCAGCTCATTCCACAGGGCAGCTGGATCCCTCCATTGGTCCACCTCCCGCCACTTGATACTCCTACGGTTGTCTGTGAGACCAAAGAAGCCACTGACATGGACTGGAAGCCCCGTCTCACTCTCTTCTCCAGGAGGCAGAGGAAGGAAGCAGAAAGCCCGTCCTGAGAAACCAGATGTGGCACCTATGTCCTCTCTATTTATCAGAGTAAGTGGCAGGGCAATGCCAATGGTGGGTATGAACTTCAAATCATCCGCAAGAGAGTCCAACTCGGGACACATTCCTCTCCCACCTACTCCATTACAAACCAGCCAAGTCGTTCTCTGAGTCTCTTTAGCTGTTTCATCCTGAGTTTCCATGTTGACCTGGTAAGTGACACATGTAATGGTCGAACTGGGAACACCATTGTTGTAATTGTCTACTGCATGACCCAAGGTCTTTAGTGCATTTGGCCTTTCTAACTTATCATCAGTATTTTCCGTGGCTGTAACCTGAAACAACATGCGTTCTGTACCATCGGACTCTCGCACATGCAAGGAGATCTTCTGAACACTCTTAAGGAAGAGGAGCACAGTGTCTGCATCTGCTTTGAAAGATTCAAACAGCTCCAAAATCTTTTCTTTGTTGTAAATATTGCCACTGAGCTGGGAGGGTTTCATGCGGAGTGGGAAGCGGAAGAGTGTTCCAGGAAAGCTGCCATCCTGAATGGTTTTCTCAGAGCTCCCAAACATCCCAGTGTAGGGGGCAAACTGGTCAGCCAGCTCTGTGATTTCCTTACTGTCTGTCTTCAAGTTCCAACACTGTCCAGATTCATTCACTCCAAACAGAGACTGATGAGGATCCAGCATGGCAATCTGGTCTCCACTAAATATACTAGGAACATCTAAAATATTGAGAGAAAAAATATGAAAAGTTATAAATGAGTACAGACAAACAATCACTTTCTGTTAATTGCTGTTTCCACCGTTTTGGTATAATTAAGCTCTACTGGCAGTAGTTTTGATTAGGGTCACCAGTATGGATGAGGGAGGGATGTGTGATGGTTATATATTTTCTTTCTTCTACTCTTCATTCTTCTATTTGTAGAAATGTACTTCTAATCGTTTGAGCCAAATCAGAAGAAATAACCTTTAAGGGGTTTCTAAAGAGACATCAGGAAAATCAGGAAGGATTTGAGGTCACAGCGAACCCTCATCTTCAACCTCTGATCAGAAAAATCTTACCATTTAGTTGTTGAGTGAATGTTTGTGCTAACTGTAAAAATTCTGTTTGCTCTATTTGCTCTATTAGAATAAGATGGACTTAGAAATACAGATGAACAGTAGACACACTATTTATATTGCTTTTACTTTAATATCTTTGTAATTATACAGCATGCCAGTGTCAGACTTTAAACCTAGTTTTGCACTGTTAACATTTTTAAAGTAAACTATCTGTATACTATTATATATAACTGTAATTTAGTTTGTACAGAATATTGTTTTTGTGAAAAGAAAAGAGGTTTGTACAATCAGCAAACAGCAGAAATTATACTTGGTAAGACAATCCTCACCTGTAATATGATACACAGAGTTGAAGCCAATCCCAAATCTTCCCACTTTCAAAGGATCCTCTCTCTTCCTGCTCCTTGCAATCTCCTGAATCCCATTCCAGTCTTCCACAGTGAACACAGCATCATTGTAGACATACAATGCCGACCCTGGCGTACAAAATACATAACAATCAGATCATCAATAGGTTAAAACAATCCAAACATACATTTCCAGTTCCACTGAATAATGGGGTAATGATATTTATTTAATGTACATGTATTAATACATAATTGATTTTAATAAACCCTGAATATAAATTGCCATTTTCCTTTGTTGACAGCGAGGTCGGAGCAGAGGATCAGCTGAAGAACAGTTCCTTAACGGAACTGATACAAGATAGAAACCTTTCAACTCAAAGGCTTGAACATGTTGGAAATTCTTGCTGTCAGTTTTGAGAACAGAATGGCTTCTTTAGTAATACATGCAGATATGAAGTGCCACTTAAGGGTCAGTCAGAGGCCAGAGCGTTAAAGCCATTATGCATATTTCTTTCAATATATCAATAATATTCAACTTGATCTATTTAGCTCTGACTTTTGTTCATATACACTTCGACATTGTTTATTATGAAAGTGATCATGATGATTATCTGACATCTGAATGTCTGAAGGTTAGGTAACATATACTATTGCTCTTTCATATCCCTTATTGTAGCCTGACAGACTCACAAGGTACCTTTTTGTGTGTCTGAAAGAGATTCACCAGGCTTTCAATTGATTAATCCATCGATTAATCGAGTAATTGGATGAAATATACATTTGCCTAATTAAAGCCCAATTATAAATATACAGTAGAAAACAAGACAGATCACTTAATAATAACAACCGATTTGTTTCTTTCTTAAGAAAAATTTATTTATTTATTTATTATACATTATGCAAAGTTTTCAGTCAAAATTTCCAATAAAAATAAATGTGTGGCTGCAAGGCGAGGAACATGACAAAGTGGCAGTATATGGTGCTCTTTGAATTAAGGCCCTTTAATCTAACAATTTTTCAACTGTAGTGCTATTTGTTATGCTTACAAGTTGTTTCGATTATCAGTTATAGATTATTTTACCTTCAATAGATGGCTCAGGGTGCATGTCATTATACTGATCACTTGGTTATCCTCCAGTGTTTAACTAGCTACTAGGTACTAACCTTGATGCTGAGCCATGTCGGGCGACCAAAGTGACTCCACTCCATACTCTGTCTCATCATACATGAACTTGACTTCCGTTGCTCCAGCATCTTCAGCATTTTGAATCAACTCCTGCAACAGAAAACACAGCAAATACATGCATTTATGAAGGCAGGGCCTTAATGGTGACAGCACACAATTATATCACATTTGGTGGATGATTTTGTCCATACAAAAAAAGCGTATAAAAAGAGTATTTTTAGTATTATTTTTAGAGCCATTGACTCCTTCAGCTCTTTACTCTGGCAATGTTTCTACAGTACCATGTAGGGTAAACAAGCAGATGCCAAAAATATGTATTCTGATTTTAAATCCCATGACACTGCATCTGTGTCTTCCTACAAAAGTCTCCATAAGTGCTCAGGGTCTCACTGGCAATAAAGTAAAGAAGGCCATTATGAACACTAAGCCTAGAAGCTTTTAAAGAGAATCTATAAAGTTACTTTGACATACAATATTATTTACCTCTTTTGTCAAATAAGTAACTTTCATCTTTATTTGACTTTTTGAAAGTTAATTTCAGTGAGTAAAGGATATTTCAGAAAACAGTGTAGCCAGAAACTTACCTTCAGAATCTGTCCACCTTCAGGATACCGCCTCAGAATATCTTTCAGAAATTCTACTAGCGGTGGTGTAGTCTGCCCAAACCTCCCTATAAAGACCAACACTGGTAACCATCACTGTCGTGAGAACTGTTTATTTCAGAAATGCAGCACTTTTACTCCTACCTCCTCCTTTAAGGCCTCTTCCCTCCAGTGTAATAGAAATTTCTGGACTTCCTGTAGGCACCAGGGTCCCTATCTGCACACCATCATCCAGCTGTGGTGGGTTGATATGGAACCAGAGAGGGAGAATTATTTAACATTTCAAGGCCTGGGTGATGTGGTAAAAATAGTTATCACAAAAAGTTAAAATTGCTGATATTGATAATTATCACAATACTTGTCAGACAATTAAAGATAAATTTTGCTCAAAAGCAAAATTTTAAGAAAGCAGTTTCTTTATCTATTTTTTTTTAACTTTTAATTGACTCATATTTAGAAAGACTAAAACATTCTACAAATCTGGGGTTAAGCATTCAAAGTATTTTATCATATTATCTGAATTAATATTTTCTTCAGCTATGTCTGCTTTATTTCAGACAGAAATTCCTTTGTTCTTTTGATTACTTGCTGTTTGGACAATATATAGCAAAAAACAGCAATAGTCTTGACTTGGCATTAAGCTTCTTTCACCTGTGTAAGATATACTCATGGTGCAATAGTGGTGTTATGATTAAGTTCAGTTTGACTTTAATTTGTTGTTTTTTTGACACATGACCACTACAGTATTACTATTGATGAAATTTACACTGAGATGATTGTTTTATTTCCCAGTCCTAAAAGTCTCCTCCAAATAAATTCCCTAATTAAAGTACAGAAACTTTTTATGGAGAAAACAGATAACCTGTGCATACAAGAAAAATGTTGTGAATTGATGAACAAATTTGTTCATTACTCACTGTGATCCTAAAGCAGTTTAGAAACGATGGTATTTTTTTACATTGTGTCAGGCCACAGAGATGCATGTACCATCAGTCTGGTATCATCACAGCTTCAGTTAAATCTTTAGGTCAGTTTTACTGCAAACAATACCGTGCTCCTGGTGCATTTTACAGGGTCGATACAGTGGGGAGTCGACACTAAGTCTGACGCTGCTGCTGCTGCTGCTGCTGCTGCTGCTGTTTGAGGCTTTTCAAGGTTACACTGTGACCCAGCAGTCATCAGCATTGTGTCTGGCAAACTATTCAGCCCACATCCCCATCATTGTCACAACACAGTGCAAACATCACAAGGAAGGAATCTACATCTCTGATTAAAAATAAATATTCAAGTTGCTTTGCTTGGACAGAAGAGTGTGAGGCATTGTGGGTAAATAGTCAAAATGCTCTCTAATTCAAAGGCAGCACATTGTGGAACAGTTTGCCATCATTTGTCAGGGAATGCTCCAGCTGTGCAACATTCAAAAACAACTCTGGATGAGGACTAACCTAGGGACTCCAGATAGAAAAAATGCCAATGGCTACAGCCTGCCACATTTACACGTGAATGTTCTTTAATGTTTACTGTCCCTACATTCAAATAAATAAGTAAATACATTTTTGTGGTTTGCAAAACTTGCAACAAATTCAATAAACGATATTTGCTATGCTTTGATATGGACAAGCTTAACCTGCATTTCAGTTCCTCCCCAAATGCATGTATACCACACCTCTGCTAATTCAGTGCATGGCACAGCACTTTCTCCATCAGACTGCTGCACATTTCTAATTACACTGTGCATAGCAGGAATACAGTGTGAAACCGACACTCACATTTAAGAGGAACACTGGAAAATAATTTGACTGGAAAGCATTTTACATTACAATACTCTCAGAATTCAAGACTTAAATATAAATCTGACTTAACACTCTGCGATTTATGACCTGACCTTGTAGTGTATGTCATTTGTGGGTGTGAGTGGCTTGCAGCTTATTTTCGCATACGAGATCAGGGGATCGCCAAGCGCTGGCCACCACCTGCTGCTTTCCATCAGCTCAGCTCCCACACGAGGTCAACATGTGATGTTAGCCCATAGTACTGTATCTCCGACAACCAATAAAACATACACTAATCTGCCAAAAACCAATAAAGCTACCAAACAGACACTGCTAATACATTTGTTTGATCCAAAATAATATGTATAATATAAGACCACATAAAGTCTATCATCATAACTGTAACATTTCAATGAGCTATTTTGCCTAAAACGTTTAGACTCAAAGACTCAGAAACGAATATGTTGTTTATTATACCATTTGGATGTGACTTACTTTATGTTATATGCTAAGACTGCAGTATTCAAACTACTTTATTGTTTAAAACGCTATGATGCCAAGTTGCCTAGTCATGCTGCCCAGAGTGAGAGTTTTTAACTGCAGTCACTCAAGCTGATATTGCATTACACTGCACTACTCTGCTCTGCTCGACTACAGCTGCAGTAAGGGTAAAATACACTCAGGCTGGCAGCTGGATGGACAGCTAGATTATCAAAATCAGTCATAAGATCATGATAGAAGACATCTGAAATCAAAAAAACAGTCAGCAGTTTAAACAATGAAAGGCACTGTTTCGATGAATGCTGCATTGTTTTCACTGCAGTTATGGCACATGGTCATTAAAACTGGCTGATTTTCTGCTGCTCCTTCTAAAGATAAACCCTTAGTTCCTGTTGTGATAGATTCACCCACACAACAGCAAACCAACAAAGTGAAACAAACACATTCTAAAACTGAGATAAACACGTTTATAATGGACCGTAATAATAATCATGCCCTCTGCAAAAAACATCAATGAAATATAAACATTTTTATAATTTACCAAACATTTGCTTTTCTAGGAGCCCTACAGTAATAGCATTGTTTTTCCTAGTGTTGTGACTGAAATTACTTCAGCAACGTCATGAGAAACCAATAAACAGCTAACACACGCATTAATCTCACAGTATATGAACACAACATGAAAAGACACATTTTGGTATATTCCAGTTTTAGACCTGCTGTTGAAAACAAACACTCACCACTCTCCCATTGTGTGTCAGTCGTTGCTCTTTCACTGGCAGATTTGTCTCCTCATAGAGCAACTGTTTGACCTCTTGAAGAGATGTGAAAGGAGGGACCTGGAAGGACCTTAGGCCAATGTACTCATGACGAACTGTCACCCATGGCAACCTAAAAAGTAGAGATGAAAATGCTAAGTAACTATTTAAAATATTTCATCAGAGGACCTTTGCCTAACACATGTTAGGCATAGTATGACTTCAATCACACTCGATACATTTTAGATTTAAAACATAATTATGTACACTGTGCAGTTATTTGTAAAAATCCTCTCAACATCTATATAGCAAATTAAAATCAAAATTTATCGGTAAAAAGAAGAAAATTAATCTGGTGAAGTAAAAGTCTGGAAAACTGGTAATATGAGGTAAAACTGCAACTGATGCAACAAATAGAAAAGATATGACAGATAGCCCTTATTGTTTTCACAGTCACATGGACACAATGTACACCCAACCACACAAAACAAGCACACAGAAGTGACATGAAGACCAGTTTACAATTTCACATTAAGGACTGTTAAGTGCCGCTATGGCAGATGGGACAAAGCTTTAGCTAAAGTAAACACTTCTCCATTTAAGGTTTCCTATTTTATATAAAAAATATAGGATGCCATCAGGCCTGTGTTTGCAGCCTGATCACATCAGGGCAATATGTGGCGTGAGTAAGTTGGATAGTCATTGGATAGTGTTCATAGAATCCATGCGATATCCCTGATGTATCTGTGTTTCAGCATTGAGAGGTTAGGAGACAATTGAATGAATGGTTCTGATGGCAGTATGTATGATTCAGGTTAGTTTGTTTTTGTTGATAACACAAACAAACTAACCGATTATGTTGTTAATCCACAAACAATGTGGACAATGTGAATCCACAAACAATGTGGATTAACAGCAAGGAAAAGGAACAGTCAGTAGTCTTGCTTACAGTCATTATTGATCAAGGTGTAGGTTTGGATGAATCATGAGAATAACTAGGTCCATCTGTTCATGGTCGGTTAGTATCACCTTGATTTTTGGAATACTAATTAGCATAATTGGACTGCTTTGTAAAGCCGGCAGTCTTGCTGCATTGGGTGATGTGCTGCTCTTAAAAACTAAAACAGTTGAAGATGTTGCAACAGTCACAAACATAACCATTGATTCCTTGTCCAAGAGAGTGGTGCTGTTTCCCATAAATATCAGTCATTTAATTTAATTTAATTTAATTGCTGGTCAGCTCAGCCTCCGTGACCACGACACACTTCCCACACTCTAGAAATGGACTGCATAGCTATTTAAGGGAAAGACATGTGTGTTTTATGAGTGTAAGGCAAAACTATAGGTTTGCCTGTCAACATGTCTTAAAGCCATTAAGTAACATATTCTTGCTTATTCAGGACCAGACCTATGCAACTCAGTCCATAGTGGTGCAGTCACTGGAGCTGTGGGTGTGGCAGTCTGCACAGGGCGATGCAGAAAGCCTGCTCAGATCATATTAAGCCACATCCAGGACTAATACTTAGAACCTGGTAAATCAATGCTGTTATTGACGTTAACCTGGTCAGTGCAGCTAAACCTGTGATTTAAGATATTGACACTATTTTTTTCAACTTCTTGAACACAACTTCTGTCCGCACACTAGCTTTTGGTTCATGTCTGTAAACTCTCAGAAAATCAAGCAGGGTTGTTACACTACTATTGTTGCAAAAATGTATAACTGATATTACCAAAAATAAATATCCATATATTTAATGAAAATTATTCTGTGAAAAACAACAATACAAAAAAACATCAACCATATTTAAGGCCCAGTGAGTAAAGTTTATAATCAGTTAAAAATATAAACTTATAATCAGTTAAAAATATAAATTTTCCTAGCCTTAGAATTAGTCTTTTATACAAACTGTTGGCAAAAGCCCTGCTTTACAGAGGCTACCATTTTGTGCTGCTATGTTTGTACAGCAGCCCAAACGAACAAACCAGTCACAATGTCTGTTTCGCATTTTGAAGCAAAGGATTATCACGTAAATAAAGAAGAATGACATCCCTCTTATTTAAATGCCTCTGCAGTTCACTGACCACTTTGGAAAGGGAGACTGCCATTTCGTACAATGTGCAGCCTTACTATTAGCTACCATTAATTTAAAAATAAGCAAAGGTCCATTAGATTCAGACAGTGTCAGATGAGCTCACCCAATGCCGATGAAGCCTATCAGCTCTGTGTTTTTCACTATAGCAGTGTTTAGATCTTGTGTCGCATGGCAACATCCCAACTCTGCATGTTAATCGCGATACAAATTCAATGGTTGATGTGTTGTCCAAAGAAAGATGCTGCTGCTGTATGATTTCTGGCAACAGTACTTTCAGGTTAAACACCGGGGAGGACTACAGTCCAACTAAGCATATACATGCAGGAGTAATCAGACTATTAATCCCATTATCCAGGCATGTTAATCCAACAGATTAGCTCGATTTTGGTCAGATTTAAGTGTTTACATGACATTAATTAAACCAAATTATTGTCTTATTCCGACTAAAATTGGACTTTTCAGATCCATGTAAACACACTAAGTATTGAATGACAGAGTCTGTTTTCAGGTGAAGGTAGCAGAAAACAAATGATGATACATTGTTTCTGCTCACAAAGACCAAACAGAGGGAAAATAATAACATCAGCGACAACAACAAAAAGAAATAACAAAAGGTTACGCACTGCAACTTTAAATAAGTAACATTTTTTTAAGTAAGATTCTAAATCCTGATCGTAATGACTAGAATTTTTTTTCTAACTGGCACTATTTGGAACTATATTATGGCGAGCTAGGCAGCATTTTCATGACACTCACGTAAAATATTAAGTCACCATTATTTGTTGCAGTGATCATTAAAATCGTATACCATCCCATCCCTACAGCTGAGTGATGCAGGCAGAGCTTTTTAGTTGCCATAATGTAATATGCTCTGATGTTGCAGACAGTAATGGTTTAAACCAAACTTACCACGGGTCTGGACAGAAGGCCATGTCGCTGCTTTTGTGTGTCCCAGCACACACACCTTCATGGGACTATCTGCGGCGCTGGGCGCAGGGATACTCCACCCGGAGAGCGGCTGTGGGAAAACAAGAACACCGTTAGTTTCAAATAAAGTACCAATTTATGATCCTTATATTGTTATGCATACGATGCTCAAGTTCACTTTAAACCAATACGTTGCTGAGGATTTGACTGAAAGGCGTTGATTTGACCACATATCTCAGGCACCGGGTGTTTTGAATCGCCTCTGCAGGAGAGCGTTTATCCCGACAAACCCCACTCACTTGTATCAGTCCAGTGCGCGTCGTGAAAGGTCCTTCCACGAAGTCGACGCATGTCACGGCAGTTTATTGTTTCTAGGAACAAACACTACCACAACAGCGAGTGACATGACTGTTCCCCTAAAACAACACACCGACTCCTTCAAAGGCGATGTTCTAATAATAATGAATTACACTGCGCTTGGGAGCAGCAGCTGCGGAGGCGAAGCGAGAGTGTTCCCTCCCCGGTCACTTCCGTGTTGTCACAGATCTAGTCAGACAGAGTTAACGCTTTAAAAGAACTTTTACCTCTAAAACGGAGAGTCCGGGGCGCTTTCACCTCCAGTTCAGATATGTTTCCTTCAATAGACACAGATTTTCATATTTATAAACATGACATTGACATTGTTTAAACCCAGGGAGCGAGAAAATTCCACGCGCATGCGCAGTACAATTGTGGGACAGCAATCACAGGATTTACTGTTTATTATTGTTAGTTTTAACTATATACTTGTGGTATAGCTCTATAACTACCTGTCCTACTGGCCTTTTAAATCACATTGATTTTTAAAGACAATTTGAGGGTAAAGATAACCCCTGATTGAGAAATTACCTACTACAATACTGCAGCTGTACAATCACTCTCACTCATTTTCTACCGCTTTATCCTCCACTGAGGGTCGCAGGGGGCGCTGGTGCCCAACTCCGGCGAGGTACATCCTGGACAGGTCGCCAGTCCGTCGCAGAGCTGTACAATCACTGGCCCTATTATTTACGGTCATCTTCTTCATTGTTTCTTTTTTTAAACTCCCATGGGAAATAATTCATTCGTGATCATGATCATTTTTGTGAAAAACAATTTTCTGTCCTATCACCCGTTTGATATAGGAGGCACAACTGAAGCAAATGCAAATGTAGATGTTAAGAAGGACTTACAAGTTGTTTTAAATTTCCAGTCAATAGATTTTGACCAATGTTGGTCCAATATTGACACTATCCTTAATAAGAATGGAATGTACGATAGACGCACTATAAAGTTTAGAAAAATATAAACATTTGTTTCTTGCAGTTGCATTTTATTCTGAATTTGCCTCTTGATGAAAAAGGCTAAAACATGTATTCATATTTTAAGGCCAGACTACTGATCTGTCACCTCTCGTTCTGATGGTGTCCATTTTTATTCTAATGTACACAGGCTAATTCTGAGTGAACAGATACGACGCATACGACTGAAAGCCTACGTTTCAGAGGTCAAGTGTTCACATCATTGGGGACGACGCTGCACCAGCCTGGGAGGTTTATGCCACTGAATTCTGGGATTTGTAGTCACCGAACCAAATGATCTGGAGCATGCGCACTGCAGTCAGAGATGCGCGCGACAACTTTGACGACAAAAAAGCCGACGTAGGGGCCTTTCTATGCCCGGCTGATCCACTGCATAGAGTCAAACGGTCGGAATCACACTTTACACGACACCTTACACGACTCCATCAGACGTGACATCATCCACCTGGAACCGAAAACATAACGTAAACTTGCCCTCAGTGGCATCGAGTATAAACATTTGATTACATTTTTGGAAAAAAAAAAATTCTGTTAACAAGATGACCCAGTCATCAAATACACGCTTGCAACAAACTTACCAGAGGCTGTGTTAGAACATTTTACTCCAATTTCTATTAGGCTAAATGGAAAAAAAAAAAAATAAGAATGAATATATATATATATATATATATATATATATATATATATATATATATATATACTGTAAAGTTAAAAACTATTGTTTGTTCCACAGTGCGTCACACATCGCCCCACTGCAGATCTCTTCTTAATGTCGCACTGATGAGGGAGAGAGATACTCACACTGAGGAACCATGAAACTGGCAGCAGATTCAGCGCAGCATCAGCATCAGGAGCATCAGCCTCGGCATCACTGTCCTGTCCCGTGCACCACAGCAGCACAATGGCCGCACAAACGGCCAGTCACCTTCCTCTGATTAAACCAGCCATAACAAGAGATATTCCACATTTGTTTCAACAGCCTCTGACTCAGTTCACTGCTGGCTCTTCAATCGCACTGAGTTCTTAAAGCCACAACGACTTCTGTTGCTGCTGATGATGATGATGACAATGATGATGCTGCTGCTGGAACACGTGAACACAGAAAATGTGGAATAGAATAGAATAGAATAGAATAGAATAGAATAGAATAGAATAGAATAGAATATTTATAACGTAAATTAGAATTTAATCCCATTACTTCAGTGAATTGGAATAAAACTGAAAAGAATCACTTTGCTAGAGTAGATTAAAACAAAACTGAGTAGATCATTCCACTACAGTTAATTAGAATAGAATAGAATAGAATAGAATAGAATAGAATAGAATAGAATAGAATAGAATCAGTATCACGTTATATGTTCTGATTATAATAGATGTGAAATGTTGACTGCACGGGATCCTTTCATAACAAAATAAAAGCACAAACAGTTCAGTAAAAAAAATAAGACATTAATAATAATAAAAAACAATGACAGCAATATTCCATTAGATGGCGACAACAGCAAAGGTCTCAGCTTCAGCTGCATGAGCTTTATTAGTAAAGAGGCCTTGAGTGTAGTATCATCCTCTTACAGCTTGGTGTCTCTTATCCCAGATCAACACAGTAGAAATTAATACAAATAAAGACCATCAGTACGAATTAGGCCATTTTAGCCGTCACTGCAACAGCTTGAAACTACTGTCCTACAACACAGCAACAACAACAACAGCAACAACAACAAACATGTGCAGGTGATGAAAGTGATATTTTGCAGATTTCATCTTCAACCGTTTAAGTAACAATGGATTGTTTATTCTCTAGTGCATGCCACATTAAATGAGTAAAGCAGTTGGATCTTTTTTTTTTATTCCACAGCAGGTTCTGTAAAAGCTAATTACATTTACTAAGAAGTAAGATTTCCTGGAATTTAGATCCAACATGTCCAGACATGTACAGTAATTGGCCACTTTTGCACTTTTGCTGCAGTGCTGAACTTTTGTCCTTTGTGTCTTTGCCTTGGTTCAGACACACACACCCACACACACTCACACACACACACAGTGCACTTTTTTTGTTAGATGTGGATGTAATCATGCACTTTTGTCAGATCAACTGCTCCACTTGTCATAAATGATCAGCAAACCCTTTAGGAAAACAAAGATTACCCTTTAAACCCTTTACCTTTTAGTTATATGTCAACCCCTACTGTCCTCACAGGTAACAAAATATGTATTTTTAAACCAAGACCCATTCATTTTCAGTGGATTCTTTCACTGGTCATACAGTTTATATAGTGTGTTGTTTTACTAAGTTGTGCTCTAAAAATGAACTTCGTTCAACTGTATAACATTTAAATAACTTTCTATTCTCCAATGTTGAGGTATAACATGCAGACAAAGTCAGTAACTTGACATTGAACCCTGTTCTTCGCAGCCACTGCATTAACAAGTCATCTGAGCTTCAGCCAATCCTGGATCAGCACGCTGACATCATGTCATCTGCAGGTCACAGGGATGAACCTTTTCCAAATAATTTTATGTCAACAACAACAAGTGCCTCCAAATAAACGAGCAGCAGACTGTGAGTGAGCAGAAGAGCTCATCAAGAGTCACGTTTCTAAAGAACAACGTGATTTCCAATAATGGATGGAGGTAAGACTGCACATGTTATTAAAGTTAAGTGCAGGGACCCGGTGTTGGGAGGTCCCTGAAACACACACACGCACTCACAGGGCCTTTAACCTCATGTGAACCAGACAAAATGTCCCCAGCATGATAGGTTTGTCCCTACAAAGATATGAAAATGTGAGGGCACATTGTAGACATAATGACCTAACTATTTAGAATCTCACATCTTACACAAGACAATTCTGTTCAGAATCTAATATGGACTTTAAAGATGTTCATCCAAAAGGCAGCAGGTCTTCCTGAAGGACTTGATTTAGATTCAATTTTTGTATTCAAATATACACATTCCCTCGACTGTCATCTCTCTTTGAAATGAATTCGCTAATAAAATGTAGCACTAAACCACTACAACACTCCCTTCCCTAAACCCTCCAGTGAATGAATGCATGTCTACTTCTTACTACTCCCTTCTTTCATTCTCTCTGTTCGCGTTGTTCTTAATTTCAGTCATTTATAGCTTTAACTGTCATGGGCGGAGTTGGGGGGGTGTCATGGGCGGAGGGGGGGGGGGGGGGGGCGGAAGGGGCACTGGGCCCCCTGAAATCCGATTGGCTACCCCAGGTGCCCCCCCCTTCTCCCACATAATTGACATGTTATGGCACCGCACGAGAAAAGCCAGTTGCATTTTGAAGTCTGTGACTGCTAGGTCCCTCCTGTACAGTAGATGGCGCAATGCAGGCTACCACAAGGCGCTGCAATCCACTTTACAATTAGAAGACATGGGAAAAAGAGAAAAAGAAGAAGAAGGAACCATTCAGGAAACAGAAAAGGCGGCGCGCTCCTTGTGAAAACTCAACCAGGGATGGATTTTAATCTGGATTTTAAGACTGGCCCTATATCGGTGAGTACACGTCCGCAGTTTAGGCCAAAATAAGTTCATGAGTTCAATAAATTTGGTCCGTGGATTGAATGTAAATAGATGTAATAGAATATATCTCACAAGATACAGAAGGTGGACAAGCATCTAGAACGTTCAGGAAACAAATCTGTGGACCCCCTGAAATAGACTTGGCCACCCCCTGGCCCCCTCAAGAATAAAAGTCTAGCTCTGCCACTGTTAATTGTGTGATATTCAATCGCCTTATTTCGTATATGACCCGTGAATTGTATAGTTTAGAAGAACACTGGCTTCTGATGAGCAGATCAACCCCCTCCCCCCCAACGCCTTTGATGTTTCCTCTGTCTATCCTCGCTCACTGCTGCTGCTGCTCTCTCTCTCTCTGTGTCTCTCTCTCCCCGTGTCTCTCTCTCTCCCGCTGCTGTATTTGTGCTGCTGTCAGTGACCAGAGAGTCACTGGTCTGGTCTGAGGCTGCAGCAGCGCTGACATGGTGAACAGACCGGTGCGGGAAACACACCAGCACCTCCAGCTCCGGTTCCAGTTCCAGCTCCTCACTTCTCCGCTTTGAACTATTCAGAATCCACATTTTGAGCGACTGGTTCCATTTTGTTCAGGTAAGAAGCGCTGTAGCTCTCAATGACGTCTTACAGACTTTACAAATAAAGTTTACAAAGTCACGACCGAGGGAATGTGTGAGTGGCAACATCGCACTGATGTCGGTTTACACAGAAAGACATAATAACAACAAACCTTTTGTAATCATTTTATAGCCCTATCAACTTTGACCGACCACTGGCTGACACAGATGCACCCACTTTACGCGCATCCTCTGTATATTGTGGATCATTTTTGCCTCTTTTTCCACTTAAATGACATTCTCTTGGTCAGAATAAAATGTGTTGTTGAGA
This sequence comes from Brachirus orientalis, assembly GCA_016785285.1. Lineage (NCBI taxonomy): Eukaryota > Metazoa > Chordata > Actinopteri > Pleuronectiformes > Soleidae > Brachirus > Brachirus orientalis. The sequence continues at coordinate 1,006,117 of JAFBJR010000147.1, read as the reverse complement.
CATTTCTATTCTGGTCCCAAGAGAAGCTGCACTGTCTGAGCAGCTGATGTGATTTTAACCGAAAGAACTTGACTCTCCTGACGCTGTTTTTAATCAGTGCCTCATAACCTACACCTGGTCTTCTTAATTAACAGGGCTGCAACAGTTAATTGATTAATTGATTATCAGTAGACTGCTAAATTGCCATATTTATATATTTTCCTACTCGATGTATCGTTTTGAGTGTACTTGAAATAAAAATACAAACAAGTTCTGTGATTGTCCCTCTTTGACAAAACCAAACATTGGATTATGTCTTCATTGTGAGATTTGGGCAATGACCATTGTTATTTTCACGTTGT